>CM060080.1:819705-904705 GCA_030533445.1 Cyprinodon diabolis | reverse complement strand
ATTTTCCCTATCTTTGATTTTTAAAGAAAAAAGCTTGTCTCCGCTGCGCTGCTTTAGTGTAGATCACGGCCACATCTGGTCCCTGACTGAATTTCACGACACTGACAAAAGCAAAAGTTCAGATATTTTTCAACTTCTTCAAATCATCAATCAAATGTAACAACTCGCCAAAATTGTGTCGTTCACCTCCATAAATTCGACACATTCGCCTCGCTCTGCTTTGCTTTCGCTGCAGATCCGCCCTCTACATGGAGATAACATGGGGATCTTATCGCCGGTTTGTTGGGGCACAGATTTACTCCGAAAGTTCTGAGGATTTGTGGAATTTACTGCCACAGGAGAAATGCACGGACCTTCTGGGATTTGCAGACATTTTGGCTTTGATGACACAGTTGATCAAAAAAGCAGCTATAATTTGTGTTACAGACCTAATAAGGCCGGGCATCCACTCTATGATATTTTCAATCCTCCAACTGTACGATGAGACCGCAGGGTTTATGTCTGTTCCTCCACTGTGCAGCCTGATGCTCTGAGAGATGGCGTTGGTCAGGCCTGTAAATCTGGAAGAAGAAGAACTCCCTTGTTTGCTCATGCTCAGTGCTCGAGGTTCTGGTAAATGGGCTCATAGCTCTGCTTCAACAGCAGGATTTACCCTCCAACACCTCAGGAGGACCGACTGAATTTTAAACATTTGAT
Organism: Cyprinodon diabolis; assembly: GCA_030533445.1. Lineage (NCBI taxonomy): Eukaryota > Metazoa > Chordata > Actinopteri > Cyprinodontiformes > Cyprinodontidae > Cyprinodon > Cyprinodon diabolis. The sequence goes on along the minus strand of CM060080.1, from coordinate 904,009 downwards.
TTTCTCCCGACCTTACGACTCCTGATGGGGAGGTGGTTGTTAGAGGCTGATCGCCCCTCGTTACTACCTGTATGCTCCCCGACACAGCAGCACAATTGGCTCATCTAAAAACAAATCTCACTTGACTGGAGAATCGGCCCATAAAAGGCAAAACCTCGTACAGCGTCGGCCTAACCAGCTTTGAATCACAGCACCTCTTGGCCGGGTGATCTTCCCTGGTTCCACTTTGGCTCTGAGAAACATGGCAGTGCCTTAGGGCATGGAGGAAGGCCTGACTCTCCTTCCCATTTAGTTTAATTGTGAGCATCTTCTTTACATTTTACAACATCTTTATCCTGCTAAAGGGGGGTTACTATTAGGCAATACTAGGCAGCTGCCTAGGGCCTCAAGTTCTTGGGGGCCCCATAAAACTGTTTCCATGTATTGTTAATGCAACTTTTCCTTATTTCTGCACATTAATTATGTTTTTGATAAAAAATCCTTTGGCTAAAATGCCATCAGAACGCTGATAATATTAAGTGTGTCTCAGCCCCCCCCCTTCAGTGTCCACCATATTGGATCAGTCCATTTGCTGCACATGTTCAGAAAGGTCCAAACAGACAGCAGCAAACCATTTGAAAACAAACCATGCAAAGAGCAGTGTTGCCAACTTAGCGCTTTAGTCGCTATATTTAGCCACTTTTCAGACCCCTCTAGCACTTTGATTTCTAAAAAGCTCCTAGCGCCAAATCTAGAGACTTTTTTCTGCTACTGGAGACTTTGGAGACAACATCTAAAAGCAGCGAACTCTGCTCTCCAGAGCAAGTAGATTGGTAACCCCGCCTCCTGCTCTCCTCTATCTTGTCTGCTGTCATGATTCATGCAGCTATTATTTCATCCAAATGAAAAATGGAGAACAGATAAGCAGATCATGGCTTGTCTACAGTGAAAAGAAGGACTGGGTTATTTACTTTGGCCTTTTTGGAAACACAGGAAGGAGCAATCAGCTAAGTGAGCTTAGTGCTTGGAAAAAATCTTTCATTCCTTTAGAGACAGCATGAAAAGTCAGCTGAGTACAAAACATAGAGAGGAAAACAAGAAGAAAAGGGACATTTTCTTCTCAATTCACAGGGGCCCCTGCCTGTCTTTGCCTAGGGCCCCCAATTATCCTAAATCCGCCCCTGCCTGCAAAACACAATATTCACAATTTAAAACCTAAGACACCCTTATACTATTTTAGCTCATTACGGTTTTATTTTATTACGATTGATAAAGGAAACTTAGAGCCCCTCAGGTGTCGTCCTCCAGCTTCTACCAATCTAATGCAGAAACCCCATTCTGAACTTCAACAGGAACTCTTCTTGATCACTTCTATCTCTCTGTTTTTAGATCATCTTTTCTTTCCTTCATGCTCTGCAGCCACGCCGCCAAGCATTGCTGTAAATAAAAACGTGAATTATGCTGCCTTATTAACATACATGATGCAGCGATCTTGGTTGAAGTCAGCATTCTGCCGACGATGCATGCATGTAATTAATACTCATATAAACAGTTTTTAAACACATGCATGTAAATACTGTCCATGCACATTCTGAACATTCCCATGAGGCCCGTATTAGAAAGCAGGTATGACTCCATTCTCCTCCTCTGCTCTCTTGCTTTTTATGCTCCTGTAGCTTCTCTCATTGTCGTGTTGATTGGTTTCTGGGTGCTTAGGTCTGTGATTGGCTGCTTTTTTTCAGTAAATCCCACCTGTTGAGACAGGACTTGCTTCCTAGTTATGGCTATTAATGTTAGATAAGCATCTTCAGGCTAATCGCTGTTCTCTTCAAGAGCTGAACTCTTCATATCAAACATCCATCTCTGTCATCAACTGAGTTTATTAAACACAGATCTGGAGTTAACAGAGAAGATAATGCTGAATTTAAACTTCAAAGGATAAGTCGCTCATATCCAGAATCCAAACTTCTGAAAGTTCTTTAAACCTGAAATGATTCCATCCTGTTCAATAAATGTTCAGTGTTTTTAATTCAGAGTAATTTCCATGTGAATGTGCTTTACTGGAGGCATCCATGTTTGTCAAAGAACACTACTGCCACCTACTGGTTAGTGACGTCACGGTGCGGTATCGGCTGTTGATCAAGTCCCAGTGCTGTATCTGGTGTTTGTCACAACGCGCTATTATCCAAGTCATCTTGAAAACATTCTTCTTCCAAATGTTGGCTACATATTACGGGTTTTTTCTCTGGCCAGAATTTTTTGTGTTTTTGTGTTCTTAGTTTTTCCTGATCATCTCTTTTCTTCAACGTTTTTGGCATAATTTATTTAGGGCTCTAGTTTTAGTTATTCTTTCTATTATCCTTAGGTGATGTTTTCCATGGCTTCATTTATCTCCAGTTTCTTCCCTTATGCTCTAGTTCTTCCCTTGGCCATTCCTTATTTTTTATTCCTTATTTTTATTCCCCTTTAACATTTTTTCTTTTCTAGTTACTTTTAGATCCTGTTGTTTCCCCTGGTCATTCTCTGCTGCCCCCTAGTGTCCTTTCCCTTAGTTCCTTCTAGTTACTTCTGTTCACACCTGCTCCCTGTTAGCTAATCAGTCCTCCCATTGTTTCTGTCTCCCATATATTCACCTCCCGTTCATTTCCTCATTGCTGGATCCTCGTCATTCTTTAGGTTTATTCCTACCTAGTGTCACCAAGTTTTTTTGTTCTTGAGTTTCCTTGTCAAACGGTTCTGGACTTTGGATTCTGTATTTTTAGTTCTTCAGTAAATTTTGCAAGTAATCATCTCTGCCTCTTCTACTCTGAATTTGGGTCCAAAGCAACATCCACCAACCCTGACACAATTAGCTGTTTGGATCTAAGCTTGGAGTGAGATTACAAGCACTGACAAATCAAGCACTGTTTTAAATTTAAAAAAAGACTAGCAGAATAAGTTCAATATCTTTGATAAATATATATATAATAAAGCAGAGTAGTTACCCTCTCTCAATTTACACACCTTAACCTTAGTGTGATGTAGGAAGGTAGGTTTTATACATCGTTATAAATGCTGTTTTTTGTCCTTGTAGCAGAATTCATTATTTACAGTTGAAGGGGGTCCGAATTTAAAACATTTGGGCTCATCAACTTTGATGATCATTATTTTTTATATTTACACCACATTTTCTGAAGTCCACAGTAAATCTAGCAGGAACTTTTATGGTGCGTTCAGACCGCACTTGGAGAAGGTGGTGATTTTTCAGATTCAGTGTTTACACCCTGGACCGCATCATCGAGTAGGAGGAGCTTCAGGCGCATGAAGATGACACCCCACTGACGTGAAAAAACTCAGCAGATAAACTGAATGATTTTTGCTTCTTTAGAGCAGCTTTGTGCATTTAAAATGGTAATTTGTAAAAATAAAAATAGATCATGTGTGCTGCTGTTGTTTTTGAGAATATTGCTGCATTGTAGGTTTTTGAAAGCTGAAATCTGAGTCCCCACCCCCCCTCTGTTTAAGGTTGGCTTTTCTTTCTGAACATAGATGGCTTCCTTCACGCCCCTCTCAATCCACCTGTCTGCTTTGTCCAAAATATTAAGACCGTTTGGGCCTCTGTTCCTTTCAGGGAGTTGCTGGTTTTTTCTGCGTCTCACTCTTAGATCTCTGGGAGCTTCAGCGAGGCAGAGACAGCAGGCTTCTCGCCAACATAGCGAAAGCTACGCTAAAACTTAGCTAACACAGGAGCAAAGCGGGCCTTTGATATCTGGGTTCTTCTACCCGATGAAATACAGGCAGCATTTATTTCCATCTAGGGAGAAGAATTTCAGATTTAGAAAACCTCTAGCTTTGCATATCCTTGACCCATGAATTTGCAGAGTTTGGTCATTAGAATATAATCTGCATATTGATGAAACTGTCGGTTTGACTCCAAACGCAAGTTCAGTTCAGTCTGATGACATTTTTCTAAAGTTGCATTCAGAGCGACCGCATTTCCTGCGAGCGCTGCAGCACCGCTCAACATTTCAGACGCAGTGTTTACACCCTGGGCCACTGTGGAGCTGCATGAAGCTGACAGCCAACAAACGTGAAACAAACTGAATGGTTGGAGCTTCATTAGTGCAGATTAGTGCAACAATGACGTTGTTTTTATTTCAGAGGGAAAAGAATTTAAACAGAACAGCATCAGTGGCGGCCGGCCCATAGGGGGCGCTGGGGCACCGCCCTCCCTGATAAGAAGAGAGAAACGTAAAATATATTTTTAGAAATTAACTCATGTCAGTTTTACTCTCTAGAGTGTTTACCTAGAAGCAAAACAAATTATATAAACTACATTTCCCTTCCTACTGTCATTAATTTGTGGATTTCCACAGACAGACTCCTACTGTCTCTGTCTTGGGGCGCTGATCAGACAGCCCCACATTTGCAGAGAATCTGTCAATCATGTACTATTGCTAGGTGAATTTAATGGCCAATCAGCGTCTCAGAACTTTATGGTCTTGGGGCTCTGAAAATACTGCGCTTTAACAGGCTTCTGCACCCAAGCGCAGGTGCAGACAATTAGAGGGACGATGGCGAACGTAACGAGCGAGATGCAGCTTCCACCAAATTCGGTGAGATCCTTATTTATCTACCCGTTTGCCAGAAGAACATCCCTGTTGTAGGGTAGGAACATTTCCTGTCATGGTTATTGTGACTGTGACGAATCCACCTCGTCGCTTAAAACTTTGCGTGCCACACACACATTCCTGTTATCCTGTGCTTGTGAGGACCAATCCGCTCGCGCTGAGCCCAGTAGCTCCATTAACTTAAAACACACAAGCTGTCCTGGTTACCTGCTGGCGTATTGAGGGTGCACACTTAATATTTCAGTGGGGTTAGCCGTGTGTGTGTGTATGTGTGTGTGTGTGTGTGAGCGTGTGTGTGTGTGTGTGTGTGTGTGGGTGTGGGGTGTGTGTGTGTGTGTGCTACGGGGACTTGTCATCTTCAGTCTGGCTGCGTCTTTGCTGGGTTCAAACCCAGTTTGGTGTAATTGAATAAATCAATGAATCTGTGTAAAAGAATTAAGTTGTAAAAATTATTTGTTTTTGTACATCAATTGTTTGTGGAGGTAATATATGGACAAAACTGATTAATGAGAAGAAATCAGAAATAAGAGAGCCTGTAGGGGCTTAAACTATTTAATGAGGGCTGTGGGAAGAAGAGCGGCCATTTCTGTTTTCTGTTTCTTTGTTACATTGCTGGTAACTGGAGGGAGGCTGAGGCCCAGAGGATCTTGTATATGTTTAGTTTCTTTTGCACCCTGTTTTGAGTTTTTGAGCACAATAAATCACCAACACCGGTAACCCGACTGAGCCTGGATTCTTGGAGGCCAAAGAACCCCGTCACAGTGACCCAAATCATCACTGTTACTGTTATTATATAGTAAATTAAATCATTACTGTTAAATTGTATGTATTGTCCAATTGTTTATTTGAATCCTTATTCCGGATTAGTTGGAGACATACACTAGGCTACATCAGCCCCACCAAAAATATTTTTCACCAGCCGCCACTGAACAGCATCACAATAAAGGAACCTAAAAACCAAAAAGCAGTTTGAACATATGTTCTTGAAAGATTGAACAGTTTTTAATTAACTTATTTTTCCATGTCTTTATCCGTGCCTGGTCAGATCAAGACATGTGAAAAAGGAGGCAGGGAAAGCAGAATAAAGCCTTAGCCTCGCTGCACTCAGTTAGCCTCGCTGCACGCAGCTAGCCTCACTGCACGCAGCTAGCCTCGCTGCAAGCAGTTAGCCTCGCTGCATGCAGCTAGCCTCGCTGCACACAGTTAGCCTCGCTGCACGCAGTTAGCCTCGCTGCACGCAGTTAGCCTCGCTGCATGCTGTTAGCCGCGCTGCATGCTGTTAGCCTCGCTGCAGGCAGTTAGCTTCGCTGCAGGCAGTTAGCTTTGCTGCAGGCAGTTAGCCTCGCTGCACACAGTTAGCCTCGCTGCACGCAGTTAGCCTCGCTGCACGCAGTTAGCCTCGCTGCATGCTGTTAGCCTCGCTGCATGCAGTTAGCCTCGCTGCATGCAGCTAGCTTCGCTGCACGCAGTTAGCCTCGCTGCACGCAGTTAGCCTCGCTGCACGCTGTTAGCCTCGCTGCATGCTGTTAGCCTCGCTGCATGCAGTTAGCTTCGCTGCAGGCAGTTAGCTTTGCTGCAGGCAGTTAGCCTCGCTGCACACAGTTAGCCTCACTGCACGCAGTTAGCCTCGCTGCACGCAGTTAGCCTCGCTGCATGCAGTGAGCCTCGCTGCATGCTGTTAGCCTCGTTGCATGCAGTTAGCTTCGCTGCAGGCAGTTAGCTTTGCTGCAGGCAGTTAGCCTCGCTGCATGCAGTTAGCTTCGCTGCAGGCAGTTAGCTTTGCTGCAGGCAGTTAGCCTCGCTGCATGCAGTTAGCTTCGCATCAGGCAGTTAGCTTTGCTGCAGGTAGTTAGCCTCGCTGTATGCGGTTAGCCTCGCTGCAGGTAGTTAGCCTGGCTGCAGGTAGTTATCCTGGCCTTGGAGCTAAACCAGGTCCTGGAAAAAGGACAGATTGAACCGTCTCCATCTGTCTTTGGAGTGATGATTAATGTTGATGTTCGGCTGATCAGGTCCAAACGGTTTCACCTCCAGCTTCTCTTGCTAATTTTGCTTTAAGGAATTTCACTTCTGCGACTTGACCTGTCAATCAGCCGCACTACGACTGTGACGTCACTTCCTGTCACCTCAGGGTGCATCCCTGCTGCCCTCTGAGCTCTCCTATTGCAGAGGAGCTACTGCACATGGACAACTTTTAACCAGAGTCAATTAAGCAACCTTTTTGCGCCCTACGCCTACGAAATACACATATCTGAAGACAACAAAACAACTTTACTTGTCATTAAAGTTAAAATATCAATAATAAAAAAAAATATATATATATATATCAATATATTTCCAAATATCTTAATTTTATTATCAAACTTTAATGTGTTTTATTTTTATGTCTTAATCAGGTCATTTGGCTGGAGGGCGGTGCCCTCTATTGGCCACTGCGGTCCATATATTTCTGATGTCACTGATTGTTTTACATCTTTTGTATCTTAATTATTTCCGAGGCATTTTCATAATTAACAGATAGGAATCTACAAACATGTGCAGAGAAAGGAAACGCGGATCCATTATAAAGTTCTGTTAGGAGGTGTTAACAGAAAAACACTTTTCCTCCTTCTACTTTGTTGACTGCTTTCATTATTCATTTGATTTCCGTCCATTAGCGCCATGCTACAAATGAAGTTGAATTAGTATAATATTTAGAAAGCAGCTCTCATTGGAAAGCATTAGAAACGAATAGAACTGAAGTTTGTGATATAAACGTGTAAAGAAATAACAGTATGAGACTCTTTCTTTATATGCTTCATTAAAAGTGTTTTTTTTATTGTTTTGATTTATTTAATGTGTTTTATTCTTTTAATGTTGTGTTGCTTTTATTAATTTTAAACCTTCCTTTAAAGGGCTCTAAGAATAAAGTTGAGCTGAGATGAATAAACTGATTCCATATTGGATCAGAAATTAACACCTTTGCTCTCTAAGAGTCTCCTTATCGTGGCATAAAGTTTTAAGGTCAGTAACTATTTGCCAAGATTTTTATAAGAAAAATATGTTTTTTTTTTTCCCGTTTTTTTTTAACCTTCATGACAAGTTGAATCTTTTCCAGACTGTGGAATCGAACACTCCCTCAAATACATCTTGGCAGAAGCCAGCAGTTGCATTGGCCTTGATACAGAAATTATTCGGACCAATCAAATGCAGCGACGTGTTTGACGTTACCGCGTCAACCAGAGGCTGAAGCAAAACAAAGATGGCCGCTCTGGATTTAGCTGGAAAAGCCTCTATTTATTTCTGATGTGATTTCTGCTTCAGTGGATGGAAAGACGTTCGCTGATTCCTCCTGAACAGATTTGGTAAGACTTTTATTCTGTTACTGCTGCTGTGATTGCCTAAAAACATGGGAGGCAGGGATCCAATCAGCTGGAAGAATTGAACCCAATGTCCCTCCCTTTTGCACTGGAAAAAATATCTAGAAATAAGTTAAAATTTCCTAAATTAAGTTTATTTACCCTTAATTTGAGTAGGTAAATGAGATAGTTTGCCAATGGAATGAGCATTTCTACTCTTAAAATAAGATAATTAGATAACATGCAATTGAAATAAGACAATGCAATTGTGTTTTCTTATTTTAACTGGAAGTTTGTCTTGTTCCATTGGCAAAATGTCTCTTTTACCTCCTCAACCCAACAAAGGCACTTATTTTAAGAAAAAAGGACTTATCTAGATTTCCATTTTTTCCAGTGTGCAAGTGTTTTCAGCAGGAGGCTGTACTTCAGCTTGATCTCTCTACCTATGGATCCATCCGGCTTTGCCAGATTGATGCTTGATGGTCATTCCCACTTCCTTTCACTTCCTGTCACTTCCTGTCAGGCATTAATACAAGGATAGGATATGAAAAGCAATAAAAGTCTTAAGAACAGCTTAGACCAGCTATGACCTCCCGCCATAGAAACAGCTTCTTCCCCTCTGCCATGACTCATGAACACATAACTATTCACACACTGCTCTATTCACACACTGCTCTATTCGCACACTGCTCTATTCGCACACTGCTCTATTCGCACACTTCTCTATTCGCACACTGCTCTATTCGCACACTGCTCTATTCGCACACTGCTCTATTTGCACACTGCTCTATTTGGACACTGCTCTATTCACACACTGCTCTATTCGCACACTGCTCTATTCGCACACTGCTCTATTCTCACACTGCTCTATTCGCACACTGCTCTATTCTCACACTGCTCTATTCTCACACTGCTCTATTCACACACTTCTCTATTCACACACTGCTCTATTCGCACACTGCTCTATTCGCACCCTGCTCTATTCACACACTGCTCTATTCACACACTGCTCTATTTGGACACTGCTCTATTCACACACTGCTCTATTCACACACTGCTCTATTTGCACACTGCTCTATTCACACACTTCTCTATTCACACACTGCTCTATTCGCACACTGCTCTATTCGCACCCTGCTCTATTCACACACTGCTCTATTCACACACTGCTCTATTCTCACACTGCTCTATTTGGACACTGCTCTATTCACACACTGCTCTATTCACACACTGCTCTATTTGGACACTGCTCTATTCACACACTGCTCAATTCACACACTGCTTTATTCGCACACTTCTCTATTCACACACTGCTCTATTCGCACACTGCTCTATTCGCACCCTGCTCTATTCACACACTGCTCTATTCACACACTGCTCTATTCTCACACTGCTCTATTTGGACACTGCTCTATTCACACACTGCTCTATTCACACACTGCTCTATTTGGACACTGCTCTATTCACACACTGCTCAATTCACACACTGCTTTATTCGCACACTGCTCTATTCACACACTGCTCTATTGGCGCACTGCTCTATTCACACACTGCTCTATTCTCACACTGCTCTATTCGCACACTGCTCTATTCTCACACTGCTCTATTCTCACACTGCTCTATTCGCACACTGCTCTATTCTCACACTGCTCTATTCTCACACTGCTCTATTCTCACACTGCTCTATTCTCACACTTCTCTATTCGCACACTGCTCTATTCGCACACTGCTCTATTCTCACACTGCTCTATTCGCACACTGCTCTATTCTCACACTGCTCTATTCGCACACTGCTCTATTCTCACACTGCTCTATTCGCACACTGCTCTATTCTCACACTGCTCTATTCGCACACTGCTCTATTCTCACACTGCTCTATTCTCACACTGCTCTATTAGCACACTGCTCTATTTGCACACTGCTCTATTCTCACACTGCTCTATTCGCACACTGCTCTATTCTCACACTGCTCTATTCGCACACTGCTCTATTCTCACACTGCTCTATTCGCACACTGCTCTATTCTCACACTGCTCTATTTGGACACTGCTCTATTCTCACACTGCTCTATTCTCACACTGCTCTATTCGCACACTGCTCTATTCTCACACTGCTCTATTCTCACACTGCTCTATTCGCACACTGCTCTATTCGCACACTGCTCTATTCTCACACTGCTCTATTCTCACACTGCTCTATTAGCACACTGCTCTATTTGCACACTGCTCTATTCTCACACTGCTCTATTCTCACACTGCTCTATTCTCACACTGCTCTATTCGCACACTGCTCTATTTGCACACTGCTCTATTCTCACACTGCTCTATTCTCACACTGCTCTATTCGCACACTGCTCTATTCTCACACTGCTCTATTCTCACACTGCTCTATTCTCACACTGCTCTATTCTCACACTTCTCTATTCGCACACTGCTCTATTCGCACACTGCTCTATTCTCACACTGCTCTATTCGCACACTGCTCTATTCTCACACTGCTCTATTCGCACACTGCTCTATTCGCACACTGCTCTATTCTCACACTGCTCTATTCTCACACTGCTCTATTCTCACACTGCTCTATTCGCACACTGCTCTATTCTCACACTGCTCTATTCTCACACTGCTCTATTCGCACACTGCTCTATTCTCACACTGCTCTATTCTCACACTGCTCTATTTGCACACTGCTCTATTCTCACACTGCTCTATTCTATTCTCACACTGCTCTATTCTCACACTGCTCTATTCGCACACTGCTCTATTCTCACACTGCTCTATTCTCACACTGCTCTATTCTCACACTGCTCTATTCTCACACTGCTCTATTCGCACACTGCTCTATTCTCACACTGCTCTATTCGCACACTGCTCTATTCTCACACTGCTCTATTCGCACACTGCTCTATTCGCACACTGCTCTATTCGCACACTGCTCTATTCTCACACTGCTCTATTCGCACACTGCTCTATTCGCACACTGCTCTATTCTCACACTGCCCTATTCGCACACTGCTCTATTCTCACACTGCTCTATTCTCACACTGCTCTATTCGCACACTGCTCTATTCGCACACTGCTCTATTCTCACACTGCTCTATTCTCACACTGCTCTATTCTCACACTTCTCTATTCGCACACTGCTCTATTCTCACACTGCTCTATTCTCACACTGCTCTATTCGCACACTGCTCTATTCGCACACTGCTCTATTCGCACACTGCTCTATTCTCACACTGCTCTATTCGCACACTGCTCTATTCTCACACTGCTCTATTCGCACACTGCTCTATTCTCACACTTCTCTATTCGCACACTGCTCTATTCTCACACTGCTCTATTCTCACACTGCTCTATTCGCACACTGCTCTATTCGCACACTGCTCTATTCGCACACTGCTCTATTCGCACACTGCTCTATTCTCACACTGCTCTATTCGCACACTGCTCTATTCTCACACTGCTCTATTCTCACACTGCTCTATTCGCACACTGCTCTATTCTCACACTGCTCTATTCTCACACTGCTCTATTCTCACACTGCTCTATTCGCACACTGCTCTATTCGCACACTGCTCTATTCTCACACTGCTCTATTCGCACACTGCTCTATTCTCACACTGCTCTATTCTCACACTGCTCTATTCGCACACTGCTCTATTCGCACACTGCTCTATTCTCACACTGCTCTATTCGCACACTGCTCTATTCTCACACTGCTCTATTCTCACACTGCTCTATTCGCACACTGCTCTATTCGCACACTGCTCTATTCGCACACTGCTCTATTCTCACACTGCTCTATTCTCACACTGCTCTATTCGCACACTGCTCTATTCTCACACTGCTCTATTCGCACACTGCTCTATTCTCACACTGCTCTATTCTCACACTGCTCTATTCTCACACTGCTCTATTCGCACACTGCTCTATTCGCACACTGCTCTATTCGCACACTGCTCTATTGGCACACTGCTCTATTGGCACACTGCTCTATTCTCACACTGCTCTATTCTCACACTTCTCTATTCACACACTGCTCTATTCGCACACTGCTCTATTCTCACACTGCTCTATTCTCACACTGCTCTATTAGCACACTGCTCTATTCGCACACTGCTCTATTCGCACACTGCTCTATTCTCACACTGCTCTATTCTCACACTGCTCTATTCTCACACTTCTCTATTCGCACACTGCTCTATTCTCACACTGCTCTATTCTCACACTGCTCTATTCTCACACTGCTCTATTCTCACACTGCTCTATTCTCACACTGCTCTATTCGCACACTGCTCTATTCTCACACTGCTCTATTCGCACACTGCTCTATTCTCACACTGCTCTATTCTCACACTGCTCTATTCTCACACTTCTCTATTAGCACACTGCTCTATTCGCACACTGCTCTATTCTCACACTGCTCTATTCTCACACTGCTCTATTCGCACACTGCTCTATTCTCACACTTCTCTATTCGCACACTGCTCTATTCGCACACTGCTCTATTCTCACACTGCTCTATTCTCACACTGCTCTATTCTCACACTGCTCTATTCGCACACTGCTCTATTCTCACACTTCTCTATTCGCACACTGCTCTATTCTCACACTGCTCTATTCGCACACTGCTCTGTTCTCACACTGCTCTATTCTCACACTGCTCTATTCGCACACTGCTCTATTCTCACACTGCTCTATTCGCACACTGCTCTATTCTCACACTGCTCTATTCTCACACTTCTCTATTCGCACACTGCTCTATTCGCACACTGCTCTATTCTCACACTGCTCTATTCTCACACTTCTCTATTCGCACACTGCTCTATTAGCACACTGCTCTATTCTCACACTGCTCTATTCTCACACTGCTCTATTCGCACACTGCTCTATTCTCACACTGCTCTATTCTCACACTGCTCTATTCTCACACTGCTCTATTCTCACTCTGCTCTATTCGCACACTGCTCTATTCTCACACTGCTCTATTCGCACACTGCTCTATTCTCACACTGCTCTATTCGCACACTGCTCTATTCTCACACTGCTCTATTCTCACACTGCTCTATTCTCACACTTCTCTATTCGCACACTGCTCTATTCGCACACTGCTCTATTCTCACACTGCTCTATTCGCACACTGCTCTATTCGCACACTGCTCTATTCTCACACTGCTCTATTCGCACACTGCTCTATTCTCACACTGCTCTATTCTCACACTGCTCTATTCGCACACTGCTCTATTCTCACACTGCTCTATTCTCACACTGCTCTATTCTCACACTGCTCTATTCGCACACTGCTCTATTCTCACACTGCTCTATTCGCACACTGCTCTATTCTCACACTGCTCTATTCTCACACTGCTCTATTCTCACACTGCTCTATTCGCACACTGCTCTATTCTCACACTGCTCTATTCTCACACTGCTCTATTCTCACACTGCTCTATTCGCACACTGCTCTATTCTCACACTGCTCTATTCGCACACTGCTCTATTCTCACACTGCTCTATTCGCACACTGCTCTATTCTCACACTGCTCTATTCTCACACTGCTCTATTCGCACACTGCTCTATTCTCACACTGCTCTATTCTCACACTGCTCTATTCTCACACTGCTCTATTCTCACACTGCTCTATTCTCACACTGCTCTATTCTCACACTGCTCTATTCTCACACTGCTCTATTCTCACACTGCTCTATTCGCACACTGCTCTATTCTCACACTGCTCTATTCGCACACTGCTCTATTCGCACACTGCTCTATTCGCACACTGCTCTATTCGCACCCTGCTCTATTCGCACACTGCTCTATTCGCACCCTGCTCTATTCACACACTGCTCTATTCACACACTGCTCTATTTGGACACTGCTCTATTCACACACTGCTCTATTCACACACTGCTCTATTTGCACACTGCTCTATTCACACACTTCTCTATTCACACACTGCTCTATTCGCACACTGCTCTATTCGCACCCTGCTCTATTCACACACTGCTCTATTCACACACTGCTCTATTCTCACACTGCTCTATTTGGACACTGCTCTATTCACACACTGCTCTATTCACACACTGCTCTATTTGGACACTGCTCTATTCACACACTGCTCAATTCACACACTGCTTTATTCGCACACTTCTCTATTCACACACTGCTCTATTCGCACACTGCTCTATTCGCACCCTGCTCTATTCACACACTGCTCTATTCACACACTGCTCTATTCTCACACTGCTCTATTTGGACACTGCTCTATTCACACACTGCTCTATTCACACACTGCTCTATTTGGACACTGCTCTATTCACACACTGCTCAATTCACACACTGCTTTATTCGCACACTGCTCTATTCACACACTGCTCTATTGGCGCACTGCTCTATTCACACACTGCTCTATTCTCACACTGCTCTATTCGCACACTGCTCTATTCTCACACTGCTCTATTCTCACACTGCTCTATTCGCACACTGCTCTATTCTCACACTGCTCTATTCTCACACTGCTCTATTCTCACACTGCTCTATTCTCACACTTCTCTATTCGCACACTGCTCTATTCGCACACTGCTCTATTCTCACACTGCTCTATTCGCACACTGCTCTATTCTCACACTGCTCTATTCGCACACTGCTCTATTCTCACACTGCTCTATTCGCACACTGCTCTATTCTCACACTGCTCTATTCGCACACTGCTCTATTCTCACACTGCTCTATTCTCACACTGCTCTATTAGCACACTGCTCTATTTGCACACTGCTCTATTCTCACACTGCTCTATTCGCACACTGCTCTATTCTCACACTGCTCTATTCGCACACTGCTCTATTCTCACACTGCTCTATTCGCACACTGCTCTATTCTCACACTGCTCTATTTGGACACTGCTCTATTCTCACACTGCTCTATTCTCACACTGCTCTATTCTCACACTGCTCTATTCTCACACTGCTCTATTCGCACACTGCTCTATTCGCACACTGCTCTATTCTCACACTGCTCTATTCTCACACTGCTCTATTAGCACACTGCTCTATTTGCACACTGCTCTATTCTCACACTGCTCTATTCTCACACTGCTCTATTCTCACACTGCTCTATTCGCACACTGCTCTATTTGCACACTGCTCTATTCTCACACTGCTCTATTCTCACACTGCTCTATTCGCACACTGCTCTATTCTCACACTGCTCTATTCTCACACTGCTCTATTCTCACACTGCTCTATTCTCACACTTCTCTATTCGCACACTGCTCTATTCGCACACTGCTCTATTCTCACACTGCTCTATTCGCACACTGCTCTATTCTCACACTGCTCTATTCGCACACTGCTCTATTCGCACACTGCTCTATTCTCACACTGCTCTATTCTCACACTGCTCTATTCTCACACTGCTCTATTCGCACACTGCTCTATTCTCACACTGCTCTATTCTCACACTGCTCTATTCGCACACTGCTCTATTCTCACACTGCTCTATTCTCACACTGCTCTATTTGCACACTGCTCTATTCTCACACTGCTCTATTCTATTCTCACACTGCTCTATTCTCACACTGCTCTATTCGCACACTGCTCTATTCTCACACTGCTCTATTCTCACACTGCTCTATTCTCACACTGCTCTATTCTCACACTGCTCTATTCGCACACTGCTCTATTCTCACACTGCTCTATTCGCACACTGCTCTATTCTCACACTGCTCTATTCGCACACTGCTCTATTCGCACACTGCTCTATTCGCACACTGCTCTATTCTCACACTGCTCTATTCGCACACTGCTCTATTCGCACACTGCTCTATTCTCACACTGCCCTATTCGCACACTGCTCTATTCTCACACTGCTCTATTCTCACACTGCTCTATTCGCACACTGCTCTATTCGCACACTGCTCTATTCTCACACTGCTCTATTCTCACACTGCTCTATTCTCACACTTCTCTATTCGCACACTGCTCTATTCTCACACTGCTCTATTCTCACACTGCTCTATTCGCACACTGCTCTATTCGCACACTGCTCTATTCTCACACTGCTCTATTCGCACACTGCTCTATTCTCACACTGCTCTATTCGCACACTGCTCTATTCTCACACTTCTCTATTCGCACACTGCTCTATTCTCACACTGCTCTATTCTCACACTGCTCTATTCGCACACTGCTCTATTCGCACACTGCTCTATTCGCACACTGCTCTATTCGCACACTGCTCTATTCTCACACTGCTCTATTCGCACACTGCTCTATTCTCACACTGCTCTATTCTCACACTGCTCTATTCGCACACTGCTCTATTCTCACACTGCTCTATTCTCACACTGCTCTATTCTCACACTGCTCTATTCGCACACTGCTCTATTCGCACACTGCTCTATTCGCACACTGCTCTATTCGCACACTGCTCTATTCTCACACTGCTCTATTCGCACACTGCTCTATTCTCACACTGCTCTATTCTCACACTGCTCTATTCGCACACTGCTCTATTCGCACACTGCTCTATTCGCACACTGCTCTATTCTCACACTGCTCTATTCTCACACTGCTCTATTCGCACACTGCTCTATTCGCACACTGCTCTATTCTCACACTGCTCTATTCTCACACTGCTCTATTCTCACACTGCTCTATTCGCACACTGCTCTATTCGCACACTGCTCTATTCGCACACTGCTCTATTGGCACACTGCTCTATTGGCACACTGCTCTATTCTCACACTGCTCTATTCTCACACTTCTCTATTCACACACTGCTCTATTCGCACACTGCTCTATTCTCACACTGCTCTATTCTCACACTGCTCTATTAGCACACTGCTCTATTCGCACACTGCTCTATTCGCACACTGCTCTATTCTCACACTGCTCTATTCTCACACTGCTCTATTCTCACACTTCTCTATTCGCACACTGCTCTATTCGCACACTGCTCTATTCTCACACTGCTCTATTCTCACACTGCTCTATTCTCACACTGCTCTATTCTCACACTGCTCTATTCTCACACTGCTCTATTCGCACACTGCTCTATTCTCACACTGCTCTATTCGCACACTGCTCTATTCTCACACTGCTCTATTCTCACACTGCTCTATTCTCACACTTCTCTATTAGCACACTGCTCTATTCGCACACTGCTCTATTCTCACACTGCTCTATTCTCACACTGCTCTATTCGCACACTGCTCTATTCTCACACTTCTCTATTCGCACACTGCTCTATTCGCACACTGCTCTATTCTCACACTGCTCTATTCTCACACTGCTCTATTCTCACACTGCTCTATTCGCACACTGCTCTATTCTCACACTTCTCTATTCGCACACTGCTCTATTCTCACACTGCTCTATTCGCACACTGCTCTGTTCTCACACTGCTCTATTCTCACACTGCTCTATTCGCACACTGCTCTATTCTCACACTGCTCTATTCGCACACTGCTCTATTCTCACACTGCTCTATTCTCACACTTCTCTATTCGCACACTGCTCTATTCGCACACTGCTCTATTCTCACACTGCTCTATTCTCACACTTCTCTATTCGCACACTGCTCTATTAGCACACTGCTCTATTCTCACACTGCTCTATTCTCACACTGCTCTATTCGCACACTGCTCTATTCTCACACTGCTCTATTCTCACACTGCTCTATTCTCACACTGCTCTATTCTCACTCTGCTCTATTCGCACACTGCTCTATTCTCACACTGCTCTATTCGCACACTGCTCTATTCTCACACTGCTCTATTCGCACACTGCTCTATTCTCACACTGCTCTATTCTCACACTGCTCTATTCTCACACTTCTCTATTCGCACACTGCTCTATTCGCACACTGCTCTATTCTCACACTGCTCTATTCGCACACTGCTCTATTCGCACACTGCTCTATTCTCACACTGCTCTATTCGCACACTGCTCTATTCTCACACTGCTCTATTCTCACACTGCTCTATTCTCACACTGCTCTATTCGCACACTGCTCTATTCTCACACTGCTCTATTCCCACACTGCTCTATTCTCACACTGCTCTATTCGCACACTGCTCTATTCTCACACTGCTCTATTCGCACACTGCTCTATTCTCACACTGCTCTATTCTCACACTGCTCTATTCTCACACTGCTCTATTCGCACACTGCTCTATTCTCACACTGCTCTATTCTCACACTGCTCTATTCTCACACTGCTCTATTCGCACACTGCTCTATTCTCACACTGCTCTATTCGCACACTGCTCTATTCTCACACTGCTCTATTCGCACACTGCTCTATTCTCACACTGCTCTATTCTCACACTGCTCTATTCGCACACTGCTCTATTCTCACACTGCTCTATTCTCACACTGCTCTATTCTCACACTGCTCTATTCTCACACTGCTCTATTCTCACACTGCTCTATTCGCACACTGCTCTATTCTCACACTGCTCTATTCGCACACTGCTCTATTCGCACACTGCTCTATTCGCACCCTGCTCTATTCGCACACTGCTCTATTCGCACACTGCTCTATTCGCACACTGCTCTATTTGCAGTCCCTGTAAGATGCTATTTTACTTTTTATATTTTATATCCATATTTTTATCTTAAGTGTATATATTAGTCTATTTCATTGCATGCCTTATACCCACAGTGTTTTAGATATTTTTATAATTTTATTTACCTATTCCATATTATATGTATAATGTTGCATGGTTGTACCATAAAAAATTCCTAGTTTGTGAACTCCTTCACTAACAATGGCAATAAACCTGATTCTGATTCTGAAAGTTATCCAGAAAGTCTAAAACAAAGCGCAGGTGAAATGGAACGGCGGGAAAAATATTTTCTTCTGAATGTGAGCTTATTTTTTGTTTTCATTATTGAATAGAAATATTCACTCAGGCAGCACACCTGCTAGACAAGGCTGAGTGTGAGGCTTATCTGAGGAGTTGTTTTCCATTGTAAGAACATGTCTGAGTAAATTCTCAGTCATCTGGGTCATAACAACAAAACAGGCCTAAAGGGGAAAGAAACCAGCCTTTCGCTCAGCTGTTTTCAGCCGTTAATCCTTGTCAGTTCTGTTGGAAGATCTTCAGGAAAACTTAAGCAAAAGTCTGGTCTCTCCCTATATCAGCCTGTTATCTGGTTATTTAACATCCCTATATTGGTAGAAAACTGTCAGTGTCATGTTTGGCAAAGCTGCATGTGAATCCCTCCCAGCTCTTCCTTTGAGTTTAATACAATCCATTGTCTAAATCTTAACCCTCCTGCAAGGATTAATAAACGCTGCTTGAATGGAGACACTAACCATATTCTTGTTGAATAATAATGATGCTTTCTACATATCGCATTTGGTGTGTTATAATCAGAGTCTCCTAGACTGAAAAGGGCTTCTAGTTAGAGTGGCTCAGGTTATCCTGATCTATCTCTATAGTTCTGCTGCTATAGGCTTAGACTGCTGGAGGACATAGGGACCCCTTTTTCATCATTCTGCTTCATTCTATCTCTATTCTCCCACTCTGCAGAATCTGTTAGTTCAATCTCTAAGATTCCAATTAAAGTTAATGTGCCAGAATATCTGTGGCCTAACCTCACTGGCAAAAACGACCAAAATTACTAAACATCTCCAAAAATTGCAGGCTTGTGTATGTTTACAAAAAACTAAGCTATTAGCCAATGAACACAGAAAACGGAATCAGTTGGACAATATATTATCATTAATGGAATAATCAACATCGTCCATATTAAAATTACCGAAATATCATCCAAATTCTTCCACACACATAAAAAGAGCTAAAAATCTCACATTAAACCAGAAGGAGGTTTTTACCTCAAATCATTTCAATATATGACAACTATTGGCCTGGGTGATGATTGGAGGCCAACCCTTCCATAAGTGAATACATCTACTTTTCTTCTGTTTATAAATCATTCTCACGGATTGATTACTTTCTAAACAGCAACCAACAGATATTATCAGCGCATATTTTCCATCATGGTCTCAAACTATAAAAAAAAAAAACAAAGACTCAAGACATCTATTCAGTTAATGGTTTTCCAATCAGGAAAACCAGCTGATTGGAGCTTCAGGGAGAAAGTTGGGGAGATCTTCAGGCAGTGGAACCACCAGAGGACGTCCACCATCAACAAGAATTGATCAAATCATTCTGGTTATGTGTTTACGTTAGGCTGTCCTAAGAGCTCGGTCCCATTCTCACTTACCGCTGGTGAGTCTGACATTGTGGGAAAAGCTTCTTTAGGAAAGTAAGTTTGTATGAGCGATGCAAACAGCAACTTCTAAACAGAGCGTTCAGGAGGAGAAATAATAAACACGCTCTCACACATGTTTAACAGGAGCAGGTAAAGGCTTGTATATGTGCGTGTTTTTGTTTGCTTTGTTAAGTGGTGAGATGTTTTCATATCCTGGCTCCAGTTTTATATCTTTCTTTATCAGCTGATGAACAGTTGATCAGTGAGACGATTGCTCAACAGTTCTAGAAGAATCTTCCAGAAATCAGGGGAAAAGCATCATCTGGTTCCTCTAATTCATCACAAACAGAAGCTAATATTGAAGAGGTTGGGGAATTTTTATTCTCCATCATTGCAGGAAAAAAGAGGATTTTCTTTAGGAATCAGGATTAGAGTCCAGTCAGAATAACGGGTGTGGTTCTGATCCAGTCCAGTACAGATCTTTGGTTTTTCACCTCCTGTTTATTTGTTGCTTCATTTTTGCAGGATGTGGTTGGATTCAGAAAAAGCCGTAACTCACTCAGTGTTTATTGCTTCCAGAATAATCCAGTTATAACGCTGCTAAATAATTAAACACGATTAGTACATGTTTTATTTTCCCTGAAATAATGGATTAATATTAAGATAATGGGAGCAATCTACCAAGAGATGGCTTTTTGTAACAGTAATGCTTCTCTATAGTGTATATGCTGCTTTAATTGGATGTTTGCTGCACCCATCTGATGTCTCTTTGCTTCATTATCATAAAGCTGTAACCCAAGACATCTGCTGACTGTAGTTTGTCCACAGGACACAAACATTCGTACATTTAGCTTCAGAAATGCATGACTTCATCTGCTATTATAGAAAATAAAGAAGAGAGAAGCTGCTATGAAACCTTCTACTGTGTCCTCAGGAGACTGGCATGTTGAGCTTGTGTCCGATAAATACCTCGGTTCAGAGTCCTGCAGCGCGTCGGATCCCCGTATAAAACATACATCTATAGGTAGAAAGAAAAACCCTGATTATTGTTTATCAGGTTTAAATGAACAAAATGCAGGTATCATTACAACATGAATGAAACTTTTTATTTAAAACTATTTATATTTTCGTATTTATTAACTCTACATCTTAAAAAATAAATAGATTCAAGAATATCCAGGTAACATTATTGTAAAGATGACGACATAAAGTCCAGTGAAACTGGGTTTTTATTCTGAAAACACGAGTTGGTTTAACTTCCGCCTCGCTCAGGTTCCTGCCAATCATTCCTTAAGCTTCCTGCCTCCAACTCCCAGAACGCCCCATTCCCAGTCCTGCTGCACTGCCACTGTTCTGTCAGATGGACTTACCCAGTCAGACCAGCATACCCACAGTCAATACCCATTTATCCAAGTACATCCCGCTTGACATCAAACCCCGCCCACATCAAGGACAGCCATATTGGAAATGCTGACCGCTCTTGCCTATAGGCGCTGGTGAGAGAAATGGCCAAAAAAATGTGTTATGTCACATGCTATGTCCTTTTTATTTTAAAATCTTTATTAAATCTTATTTTCAGATGTTAAAATAACATTAGTAACAAACAGTCTAAAATAAACAACAATAAGGAATTATTATGAAGATGTATTTATCTATCCTAAAACACTATCACAAAAAAAATTTAAATTAAATTGGTAGTACCAATTGCAATCGATTAATAAACTGTGCTCCAAAGACCTTAAATATCAAATTTTTGCAAAACCAAAAGGGATTAATGTCAGGATCCGGGACTTTGCCCACCAGAGGGCGCCGTGGATCCAAGCCTGGGGAGCTTGGACTCAGCTTGATCAGCTGTTTCCAGTCTGCTGATTAAGGAAGCTTCCTATTTAAGCTGTGTGTGAATTGCTCTCTGTGCTGGATGTGTCTTACCTGTGCCATCATGCCTGTCTGAGCCTTGAACCTGCAGCTGCTTCTGGTTTCCAATAAATATTGGACTTTTATTCCTCCCTCTGTGTCTGTGAGTCTGCATATGGGCTAGTAAAACCAACGCATCATGACAGAACGATCCAGCCAACAGACTAGCCCCGCAGACTCCTTCTACGCGCTCCTGGAGAGCCCGCTCTGTGCCGTCTAGGAGACCCCTGAGCCCGCTCTGTGCCGTCTAGGAGACCCCTGAGCCCGCTCTGTGCCGTCTGGGAGACCCCTGAGCCTGCTCTGTGCCGTCTGGGAGACCCCTGAGCCCGCTCTGTGCCGTCTGGGAGACCCCTGAGCCTGCTCTGTGCCGTCTAGGAGGCCCCTGAGCCTGCTCTGTGCCGTCTGGGAGACCCCTGAGCCCGCTCTGCGCCGTCTGGGAGACCCCTGAGCCCGCTCTGTGCCGTCTGGGAGACCCCTGAGCCCGCTCTGTGCCGTCTGGGAGACCCCTGAGCCTGCTCTGTGCCGTCTGGGAGACCCCTGAGCCCGCTCTGCGCCGTCTGGGAGACCCCTGAGCCCGCTCTGCGCCGTCTGGGAGACCCCTGAGCCCGCTCTGTGCCGTCTGGGAGACCCCTGAGCCCGCTCTGTGCCGTCTGGGAGACCCCTGAGCCCGCTCTGTGCCGTCTGGGAGACCCCTGAGCCCGCTCTGCGCCGTCTGGGAGACCCCTGAGCCCGCTCTGCGCCGTCTGGGAGACCCCTGAGCCTGCTCTGTGCCGTCTGGGAGACCCCTGAGCCCGCTCTGCGCCTTCCAGAGACTCCTGAGGTGGAGCCACATTGGTGGATTCCTCTGTTCCTGAGGTGGAGCTGTAGTTGACGGCTTCCTCTGCTCTGGAAGTGGAGCCGTAGTGGACGGACCTGTTGCAGAGCTGCGGGAGCGGAGACGGCGTCCTTCCCGGTGCTTCGTGCTGAAGCGGAGGTGACGCCCTCCTCCAAGGCCCCTGCAGCTTGTGAGTCTCTGTTCTGCTGCCGGTTTCATGGCCGGCCACCTGAGACTTTTCCTGGCATCCCTGGTTCGTCCCTTCGCCCTCCATGGGCGAGTTGTTTCTTTTTTTTTTTTTTCCTTGGGGCGTCTGGAATCCGCCCTTGATGGGGGGGTACTGTCAGGATCCGGGACTTTGCCCACCAGAGGGCGCCGTGGATATGCTTCCCCGGCCGCCATATTGGGGCGGTCGACCTGCTACTCAAACCTGATGATTCAAGCTGAACACACTAATGATGCCTCAGACTATTGACATCAGGGCTCGAGGGATAACTTTTCACAATTAAGATGAAAAGATATCTTTACATATATCTTCATATATGTCTATGTGCTTCCCTCCCCTGTTACGTCAGCATTTCCAATATGGCTGTCCTTGATGTGGGCGGGGCTTGACACCTTGTTTTTATCGAAGTTTCTTTTTTATACAGTCATGTATACAAAATGACAAAATAAACCTTTCTAAGTCTAAATCTATGGGTAACAAGAAGAACATTACCTGGAACAAGATGACGCCCTAAACAGAACAATAACACACCATCATTACAGGATTTATTTAAGCAAAGCTTCTTACTTTAGCCAGTTTACAGCCGTTTATCTGTGAGCAGCACTCTGCATGTGAGCCTGAGGGAATGTTCTTTTCTGCCTCTGGTATCATTAATGGCTGTGGCTTATTTACGGGTCTGTGCTGCACCGGCCGTGTTTTAGATCGCCGGCAACGTGTCGGGTCTTGGTTCTGAACTCTACGCCTAACGGGTCGGGTCTTGGTTCTGCACTCTACGGGTAACGGGTCGGGTCTTGGTTCTGCACTCTACGGGTAACGGGTCGGGTCTTGGTTCTGCACTCTACGGGTAACGGGTCGGGTCTTGGTTCTGCACTCTACGGGTAATGGGTCGGGTCTTGGTTCTGAATTCTAAGGGTAATGGGTCGGGTCTTGGTTCTGAACTCTACGGGTAATGGGTCGGGTCTTGGTTCTGAACTCTACGCCTAACGGGTCGGGTCTTGGTTCTGCACTCTACGGGTAACGGGTCGGGTCTTGGTTCTGCACTCTACGGGTAACGGGTCGGGTCTTGGTTCTGCACTCTACGGGTAATGGGTCGGGTCTTGGTTCTGAATTCTAAGGGTAATGGGTCGGGTCTTGGTTCTGAACTCTACGGGTAATGGGTCGGGTCTTGGTTCTGAACTCTACGCCTAACGGGCCGGGTCTTGGTTCTGAACTCTACGCCTAATGGATCGGGTCTTGGTTCTGAACTCTAAGGGTAATGGGTCGGGTCTTGGTTCTGAACTCTACGGGTAATGGGTCGGGTCTTAGTTCTGATCTCTGCGGGTAACGGGTCGGGTCTTGGTTCCGATCTCTACGGGTAACGGGTCGGGTCTTGGTTCCGATCTCTAAGGGTAAGGGGTCGGGCCTTGGTTCTGATCTCTACGGGTAACGGGTCGGGTCTTGGTTCTGATCTCTGCGGATAACGGGTCGGGTCTTGGTTCAGATCTCTACGGGTAACGGGTCGGGTCTTGGTTCTGATCTCTGCGGGTAACGGGTCGGGTCTTGGTTCCGATCTCTACGGGTAACGGGTCGGGTCTTGGTTCTGATCTTTGCGAGTAACGGGTCGGGTCTTGGTTCCGATCTCTACAGGTAACTGGTCGGGTCTTGGTTCTGATCTCTGCGGGTAACAGGTCGGGTCTTGGTTCTGATCTCTACGGGTAACAGGTCGGGTCTTGGTTCCGATCTCTACAGGTAACGGGTCGGGTCTTGGTTCTGATCTCTGCGGGTATCGGGTCTGGTCTTGGTTCAGATCTCTACGGGTAATGGGTCTGGTCTTGGTTCTGATCTCTGCGGGTAACGGGTCGGGTCTTGGTTCAGATCTCTACGGGTAACAGGTCGGGTCTTGGTTCTGATCTCTACGGGTAACAGGTCGGGTCTTGGTTCTGATCTCTGCGGGTATCGGGTCTGGTCTTGGTTCAGATCTCTACGGGTAATGGGTCTGGTCTTGGTTCTGATCTCTACGGGTAACAGATCGGGTCTTGGTTCTGATCTCTGCGGGTAACGGATCGGGTCTTGGTTCAGATCTCTACGGGTAATGGGTCTGGTCTTGGTTCTGATCTCTGCGGGTAACGGGTCGGGTCTTGGTTCCGATCTCTACGGGTAACGGGTCGGGTCTTGGTTCTGATCTCTGCGGGTATCGGGTCTGCCCTTGGTTCAGATCTCTACGGGTAATGGTTCTGGTCTTGGTTCTGATCTCTGCGGGTAACGGGTCGGGTCTTGGTTCCGATCTCTACGGGTAACGGGTCGGGTCTTGGTTCTGATCTCTACGGGTAACGGATCGGGTCTTGGTTCTGATCTCTGCGGGTAACAGATCGGGTCTTGGTTCTGATCTCTACGGGTAACGGATTGGGTCTTGGTTCTGATCTCTGCGGGTAACGGGTCGGGTCTTGGTTCCGATCTCTGCGGGTAACGGATCGGGTCTTGGTTCTGATCTCTGCAGGTAACGGGTCGGGTCTTGGTTCTGATCTCTGCGGGTAACGGGTCGGGTCTTGGTTCTGATCTCTACGGGTAACAGATCGGGTCTTGGTTCTGATCTCTACGGGTAACAGATCGGGTCTTGGTTCTGATCTCTACGGGTAACGGATCGGGTCTTGGTTCTGATCTCTGCGGGTAACGGATCGGGTCTTGGTTCTGATCTCTGCGGGTAACGGATCGGGTCTTGGTTCCGATCTCTGCGGGTAACGGATCGGGTCTTGGTTCCGATCTCTGCGGGTAACGGATCGGGTCTTGGTTCTGATCTCTGCGGGTAACGGATCGGGTCTTGGTTCTGATCTCTGCAGGTAGCAGATCGGGTCTTGGTTCTGATCTCTACGGGTAACGGATCGGGTCTTGGTTCTGATCTCTGCAGGTAGCAGATCGGGTCTTGGTTCTGATCTCTACGGGTAACAGGTCGGGTCTTGGTTCTGATCTCTGCGGGTAACGGGTCGGGTCTTGGTTCTGATCTCTACGGGTAACAGATCGGGTCTTGGTTCTGATCTCTACGGGTAACGGGTCGGGTCTTGGTTCTGATCTCTGCGGGTAACGGATCGGGTCTCGGTTCTGATCTCTGCGGGTAACGGATCGGGTCTTGGTTCTGATCTCTACGGGTAACGGATCGGGTCTTGGTTCCGATCTCTGCGGGTAACGGATCGGGTCTTGGTTCCGATCTCTGCGGGTAACGGATCGGGTCTTGGTTCTGATCTCTGCAGGTAACGGGTCGGGTCTTGGTTCTGATCTCTGCGGGTAACGGGTCGGGTCTTGGTTCTGATCTCTACGGGTAACAGATCGGGTCTTGGTTCTGATCTCTACGAGTAACGGATCGGGTCTTGGTTCCGATCTCTGCGGGTAACGGATCGGGTCTTGGTTCTGATCTCTGCGGGTAACGAATCGGGTCTTGGTTCCGATCTCTGCGGGTAACGGATCGGGTCTTGGTTCTGATCTCTGCAGGTAGCAGATCGGGTCTTGGTTCTGATCTCTACGGGTAACAGGTCGGGTCTTGGTTCTGATCTCTACGGGTAACGGGTCGGGTCTTGGTTCTGATAAATCAGACCCAATCAGGACTCTGCTGCAGGTATTTTACTACATGAAAAGCAAAGTTTTAAAGCACATGAATTTGTTCTAATCAACGGAAGATTTTATGTATAATTTCTCTCTTTATTCAGGAACATCTCAGCCTGCCTGTTGCTCTAAACACCGAAGGGGAAGCTCCTCATTTACATGTTATCGCTTCGTAAAGGTGAGATGAGGAGCACAGCGATGCTATGAATGGGCCGCTAGCTACGCGATTAACACGATATGGCGGTTCCAGCCCACCGACTCGTGCGATGGATGGAATCGCAGCGAGGAATCTGAACTTTTCAGGGTCTGAATGGAGCTGAGATACCGGAGCTGAAGCTGCAGGGATACAGCATCTGTAGCTGCTGACCTGGAGGAGGATTCGTCCCCCAATGGGGGACAGCAGGTCTGCAAAGTGGCTCCTGGATAGAGGGGAATACCGCCTAAAGCGTCCGTCATCCAAAATAGACTTAGACAATTTTTATTGTTGTTTTGTACACAGAGTGGATCCAAAATGAAATTTGTTTAGTGCAGCTTTTCAGACAGTAAAAGAACTTTTCCATCCCTTAAAGTTTAGCAGTTATTAAATGTAAACAGTGTGGAAGAAAAACATGGTGCAAAAAAAAATTATTTTGATCTGGAAGTTTAGAGCATTAAAGGTATACTATGCAACCGGTGTGGATTTTCCAGCGAGGCTCCCCCCAGAGGGCGAAAGTAAAAGTGCACTGTCGTAAATATGCTCAGCTGTTCTCCCGGTTTCTCCGTCAGGCGCGGTTGTTTTGAGCTTAGCAGACAGGCGAACGCAACGAATCACCATGTCTACTGCGGTAAGTGACTATTTTGTTCCAGTTTTTGAGTTTGAAAATTTAGCATGTTTTCATACATTGTTATGCATGTGTCTAAATAACAAAGATTGTAGTTAGCCAAGTTCTCGCCG
The DNA here is from genome assembly GCA_030533445.1 of Cyprinodon diabolis. Classification (NCBI taxonomy): domain Eukaryota; kingdom Metazoa; phylum Chordata; class Actinopteri; order Cyprinodontiformes; family Cyprinodontidae; genus Cyprinodon; species Cyprinodon diabolis. The sequence goes on along the minus strand of CM060080.1, from coordinate 876,400 downwards.
TAAAGCAAGACCGACTCTTGCGAGACTTCTGAGCCTGTGGGTGCGGGCCGAGGGCTCCTGCAATTGCAAGTGCGGTATTTCCCCCACAGACCACCAGGGCGGCCGAGAATACCTTTGTTCGACCTGAAATGACTCATTTAATCATCCAAAACGTTATGGAACACATTAATTAACTGAAAAATGTCGCATAGTGTGCCTTTAATGTATCTGCAGCATTTTGGTTTGGTGTTATCACTGTGATGCAGAGTCAAAATTTTTCAACTTTCTCACCGTATGTCGACCTGTTTCAGCGTACGTTAGCGTACTCATAACTTGTAAAAACCGTACCCATAACTTCTCCAACATATGCCAGCGTTTTTGGCAGATTTTTAGGCGTGCTCTGGTGTAAAAGGTGTAACAGGAGCTCCAGCTGTGGAATGACCTTCCTCAGCCGTTAGACTCGCCTCCACACTTTCTAAATTTAAATCTCTTCTTTAAACCCATTTCTTTTCCTTGGTTTTTAACACAATCTGAGATGTTGACTCTGTCTTACTGTGTTTCTTTTATCATTTCATTTTTTTTTATTTTATTACTACTTTTATACCCCACTTTATCAATTGCTTTTATGATTTATTTTTATGGTTGTGTATAGCATGTTGGTCCTGTTGGGTGTTAAAAGTGCTTTATAAATTTATTTTTTTTGGTATCTGTCATCTGTTAATAAGACATCCACTGCAATCATAATTTAACCATTAAAGGTAATGAACTGCATCATTTTCATACTATCCTGTAACCTGTGCAGCGTGGAGCCAGAAACCAGCCTCACCGTAAAGTAGAGGATGGAGTGATTTTAATATCATTTTATTTCAAAGTAGAAATTAATTCCAGTTTCACAGATTTTCCAAACAAAAAAAATATTTTTTTCTGTATTATTGAATTGTTCTGTACCATGGTGATTTCTGTGTGAAAGATGATTTCGTTTTTTTAAAAACATTACTTCGGTCTCCTAACGGCACGGACCTGCAGACACCTGGAGCCTCCATGGACCCAAAGGTTGGTTTCTGGTTCCAAAGAGAATAAAAATCAGGAAAGTGATTCAATCCGTTTGGTCTTTCTGATAAAACTGTTCCTCCCTTTCTTCACAACCTTCCTAATTTCTCTCTTGGCGCTCTCGTTAATCAAACAGTAGATAAACGGATCCAGAGTGCTGTTCAGGGTCGTCGTGGCAACCGTGACCAGGTACGCGTCTCTGAACCTCTGGGCCCAGTCGCAGTTCCGTTGCTCGAGGACGACCCGGAGGAATATGACCGTCTGGTAGGGCATGAAGGAAAGTATGTAGGTGAGCAGCAGGAACAGCAGCAGGAGTCCAACCTTTCTGCGCTCCTCTTCCAAGATGGAGGCGCTCTGTCTGAGGGAGCGCATGATCAGCAGGTAGCAGACGGTCATGAGGACCACAGGAAACAGGAAGCCCAGAACAAGTCGAACCAGAGCAACATGGGCATACCTGTCAGTCATCGGCACATCCTGGTTGCACAGGAAGTCGAAGGATTCCAGCTCCCCCACGTGGTGAAGCAGGGGAAGGTGGACCAAAATCTCCACAATCCAAACAAGGCTGCTGAAGGCTGCTGCAGCCTTTACCTCTCGGACCCAGTGAAAGTGGAGCGGGTAGACCAGTGCGAGGTAACGGTCCACAGAGATGCAGCAGAGCAGGCCAGAGCCAACGTAGAAACTGTTGTACATAATTAAATACATCCCGCTGCAGACGGCGTCGGATATGTTCCACTGCAGGGCCAGTCCGATCCAGACAGGCAGCGTAACGGTGTAGAGCAGGTCTGAGACGGACAGGCTGACCAGGTAGACGGCCATGTTGTTCCCCTTCAGCATCAGCTTCCAGGCTATCAGCAGAGACAAGCAGTTGGCGGGAAAGCCCACGATAAAGAACAAGGAGTAGAGGGTTGGATAAATCTGCTGCTCCACCCGTGAGTTGATGCTGCAGGAGTCGGTCTGGTTGAGCGTGGAGTTCATCCCGACACCAGAGAGTCTGATCCTGAATGAGACTCTGGCTGGAAAACTTTCTGCTGCTGGAAAAGTCTGATGCAAATCAGACTGGAAGCGTTAAAAATAGCATCCGAGGTCATCGGATCTAAACATAAACACATCATACAATGACATGACAATGATTTCATGTTCATTTTTAAATAATTCTAGTCAAATAATTTAGTTAAACCTCAGAAAACGGCTCATTGATTATGTTGCAACTTCTCAGCTATTAATGGAAGCATTGGAATGTTTTATTATTTATGCTTTTAAAACATAAATTCATTATTTTAATTAATTAAGGCTTAGATACTTCGCTCTCAATCTGCAGGTTTACTAGTGGTTCCTAGAACTTCTAAAAGTAGAATGGGAGGCAGATCTTTTAGTTATCAGGCTCCTCTCCTGTGGAACCAACTACCAGTTTTAGTCCGTGAGGCAGACACTCTGTCTACTTTTAAGGCTAGGCTTAAAACTTTCCTTTTTGATAAAGCTTCTAGTTAGAGTGGCTCAGGTTATCCTGATCTATCTCTATAGTTCTGCTGCTATAGGCTTAGACTGCTGGAGGACATAGGGACCCCTTTTTCATCATTCTGCTTCATTCTATCTCTATTCTCCCACTCTGCAGAATCTGTTAGTTCAATCTCTAACGTTCTGCTCTCTCTGCTTTTTCTCATAGTAGCTTCATCTGGTCTGTTCCTGTTTGGCTGTGACTCCATCCTGGAGAGAAATATCAGCTGTGCTGCTGCCATCAACACCTTTGTTTCTAGATGTTGGAGCTTGGCCTGTTTTCCAGTGTAGTCCTGTTTCTCTGACTGTGACTAACTGGATGTGCTCTCTTCATCCTCTGACATGGGAGCTGGCTCGGAGCTCGTCTGCCTGGCTGTGTGTTTCCTGGACGGGGCCGCCTGTGGAGCTGGTTGACAGTTGCCTTTTGTTTCTATGCTTCAAATCAATTAAAGTTTTTGGTTTAAAGTGGAAAATAAAAGCAGCAGTGTGTAGAAACTGCCCCACAGCCTCTCCAGTAGAAGGGTTAGCATTTGCATGAACCTGAGCTATCAGTGCATGCAAATGATGGGAAATATTCCTGGCTGAATAACACTGATAACCTGTCTTCTCCTCTGTTCAATCCTCTGGACTTTGTTTCCAAGTTTGAAGACGTTTCTCTTCCATCCAGGAAGATTTTTCAATTCACAATGTCTGAAATAGCGTTGAGTCCCAGGTTTTATCCAGCAGCCCAACAAAGCCTTAATTGTTTTAGTTCAGAAAATATGCAAATAAAAAGCGGATGAACGGGTCCCCCCCTTTGGAATGGGGGTCGTTTGGCTTCTTTGTTAGCCTGCAATGCCCCATACCTGTCTATGGACCTGAAAGGGGGGTCATTAAAGGGAATAGTTGGCCTGGCTGAACAGGTGAGGTCTTCTGTTTCCCTGTAAAGGGGTTGGAGCTGCGATGATAGCAGGAAGGAATCAACTCCATCGCTCTATTGGAGGTTTCTGAAAGCTAAAACCTGAGTCGCCCCCCACCACAACCCCCACCCCCAGTTTAAGGGGGGCACTCGCCTATCTTTTTTAGCATTTAGTTTCAATGGTTAAAAAGTGGAACTAGTTTCAGAACTAGATCAGAACTAGATTCAGAACTAGTTTCACATCGCTGAGTCAGCAGGGAGGGATTCTCTGGAACTGAGTTCAAATCAAACTGAGTGCAAAGAACAAAGAGCTAATGGTGAGAAATGAGGAGCATCAGCATAAACATGGACTGTGGCGTGACGGCACCTCTATCATTCAACGAATCAGGCTGAATGCAAAGTGAAAGATGCAAAACAAAAAGTACACGTGCTTAAGGTAACCCTGTCTGTTCCTAAACAGGCTTCAATCAAAGGCTCATTTTGTCCTGGAAATGTTTGGAAACCTGGAAAAAACAACAGCTACATACTGTTGATATAGATACGCTGGAAACCAACAGAGAAGCTGCATAGAAGCAGACAAACAGAGAATCATGGTTAGATTTTAAAGTATGGAAATCAGGTCATATTAAAAGGTTTGGGCACCCTATTAATCTTAATTATTTTTGTTTTTAAATATTTGGGTGTTTGCAGCAGCTGTTTTAGTTTGATATATAGAATAACTGATGAACACATTAATATTTCAGTATTGAATTGAGGGTTATTGGAGTAACAGAAAATCTGCAATATGCATTAAAGCAAAACTTGACAGGATTAAAAATATGGGAAACAAAATCATTTCATTGATCTGAATACCCTTGACTACTTTTCAATCACTTAGTGAAACACAAAGTTGGTTTGGTAAGATTTGAACTTCATAGCCAGGTGTGTCCAATCAGGAGAAAATGTATTTAAGTTGGCTGGTTGGAAGATGTTCTCCTGTTTGAATCTCCTCTGAAGATTCATCATTTTTTAGACCAAGATGGCGGCGCGAGTACATCGCGAGGCTCACGGTCTCTCCAGATTCTGCAATTTTGCAGTGATTTTCTTGCTCATTTCGGGTCTGTTCGTGCAGAACAGTTGTGCCCTGACATCATACAACTGTTATGAGCTTTTGGATATTGATTTACGAATTTCTGACAGTCTTGTTGAAAACCTTCGACTCCTTCCTGAGATGACCAGAACACCCGAGGCTTTGCACCGCGCTGGGCCGGGCGGAAGTGCTCCCAGGCGGTGCCAAGATCGTAAACAAAGGCGAGGGAAGCGCGGAGGACTAAGAGCTAAGCTAAAGCTAACACCACACCGGCTCTCTTTATCCAGCATTTTATTTGCCAATGTGCGGTCACTGCTGAACAAAATGGAGGAGATTCAACTCAACATGTCCTAATCTTCATGGAAACATGGTTAAACAGTGGAATACCAGACAACGCTATTGAGCTAGCGAGACGCCATATATTCCGGGCAGATAGAACATCAGATGGCTCTGGTAAGACCAGAGGTGGAGGACTGTGCATTCACATTAACGAAGCTTGGTGCACAGACTCTGCTATTGTTGAGAGACATTGCTTAGCTAACCTGGAGTTTCTGAGAGTTAAATGTAGACCGTTCTATCTGCCACGGGAGTTCACTTTCACTAGTATCACTGCATCCTACATTCCCCCGGACGCTGATGCTAAGTCTGCTATGAAAGAACTTCACGCAGCAATCAGTAAACAACAGACCATTCACCCAAAAGCTGCGTTTATTTTCGCAGGTGAATTTAATCATTCAGATTTAAAGTCAGTGCTACCAAATTACCCAAATGCATGTTCTCTGCCACACCAGAGGAAACAAAACTTTAGACCACGTTTACACAAACGTGGCTGGAGCCTACGTTGCGACACCCCTCCCCCACCTGGGATAGTCAGATCACCTTTCTTTGTTCCTCACCCCCAAATATGCACCTCTCATCAATGGTGTGAAGCCATCAGTGAAGACCATCAAGCTGTGGCCTGCGGGAGCAGATTCAACACTTCAGGAAAGGTTCCTACACACAGACTGGAGTATGTTTGCTTCTCAAGCCACCAGTGGCTCTCACACGGAGACTGTTACAGTACACCTCCTCTGTACTGGATTATAATACCACTATTGACAATGTTACAACCCAGAAGAAGATCACCACATACACAAATCAGAAGCCATGGAGGAATGGGAAGGTGCAACTCCTATTGAAAACATGCAACACTGCCTTCAGATCAGGAGATGCACAGCCTATAGTACAGCCAGAGCAAATCTGAAAAGGGGCATCAAAGAGGCCAAGCACTGCTACAAGCTTAAGATAGAGGGACACTTTTCCAACACTGACCCCGACACATGTGGCAGGGAATTAATGCCATCAGTGACTATAAACCCACTCATCCCACCTCTGCAGCATCTGATGTCAATTTCCTGAACGAGATGAATGACTTTTATGCTCGCTTTGAAAGAGACAACAGTCAAACTGCCACCAAGCTGAAATCCTCAGCCGACCACCCGCAAATCACACTCTCCACAGATGTCTGCAATGCACTGAGCAGGATCAGCACGCACAAGGCAGCTGGTACAGATAACATCTGTGGACGTGTACTCAGGGCATGTGCGGAGCAGCTCACTGGGGTTTTTACAGACATTTTCAACCTGACTCTTGCCCAAGCAGCTGTACCAACATGCTTCAAATGCACTTCCATTGTGCCAGTGCCAGAACACCCCAGCCCAAGGTGCCTTAACGACTACTGCCCTGTAATGACCACACCTGAAAGACTTGGTACCATCCACATTGGACTCACACCAGTTTGCATACCGCAGCAATAGGAGCACAGAGGATGCAGTTGCCATGGCACTGCACTCTGTGCTCACACATCTGGACAATAAGAACGCTTATGCATGCATGCTGTTTGTTGACTTTAGCTCAGCATTCAACACTGTCATTCCGGCGAAGTTATTAGCTAACTTCGAGACCTGGGCATCAACACCTCCATATGCAACTGGATTCTGGACTTTCCGACCAACAGACCCCAGAATGTCCGATTAGGCTCCAACTGCTCCACGTCCATCACACTCAACACTGGTGTACCACAGGGCTGTGTGCTAAGCCCGTTTCTCTATTCCTCTTCACCCACGACTGCCAGCCTGTGTACGCATCTAATTCCCTCATCAAGTTTGCGGACGATACCATGGTGATCGGTCTCATTGGCAACAATGATGAGACTGCCTATAGGACTGCACTGAAAATAACCAGCTCCTCAACACCACCAAAACGAAGGAGCTCATCAGAGACTTCAGGAAAGATTCAACAGGCACCCAAGACACCATCCACATCAATGGAATGGCTGTTGAACGTGTCTCCAGTTTCAAGTTTCTGGGGACCCACATCTCAGCGGACAAGTCCTGGTCAACCAACACCTCCTGCCTGGTCAAGATGGCTCACCAGCGCCTCTTCTTCCTAAGAACCCTGAGAAAGAATCAGCTCCCCTCAACTATCCTGGTGAACTTCTATCGCTGTGCAATAGAAAGCATCCTAACCAACTGTGTAACCCCTTGCTCACACTGGCTCCGGTGCGGTTACCGAGCCGATGGAGACCGCAACTCCCGCACACCCCCTCTCACACCGCCCTTTTGACTACGGTGCGGTGCGGCTCTGCGGCTCCGGCAACAGGTCCGGAGATTTAACAGAATTTCACTTGAGTTCACATAACTTCACGCGATAACACGGCCCAAATAAGGATATTTGCGAGAGCTTGTTGCGGAGGGCTCCGGCACGCCGCAAGGATAGCTTTCTTGCTGAATTTTCCGCAGCGCCGGAGTGTCTCGGTAACCGCAGCCGGACACCTCAGCAGCCGGTGAGAGAGGTTTACGTCTTTTTAATGACTTGGAATCACTGCGGCGCCGCACCCACCGCACCGCAACGGTAAGACCGGAGTCGGTGTGAGCCAGGGGTAACAGTGCGGTACGGAAGCTGTTCTGTTGCAGAGCGCAAGGCACTGCAGCGGGTGGTGAAAGCCGCCCAGTGCATCACTGGAACTTCACTACCCACCATTGAGCAGAAGAAACGCTGCCTACATGGAGCCCGCAGCATTAAGGACTCATCCGACCCAGCCCACAAACTGGTTTGTCTCCTACCCTCCAGCAGGCGTACCTCCGGACCAGAACCAGCAGACTAAAGAACAGCTTTTTCCCCAGAGCTGTCTCTTTACTGAACTCTATCCCTCACTGATAGACTCTACTCTCCTTCCTCACACCTACCACCATTTTGCTATTCTGTTTTTTGCACAAGACTGTAATGTTCACCTGCACTCTTGACTGTTACTATTGTAACAACTCTTTACATGCATCTTGCACTACTCACTTTGACTGAATATTGATCTGCACTGCCGACTGTTTATTCACAGCACCAATTGTTTACATTTACATCTGCAATAACGTACTTTAACTGTAATATGCAATTACCTTCCACTGCACTTTAATTTAGATAGCTTCTGTCCAAACTTTATTTATTCATTTTATAGTAAAACCCATCTGTATATATGCTATTGTACATAACTGTAAAAACCCTTTCTATAGTAATATTCACCTTTATATTATATTCGGGACATATCCAGCTGTAAATTTAGATCATAACACTAGTGATCTATATATTATATTCATTATTTATAATAATATTCATCTCTATACTCATTCAGTAGAACCCATGTCCTGTATTTATGGAACCATTATTTCTCCTGCACTGCTGCTATTGCACTTCTGGTTAGACCTAAACTGCATTTCATTGCCTTGTACCTGTAGCTGTGTAATGACAACAAAGTTCAATCTAATCTGATCTAATCTTATCATGGGCGCATCAGAACAACTCTCACATGATCTGAAAACAAAGATTGTTCAACATAGTCGTTCCGGGGAAGGATACAAAAAGTTGTCTCAGAGTTTAAATGGTGAGGAACGTAGGAAGGAAAAGGAAGACCACACGGACAGTTCCTGTTAAGCCCAGAAACATATCAGAGAGGCAGAGAAGAAGAATGGTGAGGATGATCAAGGACAACCCACAGACCACCTCCAACCCACAGACCACCTCCAACCCACAGACCACCTCCAAACCTACAGACCACCTACAAACCACAGACCACCTACAAGCCACAGACCACCTCCAACCCACAGACCATCTCCAACCCACAGATGACCTACAACCCACAGAGCACCTCCAAACCTACAGACCACCTCCAACCCACAGACCACCTCCAACCCACAGACCACCTCCAAACCTACAGACCACCTACAAACCACAGACCACCTCCAACCCACAGACCATCTCCAACCCACAGATGACCTACAACCTACAGAGCACCTCCAAACCTACAGACCACCTCCAACCCACAGACCACCTCCAACCCACAGACCACCTCCAACCCACAGACCACCTCCAAACCTACAGACCACCTACAAACCACAGACCACCTCCAACCCACAGACCATCTCCAACCCACAGATGACCTACAACCCACAGAGCACCTCCAAACCTACAGACCACCTCCAACCCACAGACCACCTCCAAACCTACAGACCACCTACAAACCACAGACCACCTCCAACCCATAGACCATCTCCAACCCACAGATGACCTCCAACCCACAGACCACCTCCAACCCACAGACCACCTCCAAACCTACAGACCACCTACAACCCACAGACCATCTCCAATCTGAAGACCACCTACAACCCACAGACCACCTACAACCCACAGACCATCTCCAATCTGAAGACCACCTACAACCCACAGACCACCTACAACCCACAGACCATCTCCAATCTGAAGACCACCTACAACCCACAGACCACCTCCAACCCACAGACCACCTCCAAACCTACAGACCACCTCCAATCTGGAGACCACCTACAACCCACAGACCACCTCCAACCCACAGACCACCTCATACCCACAGACCACATCCAAACCTACAGACCACCTCCAATCTGGAGACCACCTACAACCCACAGACCACCTCCAACCCACAGACCTCCTCCAGAGACCTGCAGCATCATCTTGCTGCAGATGGTGTCACTGTGCATCGTTCAACTATTCAGCACTTTGCACCAGAAGTTGGATGAGAGAGTGATGCAACAGAAGGCTTTTCTGCAAGAACGCCACAAACGGAATCGCTTGAGGTTTGCAAAAGCACATTTGGACAAACCAGCTTCATTTAGGAATGAGGTCCTGTGGACTGATAGATCAAAGACTGAGTTGTTTGGTCATAAAAAAAGGTGTTATGGAAAGTAACACATCGTTCCAAGAAAAACACTTTCTACCCACTGTTGAACATGGTGAAGGTTCCATCATGCTTGTTAAAGTTGAGGCTTGCACGGATTCCACTCAGTATCAGCAGATTCTTGAGAATAATGTTCAAGAAACAGGAAGTTGAAGTTAGGGTTAGAGAGTGTTCTGGAACGGCCGTCCCATTTCCAGACCTGAAGATCATTGAACATCTGTGGGATGATGTGAAGCAGGCTGTACGTGCTCGGCCACCATCAAACTGAACTGTGTTTTGAAAAGAAGAATAGTCAGAAATCCCTTCATCTAGGATCCAGGAACTAATCTAAAGCTACAGGAAGCACTAGAGGCTTGACTGGTTAGAGAACAACCAATCAGATGGTGCCTTCAGGAGAACCCTTTTCTCTTGGGAAATTAGACCTTTTTCAAGTAGAAATTATTTAATTTTTTTTTTTTTTAACCTTTATTTAACCAGGAAGTCCCATTGAGATTCAGAATCTCTTTTTCAAGAGAGACTTAGGCAAGGTAGCAGCCAAACCACAGGAAGTGCATACATATTTACAACAAATAAAAAATAAAGAATAAAAAAATTAAAAACATAAAAAAATAAAATCAGAGCAGTATGTTAAAACACATTGAGCATCTCAAGAAAAACAAGTACATATCTCCATCACTACATTCTTCATGGTTGCTTTAAATTCATTAATGGACACGAGAGTTTCTAATTTCTGGAGGTTATTCCATCCCCAAGGTGCAGAGTAGGAGAATGCAGTTTTTCCCAACTCAGTTGAAGCTCAGGGTACATTAAAAAGTAACCATTGAGAGCAGCGCAACTGATAACTACCGGAACTCACAGAGAGGAGGTTACAGAGGTACAGTGTGAGTTTACCAAGTATTGCTTTATAGATAAAGATATGCCAGAGCTGTTTTCTACGAATTGTTAGTGATGTCCAACCAACTAGATCATAAAGAATGCAGTGATGAGTAAGTGACTTAGAATTTGTAATGAATCGTAATGAAGCATGGTACACTGAGTCAATGTGACGCAAGATGGAGGATGCAGCATGCATGTACAATATATCTCCATAATCAATCACAGACAAAAAGGTAGCTTCTACAAGTTTCTTCTTAGCACTGAAGGTAAAACAAGATTTATTTCTGAAGTAAAAACCAAGCTTTACTTTAAGCTTCTTCACAAATGTATTGATATGTACTTTAAAAGAAAGCTCATCATCTATCCATATTCCCAAGTACTTGTATGAAGACACTCTCTAAATGGATTTCCCATCTAAGGACAAGATACTACAATTGTCAAGTAGCTGTGATCGAGCTTTTGAGAAAACCATAAACTTTGTTTTCTGTGTATTTAAAACCAATTTTAAACTTAACAATGTCTTTTGTAATGCCTGAAATGCAACCTGAAGTTCCTGTACAGCCCCTGAAGTGGTGGGGGCGTGAGTGTAAACCACTGTATCATCAGCATATAAATGTATTTTTGCTTGAACATCAGCACCTAAATCATTTATAAAAATTGAAAACAGAATGGGCCCCAGAATAGATCCTTGTGGGACCCCTTTGGTTATCTCAAGAAATTCAGATTTATAACCTTCTGCATGGACACATTGTGTACGATCTACAAGATAATTCTGGAACCATGTAACGGCCTTTGCACATAAGCCAACTGATCGTAATTTGTTCAATAACAATTCATGATCAACTGAATCGAACGCCTTGGAAAGATCAACAAATAATGCAGCACAGTGTTGTTTTCTGTCCAAGGCCCTGACAATATCATTTGTCACCAGTGTGGCAGCAGTGATAGTGCTATGGCCACTTCTAAAACCCGATTGAAAATGATTTAAGATGTTTTTGTCAGCTAAAAACTATTTTAATTGTATATTTACAAGTGACTCTAGGATCTTAGGCAGAGCTGATAGTTTGGATATTGGCCGATAATTATTTAACTCTGAAGGGTCTCCACCTTTGTGTAAAGGGAGAACAAAAGCTGCCTTCCAACTTTTAGGAATGGAGCTGGAAAGAAGACTCAGATTAAAGATATGAGCAATGGGATCAGCAATAATGTCAGCTGATATTTTTTATAGAAATGGATCCAGATTATCAGGGCCTGGAGACTTTTTGTGATCAATGTCTCTTAGGGCTTTATGAACCTCTGATGTTGAAATAGGTTTAAAATAAAAGAGTTCTCCGTTTACATCCTCATTTTCTATTGCTGAGGTGGCTGGACATGAAACAGAATCCTTTACAGTTTGGTCAAATATAAATCCAGCCTGGATAAAGTGTTTGTTAAACTGACTGACCATAGTTGCTTTGTCTTTTATTTCATCTGAACCAATAATAATCTGTTCTGGGAGGTTTGAGATTACTTGAGTACCAGACAAAGATTTAACTGATTTCCAAAACTTTAAAGGGTTGTTTATGTTGTCTGTAAATGACTGTAAGTAAAACTCTGATTTGGACTTTCTAATCATTAGTGTACACTTGTTTCTTAAAGCCCTAAATGCAGTCCAATCAGCGGATGAATTTGAGAATCTAGCTTGTGCCCATAATTTGTTTCTGATACAAATTAGTTCTGAAAGACTACCTGAAAACCAAGGATTGTCCTTACCACTAATTCTGAACTTTTTTATTGGTACATGTTTATTTACAATGGAGAGAAAGATTGAATGAAAAAAATCCCATGCCAATTCAACATCTGAAAACAACGATACCCTGTTAAGATCACTGTGATAGAGATCATGCAAAAAGGCCTGTAGTTCAAATCTTTTAAAATGTCTTTTTAGGATAATACGGGGTTTAGCCTTGGGGATTTTAGTATCTCTTACACAAGCAACAACACAGTGGTCACTGACGTCATTACAAAATACGGCTGTTGAGGTGTATCTGTGAACTGTATTTGTTATGATGACAACAAGTAGGGTTGATTTAATTTGTGCTTTGGGATTTATTCTTGTTGGTTCATTAATTAGTTGCACTAAATTTAGGTCATTACACAATTCTTTAAGACAATCAGATTTTTCTGAAAGCCAGTCCCAATTCAAATCACCCATGAGTATAAATTCAGAATCGTTTATTTGATGTACTATAGCAGATATAGATTGGAAAGCATCACTTGAAGCAGATGGAGGCCTATAGCAACCAACTACAGTAATATCAGAGCCCTTTGAGTTGTTAACTTTGATTGCCAGGATTTCAAACTGTTTCGCTTTAGTAACTGACAGAGCTTGTAAACTTAGATTTTACATATATTGCAACCCCACCTCCTTTGCCGACCCGATCCGATCTATAAACTTTATATCCTTCAATTAAGATGAATTCATCCGGTACAGATTTTTTGACCCAGGTTTCAGAAACAATAATAATATCAGTTTTTGTTGTATTTGCCCAGATCTTAATCATATCCATTTTAGGGACAAGGCTTCTGACATTTAGATGTATAAAACCAAGGCCATGTCTGTTTTTGAAATCTGAAGGAGTGGATAAGGATTGCAAAGTGTTAGCGGGACCAGGATTAGGCTGAATATTACCAGACAACATCAATAAGAGCATAATCATACAGCGAAGTTTTTGTTTGGATGCATAATATTTATCATTATTTCTGTCCTCTATGAACTGGGAACATGGATAATCAGAGACAACAAAATAGTCATTTAGCACCAATAGATTCTGAAGATATAAGATCTTATTAAATTTCACTTGTAAACAGTAAGCATTGTATGGATGACACAAGCTGATTGGTTGGTGATAAAATTCACAGACACTTGTGGGTGAAATTAAAAAATGACTATAGTTCAAATGTACAGAGTCATTGTTGCCAATTTTGGGGCTTTTAATTTCATCTAAAATAGGGCTGGCCTGTACAAGTAAGAAGATGATAAAAAAGTGCATGATAGCAGGTTATCACGGAGAAGATGAGCAGACAGGGCTACTAGCATTAGGCTAGGACAGAGGTTTCCAGATGGCAGGCAGGACTAGCAAACAGGACAGCAAGGTGGTGGCTTGCAATAAAGGCAACAAGCAGCAGGCTAGCAGAGAAACTTCCAGATGATAGCTAACAGGCAATGCTACCAAACAGTAGGCTAGCAGACTGGAATCTGGGTGGTGGCTAGTAGTCAGGGCTATTAGCAACAGGCTAACAAGGAGGCTTCCAGGTGTTAGCTAGCAAGCAAGTCTACCAGCAGCAAGCTAGCAGATTGGAAAAATGATCAATGGCTACCAATCAGGGCCACTAGCAGCAGGCTAGAAAGCAGGTGGTAATTAGTAGGCTTCTCAATGATGACAAGCAGGCAAGGCTACTAAGCAGTAAGCTAGCAGACCAGTATCCAGGTGGTGGCTAGCAGTCAGTGCTATTGGCAGCAGGTTAGCAGGGAGGTACAGGTGGTAGCTTGCAAGCAAATCTACCAGCAGCAGGCTAGCAGATTAGAAATGCAGGTGATGGCTACCAGTTAGGACCACTAGCAGCAAGCTAGTACAGGCAGTGATTAGCAGGCTTCCCAGTGATGGGTAGCAGCGAGGGCTATTAGCAGCAGGTTGGTAGGCCAAGATCCGGGTAGAGGCTAGCGAGCAGGGCTACCAGCAGCAGGGCTAGCAAGCAAGGCATCCCATCCAATAGATGGCTAGCAAGGTGGGCTAGTAGCAGTTCATCCAGATGGTGGCTTTTTCATCCGTTGCCCAACAATGTTAAACAACAGGTGTCCAGTTGGTATGGTGAAATGAAGCACAGTTGGTATGGTGAAATGAAGCACAGTTGGTATGGTATGGTGAAAGGAAGCACAGTTGGTATGGTGAAAGGAAGCACAGTTGGTATGGTGAAATGAAGCACAGTTGGTATGGTGAAATGAAGCACAGATGGTATGGTGAAATGAAGCACAGTTGGTATGGTGAAATGAAGCACAGTTGGTATGGTGAAATGAAGCACAGTTGGTATGGTATGGTGAAAGGAAGCACAGTCGGTATGGTGAAAGGAAGCACAGTTGGTATGGTGAAAGGAAGCACAGTTGGTATGGTGAAATGAAGCACAGTTGGTATGGTGAAATGAAGCACAGTCGGTATGGTGAAATGAAGCACAGTTGGTATGGTGAAATGAAGCACAGTCGGTATGGTGAAATGAAGCACAGTCGGTATGGTGAAATGAAGCACAGTTGGTATGGTGAAATGAAGCACAGTTGGTATGGTGAAATGAAGCACAGTCGGTATGGTGAAATGAAGCACAGTTGGTATGGTGAAATGAAGCACAGTTGGTATGGTGAAAGGAAGCACAGTTGGTATGGTGAAAGGAAGCACAGTCGGTATGGTGAAATGAAGCACAGTCGGTATGGTGAAATGAAGCACAGTCGGTATGGTGAAATGAAGCACAGTCGGTACAGTCGGTATGGTGAAATGAAGCACAGTCGGTATGGTGAAATGAAGCACAGTCGGTACAGTTGGTATGGTGAAATGAAGCACAGTTGGTATGGTGAAATGAAGCACAGTCGGTATGGTGAAATGAAGCACAGTTGGTATGGTGAAATGAAGCACAGTTGGTATGGTGAAATGAAGCACAGTCGGTATGGTGAAATGAAGCACAGTTGGTATGGTGAAATGAAGCACAGTTGGTATGGTGAAAGGAAGCACAGTTGGTATGGTGAAATGAAGCACAGTCGGTATGGTGAAAGGAAGCACAGTTGGTATGGTGAAATGAAGCACAGTCGGTATGGTGAAATGAAGCACAGTCGGTACAGTTGGTATAGTGAAATGAAGCACAGTCGGTATGGTGAAAGGAAGCACAGTTGGTATGGTGAAATGAAGCACAGTCGGTATGGTGAAATGAAGCACAGTCGGTACAGTTGGTATAGTGAAATGAAGCACAGTCGGTATGGTGAAAGGAAGCACAGTTGGTATGGTGAAATGAAGCACAGTCGGTATGGTGAAATGAAGCACAGTCGGTACAGTTGGTATGGTGAAATGAAGCACAGTCGGTATGGTGAAAGGAAGCACAGTTGGTATGGTGAAATGAAGCACAGTTGGTATGGTGAAATGAAGCACAGTCGGTATGGTGAAATGAAGCACAGTCGGTATGGTGAAATGAAGCACAGTTGGTATGGTGAAATGAAGCACAGTCGGTATGGTGAAATGAAGCACAGTTGGTATGGTGAAAGGAAGCACAGTTGGTATGGTGAAAGGAAGCACAGTCGGTATGGTGAAATGAAGCACAGTCGGTATGGTGAAATGAAGCACAGTCGGTACAGTTGGTATGGTGAAATGAAGCACAGTTGGTATGGTGAAATGAAGCACAGTCGGTATGGTGAAATGAAGCACAGTCGGTATGGTGAAAGGAAGCACAGTTGGTATGGTGAAATGAAGCACAGTTGGTATGGTGAAATGAAGCACAGTCGGTATGGTGAAATGAAGCACAGTCGGTACAGTTGGTATGGTGAAATGAAGCACAGTTGGTATGGTGAAATGAAGCACAGTTGGTATGGTGAAAGGAAGCACAGTTGGTATGGTGAAATGAAGCACAGTTGGTATGGTGAAATGAAGCACAGATTAGTTTTTCCCTTTGTATGTCATGCTCCAGCAGTTGGTTTCCAGTTAGGCCAGTAGTCCAGATACAGAGTTCATATTTGAACTTGTCATCTACTAAAATAATCCCAATGTGGAGGTAATGACTTGTTCTTGAGAATTATTACTCACATGAGCTTTTAAAATATATAAAATATCACACAAAGTCCTTAGAAAATCAGATCTCAAGCACTGGGATCCAAACACAGGTGTGGCTTGGCTGCCATCTTGGATTGTTTTGAAATAATATAACATGGCATCCAGTAGTGGAAAGTAACAGTACATTTACTTGATTACTGTACTTAAATACTTTATTTGAGTATCTTTACTTTAGTCCTTTTTTCTTTTATTTGGGGGGGGTACTTTTAACTTTCCCTCCAGGAAGCTGTTAGTTCCTTCTTCCTTTTAGCTCAGCGTAGCTTTTTAATCCTCTGTTGCTGTTTTTCATCCATCATGGCGGATAGCAGCCCTATGGACTGAATCTGGACGCTACTGATCTACAGATTTAATGACGTTCCACAGATGAGAGAAACTCAGAGCAGATATTATGAGTAGTTTATTAATTTATTACGGCTTTAGTTGTTGCCATGAGGCCAAGTTGTTCAGTAGGATGAGTCTAAAAGCAGAGTTTCTAATAGATTCAACATTTACGTAATATTCAAAATATCTGTCCTTATTTTTTGTGGTATTTTATGCTGAAGTTCTTTCCAGGTGGTGTAGAATCTATATCAGGCAGTTCTATGCATCAATACATCAGGAGGTTTCTGAAAGTTACAGCTTCTTTAAAATTACTAATTAAAATATTAGACAGAAATGTTCTGATGTTTGAAACTTTAATTTATATTGCTAAATACTTGAATGCATTTACTTTTGAATACCAAAGTATTTTCAAAAGTGAATACGTGTGCCCTGCACTTTTTACTGTCCAAAAACAACGTTACACTATTGTAAGCCTTGTAAAGTATTGTAATGTTTGTTTTATTTTAGTGTGAGGATTCTGGTGTGTTTGGGTTTTTTTGGTATGAGAGTGAGAGTTCCTGTTTTGAGAAAAGATCTCTGCTGCAGAGTTCAGTTCTAGTTGCTGCTCACCTGGTGGCCATCTTCCCATCAGACTGACTGGTGTTTGAAAGGATCATCGCTCTTCACCAGATGATTGTCTATGATTGTATCTCAGCCAGTTTTCCAGCTCCTGTAGTTTTTCCAGTGATTTTTAGCTTTCATGTCAGTCTCATGTTTCCTGTGTTTCAGGTTTTTAGATGCTCTGCAGTGAAAGGAAGGATTACCTTTATGCTGCTGGTTGCAGCTTTGTGGCTTCCTCTGTCTCCCTCATCTGCCTACCTCCCATCCAGCGTGTTGATCACCAAAGAAACGGCATCGTTTGGAACTCGCTCTCCCCGACCAGGACAAACGTCACAGGATCCAAACCCCTCCAGCTCTATCAAACAACGGCCAAGTAGGTCCTTCCTCCCTCCAGGCGTTTCCCAAATCAGCTTTGTTAATGTGCCTCTCTACTCCTGACGCCTTCCTTCCACAGGAACTGAACCATGGATTTGGTTTTTTGTTCAACCTTGTAAATAAATCCTAAACTTTAACTGGTCTCCTGATTGATTCTGCATGTGGGTCAGGAAAATATCTTCCAACATGTCATTTAAGTAGTGATAATAAAATGTATTGTTATATATTAATCAAAAAAGAAAAAATACAATCTATGGGTGTGGTTTTATAAATGAAGGCTCATAATAAAAGAACAATTGTGTTTTTTACTTTAGATTTGGATTGTTGCAGCTGAAATGGTCCAGTTGTTCATCTCATTCATCCATAGATTGATCAGCAGAGATGCAGGAGAAAATGGAGGAAAAAAAGACAGAAGAACTATTAAAAAAACGCTGAACTATGAAATATGTAAGATTAAAAAATACTTCATTCATGTTCAGTACTTTAACTCAAGTGCTACTGTTGAGTACTTCATACTGTCATACTGTCATCTGTGGACGCACTGCATATACTCTATATGCCTCCATGCACCTTCTTCTTCTTCTTTGACTATTTAAGTTGATGTAACGAGTAAATTTCTCCACTGTGAGATCAATAAATCCAATCAATGCACATTCGAACCTTAATAAAAAAGTATTGCTGCCATTATAAACATCAAACACCTTTGAGCTGCTGATTGCATCATGATGACTTATTAGAGATGTACGAATAGTAAAGAAATGAGCTCTAAAGCTTAATCTGGCTGATCAGGACTGAGCAGATATTAAACATCCGACCAGTTAACGGTCGACTTCTAAAGCTTTTCCAGTGTCTCGGTGTGAATCCATTATCACACGGATGTTAATGTTTGAGGTAAAGTTGGTCAATTATGCAGCAGTTTTATTACCTATCAATGACAGCATGATGCCCAAACTGAATTTAGTTAGGAATATTTGTAACAATGGTGACAGCGGAAAATATCACACCTTAATTTAAATAAGTCTCTAGATTAGATATTTAAAATTCCAATTCATATTAATTTCCTATAAATTAAATCTGATTTATATTTGTTCAGATTTAGATTGAGAAGGGGCAGAAATGATCAGATTTAACAGCAAATCAATGGCAGCTTCAGCTGCCTGGACCTAAAAAACAGGGATGTCATTTAAACTTACCAGGGTATTTTTTTTGTCAGTTTTCTTTTTTTTTTAAACAAACCAGTTTTAAATTATCCCATTTTCACTACCGTTTTAAAACTGTGCAGAGAAAACGGTCCGATCACGGTAACCGAGTGCAAATGGAACGCAAACGGAACCGGATCGTGCCAGAAACAGTCGAACCGCGCTAAATCTAGTTCTGGTTCATCAGTAGGACTCGGCATGGTTCCTCAGTGGATCGATTCTCTCATAACGGAGAGCGCCTGAGCAGACCACCTCATCTCCGATTTACAGTCAGTTGACTTATTTTGCAGGTTTTCTGGCGTGTCCAGCTTTGGCATTCCCAGATCCCTTCACTTGTTCACAATAGGAACTTCTTCTCAGTTTATTAACAATAAATGGCATCAACCGATACCAATGATGCCTTCTCCGCCTGACATTCTGCAAACAAAAAAATATCACTGATATAAACAAACATAACTTCCTGGATGCTAGGGGCTCCACCATTTTTGTTTGCACAATTGCCTTGAGAGCTGTAGTGTCATGGGCCGCTGATAGGAGGCCAGGAACTGTGCTAGCGTGATGTGCTGGTGAAGATTCTCCGTCATTCAGGTCAGTGTCAGTCCATAAAAGTTGAAATCAATCCACTGGACTTTGTTTCCAAGTTTGAAGACATTTCGCCTCCCATCCAGGAAGCTTTTTCAATTCAAAATGTCAGAAATAGCGTTGAGTATAAAACCTCGAACTTGACGCTATTCCTGTCATTTTGAATTGAAAAAGCTATTAACGTTTCTCTATCTGTAGAATGGGGCTGTTTTATGTGTTGTCTTCTCCATTCAGAGGGGCCCCTGCATGTCATTGCACAGTGCCCTAAATTTCCTAAATCCTCCCCTGATCAGAGCTGTTTACATTGTTACATCACTTTCATTTCCTCCCACTTTCACAAGTCAATGTGTTTGTCTTCCGATTCACCCTGAGGACCAGAGGAATTCGGTTGTGATGAACAGTTCAGATATTGTCTTTTTATTTAGCCTTTAAGTTTAATTATTAATCTTTTTTATTTGTGTCCCTGTGTTTTTAAAGCTCATTAGTGCAAACATATATCACTCTGTGCGTGAGTCACTATCTTCAAGTGAAAGTTTATTTTTGTTATTCATGTTTTCACAGCCGCCATGTCAAAAGATGCATCTTAGAAGTGGAAACCGACACTTTACAGCGACGTACAACACAAAATACATGCAGTATAGTTATGAATAATTATGATCAAAGCTTCAGACTAACAGCTTCCTGGAGGGAAATCGTCTTTTTTAAAGTGTCCAAAGAGTCCAGACAGACAGACAAACGGACAGACAGACAGACAGAGAAGGCGTCCATGTGAAGCTCTCAGGCTTGTTTTTAATCACCATTTATTATTACTGTATCATTACATGTTTACCACACATATGTTGTTCTTATTATATATCTAAAGTTTTCTGGGATCCTGCCCAAGTAGCAAAGCGTTTTAGCTTCGATGAGTCTTAAAGTTGAGTTTATTGATAGAAAAGGTAAAGAGGGGCCCCCACCCAGCAGTCTGTCTCTCTGCCTGTCGAGGCAAAATATTAAAGTGAAACAGGAAAAACAAGCTTGAAGGATTAATGGTTGACTGACGCTGAACAGGAGAATTTCCTGAGGATCAGAGATCAGAGTCTGATGGGTAAATATTTACATCCTGGAAGACAATCTGCACTGAATCCACATCATCACCAGGTCGGATCTTAAAGTCGTATGAAAGCGGCTGTTCCAATCGTTGCATTTCCGAATTCTCCCAGTGGTGCCCGACTTTACACGAGTGAATAAAGAGAATGTGATTGGTTGATTATCAAGGGGGCGGGATCGTTGTGGCGGAAGGTTCGCAAGCGTTTTGGTTGTGGCTGGTTTGTGGGAAGCATCTTGCTAACCAGTTAGCATCTTAGTGCTAGCAGGTTCCCAATGGGAAATTCCATTGGGACCAAGTAGCACTAAATTGGTGACTTAGAAACGACGCTGTCAAGGAACGCTATGGACAGCGGAAACATGCAAGAGGAGGAGAGTTTAGTGTCGGAGGTCGTGGATGAGTCTCCTCCGTCATCCATTTTTTATTTAGAGGAGGAAAGCGGGGACGAAGATGTTGTGGAAGAGGACGCCAGGGCGGCAGAAGCTTGGTTTGGTGTAGAAGGCTTCCAACCGTACATGTTTGAGCCCTTGCCTCGCAACGCTGCCAGTTCTGTTAGCTCTACGCCTGCCGAAGACACAGACGTCCATCCCCGTGGACACTGGGACGCAACTCAATGGGAAAGGAAAGGATTCTGGTTTCAACCGTTGCGTATATTAGCTGCGAAATATGAATCAAGATGCTATGACCGAAAACATTTGATTGACAGATGACCGTTGATATATGATTGGCCGAAGGTGTTCAGGCTGACGTAGAACTAACTGGCCTGCAGAAGATAACGGAAAAAAACACAGATTTTAAGACAGGATTTTTTTTAAATAGAAAATGTCTAAATTTTGGGAAAATCTGGTCTGATAAAGAGAACATTTATATACATGTTTAAGCCAGAATTATTTGACATTTAAGTATGATATGACTTTAAGGGCTGGTTATCCTCCCGCAGCAATGTGTCGCAGTTAGCTTGTCGCAGGAATGACGCAGATATTTTTTATTTACGCCCAATATTGAAGCGTGGTCTGCGCTATGTTATTCCACGCCACAACACCAGAGGTGTGTCTTTTTGGCAAGCTTGTTCGCCGTCTACAACCCCTCATCCAACGCCGGACGACACACAGTTCCCCCGTGAGTGTTCCCCAAAGACTGGCTGTGGCGCTGCATGTTTTGGATTCGGGTGCAAACCAACAGACCCCCGCTCAGAGCTACAAACTAGCTACAAACTGTATGATGCCTGGGATAGAGTCCGAGGTGAACCAGGCGCTGTGGACGGCCCTACAGCAAGAGATTCTGCCATTAGGAACCAAACAGGAAATACGCAGTTAGAGCGGATGTAGATTTGACCAATCAGAGGCCTCCTGTCTGCGAGAGATGCACTAGAGTGTCTGTTGAAGTGGGGCATATCTGCGTTAAGTGTGACACGCACGCAAACCACTTGGTTTCTGAGCATAAACCAGGCTTTATGCTACGTTCAGACCGGATGAGCTTTTACCATCAAAGAAGCTTCTGCTGCTTCATCTCTGATCCACATTAAGGTCAGAAGTCCAGTAAAGTGAGTCCAGATGCTTCTGCTGCTCCTGTGTTTAAACCAGAGAGCAGCTTTGCTATATTAGCTGTGATCAGCGGGTAGAAAGTAGTTAGAATCTATGTTGAAGTGAGAAAGTCCTCCTGAAAACATGGTCTGTGCAGTCAGTTCATCCAGATTACCATCCTGCCTTCAAAGATTATTTCTCTGTGGGAGCCGCTCAGACCCCCACATACCGGCGCTGCGCTGTCACTGGGAATCCCCAGCAGCAGCTGCCTCAGGCCCGCTCGCCTCTTGGGGGTTTTCCCCTCCTGTTGGTGGCGGCTGGAAGTAGATGTTAGCGTTTTTCAGGTCTGTGCTACAAACTGCAGGCAGCAGGATAATAAAAGCCAACATATTCTGCCGGCAGGTTTCTACATTTGGAGTTAATTTAGGCGTTAATAAACTGTTTCAGAGGAGTGATCATAGCGCTCTGCATCAGCAGCGCTGTGTCTGAGTCCCTGCCAGCTCCCTGATCAGCTTCTCTCATTGGTTGATGTCCAGCAGCTAAAGTTATTTTTCCAGCAGCTGCTGCTTCTAAAGCCTCAGATGCCTCTATACATGGGTCATGCATGCTAACCACTGCGCCACCTGCGCAACTTTTTGGTGTTTTTTGGAGCGTATGGCGATCTGACCTTAAATTATTTTTTTTTGTATGATTAAAGGGATACACGCCCGTTGAGGTAGTTTAAAGTCTATTTTTCGTGCAAAACTAAAGGGATAAATGTAAATCTGCGTATTGACTATAGGCATGCTGGTCTGACAGAACAGCGGCAGCAGGAAATCCCCCACAGGCTGGCCCCAGCAGAGAGCTTCCAGCGGGGATTCACAGCGCCGCCTCCCGGCGGGATGTTGGAGGTCTGGAGCTCCCAACAGGAACTGCAGATTATAGTGGGATTATAATCCTGATGAACAGATGAACAGAGGATGTTTGGAGGTGGACTTTCTCACTTAAAAACAGGTTAGAACTATTTTTCCAATTCATGAAGTAAATAAAGCCGAGCTGGTCTTTAGGTTGAAGCTACAGAACGGAGCAGATTAAAAAACAAGAGCGCTGAGCAGCAAAGCAACTGGACCATAGTTTAGATCCAGAGTCCAGATTTCTGCGTTTAAGCGTTTTTGACACCAAGAACGCCTTCGGTGTGAACGCAGCATAAGGATTTCTGATCAACATTATGCCCTCGGGTGGCTTCAGTCATTTCATTAAACCCTGAGGTGCTCTCTTCTTCTCTCCCCTTGCACAGCTCCCTGATCTTCATCCTGAAGTTATTTCCAACGATGATGTAGAGAACAGGGTTGATGATGCTGTTAAAAAGGCCCAAGTATAAGAAGATATCCAGGCAAACCCTGATGACAGTGAGGCTCCTGCACCCTGTCAGAACTTTGACCCCATGTAACCACCTCAGTATCTCCATCAGCTGGTAGGGACCCCAGCAGACCAGGAAGGCCAGGAGGCAGGCCAGGACCAAGGTGGTGGCTTTATGGTCTGTTTGCTGGAGGCTGTTGGATAACCTGCGTCTGAGAGTCTTTAAAATCATGACGGTGCAAAAGGAGATGATGATGATGGGGATGATGAAGGTTAACGCCACAGACATTAAGCGAACTCTGAGCATGGTATCAACTGGGAAACTAAATGAACAAGTGGTAATATTATTTTTTACTGTTTTTGTTTCACTGTAGATGAAGTAGGAAATGTTTTGGAAGAAGCCCAGAGACCAAACCAGAGCACAGCCCAGTTTAGCATACAGGGGTTCTCGGATATTCATACAGGACAGTGGGTGCACCACAGCAAGATAACGATCGATGCTAACCATGACCAGCAGGTAAACGCTGCAGGTATAGTTTATCCTGTAAGTCTGACGGTACACTTTACACATGAAAGAGCCGAAATCCCAGTCATAGTCACGGAAAATAAGAACAGCCCAGAGGAGAATGCAGAACATCAGAACCAGGTCGGCTGCAGCCAGGTTGCTCAGGTAGATCTCTGGGACACTGCAGGGCTTCTTGTGGAGGCAGAGAACGATCAGCACAAATGAGTTTAAGATGATTCCCAGGATAGAAATCATGACGTAGACTTCCCCCCGAGAGAAGTCATCTTCATAGCTGCATGAAGACGTTTGGTTTGGGTCTCTGTGCATGAAGGTGCTGTTGGCAGGGAGGCTGCAGGGACGAGGAAGATGGAGCAGAAATCACATATTAATGAAAGAAGGAGAAGTTCTGTTTTCTAATGAGCAGGTTCAGTTGAACAAACATCATTTTCTAACATATGAATAAATCTTGTTTTCTTTTGTCTGAATTAAATCTTGATTAATGAGACGGTTTGGTCTAAATTCTCATCTATTTTTCAAACCCAAATGGATGAGGAAATAACAGGAACTGTAAGCCCAAATTAAATAAAACTGGGTGAGTAGAACGCAGACCAAGCTGCATCAACTCAAACAAGGCTGAAAACGCTCATAAATAACAGGTCTTTTTTGAACAGCAGTAATAAAGACATGCTTGAGAAAATGCATTTCTCATTGTATTACATTTATTCACATCATGTCAACCACGACTGCTGAAAATGTCAGAGCTCTAGCTTCAACAGTTCCAGAGCTGTGGGGCTTTGAACTGTTGGTGTCACCGGCGTTTTCAAACATCTCCAAATGTGCCAAATGCTTTACTATTTGACCCATAGAATAAAACTGAATCATTTTGATGGCCACAAAACATTTATGAAGCAAGTATTTTCCACTTTTTTTCAGAATCAGTGTATATAACAAAATGCAACATTTATACACTTAGGATAAAATAAAAATCTATAAAATATAGTGAGAATGCTGCTTTTCAAGCTAAAATAAGCTCCAGTGCCTTTTCTGAGCTGTATTTTATTATTTTTTCACCTTAAAGGGGAACGCCGTTTGTTTTTTTTCCATTGGTCCTTGATTTTCCGTTATTCCATCATGTTCTACTCTCCCAGATGAGTTTAGTGTCATTTGGAGCCGTTCTGAAGATATTCCGTTAGGTTATATCCAGTAACGTCTTCCTGCGGGCAACGACATGAAGCACAAACTAAACTGTTCATCATTTATTCTTTATGGTAAGCCAGCATTCAGAACATGGAGGCCAATCACTGCCCCCCAGACATCCACAGTTAGATTTTTATATTTATATTTTTTAAAACAAAGCGGCGTGTGTGTGACATCATCCTTGCGCGCCGGCTACTGTTCATTCATCATTTCTGCTGAAGTGCTGCTAGTTTTCCTCTCATGCCTGGAAGATGTCTGGTGCTGCTACCACAGATGATCTCGCTCTCCAGATGAATGATTCAGATGAGCTAGAATGAATAGAAGGGGTAGAGCGTAGCCGCCTGTGGCCCGGGCTGCCTGGCACAACTACAGTCCGCCACGCCGATGATGTCACACACGCCGCTTTGTTTTAAAAAATATAAATATAAAAATCTAACGGCGGATGTCTGGGGGACAGTGATTGGCCTCCATGTTCTGAATGCTGGCTTACCATAAAGAATAAATGATGAACAGTTTAGTTTGTGCCTTCAAGTCGTTGCCCATAGGAAGACGTTACTGGATATAACCTAACGGAATATCTTCAGAACGGCTCCAAATGACACTAAACTCATATGGGTGAGTAGAACATGATGGAATAACGGAAAATTAAGGACCCAATGTAAAAAATACCCTTTAACCCTTTAAAACAAAAGCAGCATCCAAACTTTAAAAAAATAGGAGTGATGTTATTATTCAGCTTGGAGCTGCAGCAGTGTGTTTCACTTTAATGCAAGCCTGTAACACCGGTCCCCTTTAAATAACCTTGGAATATGTAGGCTGGAGTGGAGTGGAGTGGAGTGGAGTGGAGTGGAGCTGCTGTAGGTCCACCCACTCTCTTTAAGACGCGGCTTCGTTGAAGTTAAGCACAATCAACTCGCCCACCTAGGCAGAGTACCTGGCAAGGCGCTCTGAGTGTGCCAGCCGCCGCCCCCCACCTCCATCAGGTTCACCCCCCCCCCATGGTCCAGGCAAACAGACTTGTGGACGTTTTACCGTGCAGCATGGCGGCACGCTCTGCAGTTTGCTCTTCAAAATCAGTTAGAAAAAGCAGAATCAGAATCAGAATCGGGTTTATTGCCATTGTTAGTGAAGGAGTTCACAACTAGGAATTGTTTATGGTACAATCGTGCAACATGAAACATGTAATATGAAATAGGTAAATAAAATTATAAAAATCTCTAAAAACACTGGGGTATAAGGCATGCAAAAAATATACTAATATATACACTTAGGATAAAAATATGGATAAATTAAAAAAATATATAAAAAGTATTAAAAAATATATATATATATATATAAAAAGTATAAAAAGTAAAATGTACAAGGTTATACATAGTGCAAATAGAGCAGTGTGCAATACAGCAGTAAATGGCATAGGCAGGTTATGGAGTCTGACATATAGTTATGTGTTCATGAGTCTTACGGCAGAGGGGAAGAAATTGTTTTTATGGCGGGAGGTTCTGGTCCGAATGGACCGTAGCCTCGTAGAAAATTATTCAGTCATCAGAAAGTATTCTAATCTCTCTTTGTTGTTATTAAAATACCGTTGATAGTGTTTTATCTTTAGTTGTCTTAAATAAAATGAATAAACAGAATAAATAATATAATGTTTAGAGGGAAATAAAGTCTCCTTTTTATAAGCGTATGTGGAACGGTGCATTTAAAACACATTCAGGCTGCAGCTCGACATAAAGCCGGGAAACATACCTCATACTTAAAGCCGCCATTCGTCCAGATAAGAAGAAAAGGGTTCAAAGAATCAGCTTCCTTTCTTCTTTCCTTTGTTAGACGTTAAAAATTTAATTCATTGAGAAAATCAGAATAAAAGTCAGCAGCTGAAAAACACCTTCCTTCCTCACCCTAACCCTCTGTCATCAAATACGCTTTCCCATTTATTCATCAAACTGCTGAGAAGTCAACCACTAATGGACCACTGGAGTGGTTGGGGGGGGTAATTATTTTCCAATTATTGCTGCTTCCTAAGTAGAATTCAGAACCTACTTAGTGAAACTGGGGGCTATATGACATCATGGAAAATGAAAACAATAAATGAAAGAATCATTTATGACCTTTGATGTTAAGGTTTCATTAGTCTGCATCCATAATATGGAACATTTCATTGGATGACTTTCAGACTGTCCTGCTTGGATCCCAGGAACACTCGCCCAGCAGGGTTCAGTGACCTACACCCTGCAGTCAGGAGTTCTGCTTGTAGCTGGTTGGCGAGCGCAGGGGGGTCCAGAGCCAGAAACCACATATAAACCGTCGTGCCATGATCGGGGTTTTGGACGTTGGGAACCAGAGTCCATGTTTGATCTTGACATGATGAGCGAAGAAGAGGATACAGTTTGGGCTTATAAACAGCTGCCCCCCAGCCCCCCTCAGCCAACTGCCTCCACACGAACTCCCACAGAGGTGTGACTTACCCCCCCCCCCCCCCCCCCCATGTTGAGAACAGTAAAGACCACGGCACACAGGATCTCATCCTGTCTTTCCCATGAAGCTGCCTGAGGATCCACATCGGAAGAGCCAACCGCCGAGAAAAGACCAGATCTCCAGAATGACCAACGATAATTGATCACGGTTGATTTTTCAGAACCAAACTGCTGCAAAACGGACCCTTTGCAACACCTTTCTCCTGAGTTTCAGAACTTACAGAGCCAGACTGGAGGAGAACGTCTCCTGAAGATCCCTTGGTTTGAGCCACATGGGGGAAGAAAACCGTTGTTTGCTGCTGAGCTGCTGCTGGATGAAACTCAACCTTCCAAATGGACAAAAGGTTTGCAGGTCTGGCTCAATTAGGGACAGAACAGACAATATGTCTCTTGATGATGTCGATCATTTCATGTGTTTACTAATGAGTAAAGACAAAGCTAACAGGATGGACTGCATGCTACGCTATGCTACAGAAACATGCTTTGAGCTGTTGGTAAAGCTTGGAGAAACGTTATTCACCAAGGGTTAAACACTGATATAACATCAGTGTTCATGTGTTCCTCAGATGCTCATTACATTTAATCACCAAGTCTGACCAAGAGTCATTTAGTGGAATCCTGATGTCTATTCACTGCTAGCTATTTCAAAGAGGGTAAAGAATCATTTAGCTAAAGGTTCCTAATTAAGCAAATCATTTAATTTGGCCAAATAATGTTTTATTCACCTCATGGATTTGCATCATGAATTGGTCTGATAACTTTCTAATTTCTCTAAATTAGTGAAAAGATAATTTGATCAGATCCCAAATTCTTCCAGATAAACTTTGGTTTCAAACATAGAATCCATCTTAAACTATAATCTGGTTTTCAACCGTTTTCCCCTTCCTCTTTGTACACAGTAGTTAGTTTAGTTTAGTCTAGTTTGACTGGTTTTAGTTGAGTGTTAAACTGAAATATGTTTGACTTGGAGCTGAATGATTTTTGTTAATAAAATCTTATATTTTGAACAGAAATTGTGGTGAATTTCTTCCATGTATGTGCAGAAATAACTGTTTGACCGTGATTAGTGCTGGAATCACTCTTTCATCTATTGATCTAACACACAGTTAGCAGGACTGTGTGTCATAAACAATATATAACAGCTGAAATAATATCTGATCAAATAAGATATTTCACCCCCCCCTACAGGGGAGGGCAATAAACATCCTGAAGTATCAGAAACATAAATTGGACATTGAATATAAATCTACACCAAACAAAGACAGTTATATGAATCTTCAAGGTTCTTCTTTTGATCTTATATATCTATTTAATGCATTTATGCCTTATTGTGTTTTATTTTCCTCTCATTTCTTGCAGGTGCAGAAGCAGAATTCTGGGATCTTTTCTTTATTTTCGGTGTTTTTTCTCTCTCTCTTCATCAGTTCTTATCCCGTCTCCCTTTTGCACCTCCCTCTCCATCTCAATTTTAATATTCAGTTACCAAGTGGAACCTTACGGCCACAGCCATCATGCTCCAATCTGTCAGGCTGTTATTCAGCACTGGGGAATCTATTAGTAATACCATATAGCAAAAAAGACATGACATCCTTTTGGTATCATTAAATATTTATAATTTTGGTTTCTTTTTAATTGCTTTTCAAAACTCTAAAAGAGCAGCGTCTAATGGTCTAACATGAGCCCTCAGTGGGAAAAAACCCACTGTGACACGTTTAAGGCGCGCTTCAGTTGAGAAAACCTGAAGAAGGATCCGTCATCTTAGCCTCTTCTCTTAAAGCAAACAAACACTTTCCTGTTTGGCTCGAGCTGCCAGGCAGAGGAGGGCGGGTGGATGGCGTTAACCAGCTGTACTGAGGTGCAAAGAATAAGTAGGAAATGTTTATTTGGTCAGGAGGACAACAAGGATGTTTTAGGTCCATGTGATGAGTCTCAGAGGGCTGTGATGGGGGCAGCCCAGCTATGTCATCTTAGGGAAAACAGCACAGAGAGCTCTGGGCGGCTTTCCAGGGAAGATCCACTGGGTTTCCATTTCCAGAAGGACAAGTTTAACCTTGGAGGAGCCGCAGACACCACCGGATTAATAACAGAAGGAAGAAACACACACTGAAAAAAGTGAAACAAAGCTGTTTTTCATTTAATGTGTTTGTTTCCATTCCAATGAATTAAAAAAAATAGTTTGCTCAATTAAACTAAACTTTCTTAGTTATGTTTATGGTTGAATTTATTTTTTTACTTTACTATAATATAAACTGACAGCCAGGAACCAAACTGATTTTTTTGTTTTAAGCAAAGTCTTTTTATTAGATTGAGCAATATGCGCAAGCAAATTCTTTAAAAGTTCTGGCGGCAATTGTACTTCCGCCTCAGCCTCCACCAGACGTCGTGCTGAAGAGAAAAATATCAGGCATTTTGCGCAAGGTTGAGGTAAGTCATTACGATTTAAAGATGACTGGGCGTAAACCTTAGCCCCCAGACAAGATTTATGGAGGGGAGGGGGTTCACTGTCGTTCTTCGGGCTCACCTACGCTCTCAACATAAAATATCCCAAAAATCTGCAGTACACCCTTGAGTTTGTGCAAAAAGTCCTGATGGAGCTTGGTGGGAAAAAGATGTCCCCAAAAATTCCCAGGCTGAATACCCAGCCTTACATACAGTAGTTGAGTTTAATGGCATTTCTACAACCAAAACGTACCTTTTTATCTGAGGTTGTTGTTTTGTCACTGTTTAATTGTTAAGTGAGAAAAAAAAATGCCTAAATGCTGTTTGAATGGTTGAGATGTTGAAAAAAATCTTACTTCAGCAATAAAATTTTGTATTGAAAATCAACGGCTTCTGAGTGTAAATAAAAAAATCAGGTCTATAAATATTACATTATGATGACTTTAAATTTTTATTTGAGACAACTTAAAAAAAATAGTTTGCTCCCGTATTCAAAAGTTGTTTAAATGAATTTAAAATATTCAGGTTGAACCAAGTATATTATTTACATTCAGTAATAAAACCAATGTATTTATTTTGATTTAGTAAAATCTGAAATAATTGCTTTGGTTCAACCTTCAGAAATTAGTTTACATGAAGTTAAATATTTCAGGTCAAATCAAATGGATTATTATAATTTTTTTAAATGGAGCCAATGTTTCATTTTTTCAGTGCAGAGAGGAAGACTGCCGACTCGCCGCATCTACAGCCTGTTTAGGCCCATGAAGCAAAAGGGCAGTTCTCCTCTTAGCCCCACCAACCACAGCAACAACCCAGAACCCCAGGAGGGTCCTAACATGTCTGGCCCAGAGTGATGGCCTGTGGCTTGGAGAGCGGCATTCTGGACCCCTAAGAGGCCTGGGGGTCATGGTAGCTCTGGGTCTCTGAGCAAAACCCTAAAATCCATGATGCTCCCCAGCAGCCAAAAGCTGCTTCTTCTCTGCCAGTCCGACTCCGAGGCTTTAGTTCACACTGAGGCAACTAGGAGAACACATTCCTCTAATGGTGCATAAACATAATCACCACTTTCAGCTGCCGTGGCTCCTCTGACATCCTGGCATGGAGGGGGACCAGCTCCACTCCTGTTGCTTCAACAGGCAGTGAGGAGGTGTTCTGGAGCTCCCACATGACCGGGGGAGGATTTAAGGAGGAAACTGGCAGGAGGAGCAGATCCGTGCTCCGCTCTGGAGCCAAGGAGGACCGCAGCAGAGCGTCGGCCTTAACGGGCCAGAGGTGAAGGGTCACTGTAAGCTCGCTCCTTTACGGGACTACATCTCCACTGCAGCTTCTCCAGTCCAGCTGCAGGAAAACAGAAGGAAAATTCACAAAATACAGATTTTAAAGGCTCAACAGGATCTGATTGTTGCAAAACTCGGTTACTCGTATCCAGTGATAAAAAATAACAAAGTACATTTACTTCATTACTCTGCTGAAGTACATCTTTCGAGTATCTATACCAGTGTTTTTCCATCCTGGTCCTCAAGGCGTCCTGCCCTGCATGTTTTAGATGTTTCCCAGCTTTCACACACCTGTTAGCAATTGATAGCAGATTATCAGGCTTTGCTGAACTGCAATCATCTAAATCAGGTTTGCTGAAGCTCAGAAACATCCAAAACATGCAGAGCAGGGCGCCTTGAGGACCAGGATGGAAAAACACTGATCTATGCTTTTTTTTGTGGGAGTACTTATATCTTTCCTTCCATTTCCAGGAAGCCGTTAGTTCCTTCTTCCTTTTAGCTCAGCGTAGCTTTTTAATCCTCTGTTGCTGTTTTTCATCCATCATGGCGGATAGCAGCCCTATGGACTGAATCTGGACGCCACTGATCTACAGATTTAATGACGCTCCACAGATGAGAGAAACTCAGAGCAGATATTATGAGTAGTTTATCATGCTGGTAAAGATTCTCAGTCATCCAGGTCAGAGTCATTCCAGAAAAGTTAAAAACAATCCACTGGACGTTTGAAGACGTTTCTCTTCTCATCCAGGAAGATTTTTCAATTCAAAATGTCAGAAATAGCGTTTAGTTCCAGGTTTTAACCAGCAGCCCAACAAAGCCTGTTTTTTTTTTGTATCTTTTTCTCTCCATCAGAGGTGAGAAAGCTGACGTATAAATTTCATTTCCACAAGCTTGTTCAGACAAATAAACAGCAGCACCAAACGCTTCCTAAAGCAGCACTCCTCACTTTCTCTCGGAAAATCAGAGTCAACTAACATTGCCAGAACTATTGCCTTTAACAACGAGAATGTAAGGTGTTTTTTTTTTTGTTTGACAATCTGGAAATAGTATTAAGCAGATATTCCTTGAGAGCAGGAGATATTGACAGAAAGCAGACCAGGTGGGGTCACTGACATCTGGGGAAACGGGTACCCTGGGCACCGTTGGGCGCTCACTCAGCCACAGGCAACAGCAACCTTCATTCCATCAACAAAGGCCCACCAAGCTGCACAGGAGGGGCAATTCCTCAGAATGGAGGAAAGAACCACACTTTGTTGATTTCTGAAGCATTTTGTAGAGCATTGTTTCTGCTGCTCAGAGAAACTCTGCTGGATAATCACTGCTCACATCTGTCCATTTATGGGGTGAATTTTACCAAAGAAAATGACCTTCCCCCCCCACTCTGCTCCCACAGGCTGCAGCCTTTAGACAGAAGTATTTCCAGCTCATTTGAAAAGTATTTAAATTCTGTCTCTGATTCCTGGATTAGGAACAACCCAAGAAAAACATTCAGTATTTCTGACATCCCTGGGAATTTAGGAACTACTTATCCCCTCGCTGCAACCTAACCCTAATATTCAGGGAGGTTTTCAGGTAACAGGGATTCAGCCGTACAATCGGGATGTTTTCTCGGAGAAGGAATTTGCACCATCTTAGGTATCCGATGGCCTCTGCCAAACCCAAACACCAACCCACCCATTCCTGGACCCAGCACGGGCCCAGCTGCTCCAGGCCCCAACCAAGAAGCTATTCAAGACCCTGCTAACCCCGCCTCCTCCAATAACTCCAGATGATATTAGGCCTTATCAAAAAGCTGGTCAAAGAAAAAAAGTTACCCAGCAGAAAAAGAAGAGAAAAACTTCCATTCTCACTGACACACCTGAGAAGGAGGCTGAAAGGCAGGCAAACCAAACCTAAAATGTCAAAGAAGTAAAGCTGAAGAAGCAAACAGAGGGCAAAAAGAAAGACTCCAGATGACTCGTCATGAGAAGAAGAGTCCCTGTGTCTGGTCTGCATGGAGCCGCCCAGCAGAAACATGGGTGCAACGCACCTCTGGCAATTCAGTCTACAGGTGCCCAAACTGTGACTCAGGTGAGGAGTGTGACGAGTCAGCTCTGGATTTTAGGTTTTCTTTTGTCCCAGAACCAGTTTTATAATAACTTCGTTTCCTGTTATTTCAAATGATTCCATCTGCATAAGCTCTGCCCAAACTGTGACTCAGATCAGGTTTCTTCTGTTCAGGGACCAGTTTAAGTGTCAGTTTCATAATGCATGATGAACATCATTTTACGTTATTTCATAAGTAGTAAAAGTGGTTTATTGTCATTTATTCACTTAACATAAAAAAATAACCACAGTCATTAATTTAGACCTTTACTGGTTGCAAACCTCAGGTTGATATCTTACGCTTTGGAGAGGCAACGTGTCACAAGGCAGAAATCCTAATTAGATCGCTTATAACTCTGCACATAAATAAGATATGGAAATGACCCAAATACTAAATATAGACTTTGATCTTTCATCTGGTATGTATGTGTTTTTATATTTTGATTCCAATATTTATATATGAGTGTAAAAAGTTTGAAAACTAGCCCCGGTCTTGCCTACTGCTGGTGAGTATTTCCTGCTGGTATTCTAAACATGTTATTCTTGCAGCGCCACCTGTGAGTCAGATGTGATTTTGCAGTCTCAGTTCTGACTCATTAAATATTGATGTTGATCAATCCCCCTGCCATCAGTGCCAGATACTGACCCTTCTTCTCATTCCTTCAGGTGCAGGGGGAACGCTAAAGGCATGCTAACTTTAGATATATGACGTTTAGATCTAAGAATGAGGCAGTTTTTCCTCTCCACTGTCGCTACAAGCATGCTTAGTGTGAGGGATTGCTGAAGAGTCAATGAGTCGATGCAATCAACTGGTTTTCCTTAGATAGAAAACTTTGAATCAATCTGACTGGATGATCTGGATGATCTGGATCTATAAAGTGACCTGAGATGACATGATGTGAATTGGAGCTATAGAAATAAACTGAATAGATTTGAATCTAAACTTAATTGATCTTCATTCTTCCAATATGCTTTCAGATTAGAACTCTAATATTTTAAACCATAAATATACATGTTTTCTAATCATATGATGACATTAAGACATAATTGTATAAACATTGTCCTTAAACTCTCCATATTTATGACATAAATAAAAAACCAAAGGCGGGTATAAAGATTTATTTTATTGACAGAAGTTGTTATATTTTTAAACACAGTTTACATCATACTGTTAAAGATATTTTGTTGTACAGAAATAAAGAACCTTCAGTTTACTTTCTTTATTCAACCTCAAACAAAGAGAGAGAAGGAAACAGAAGTGTGTTAACAGTCGTTTCTCTGTGATCTACGATGGTCACCATTTTCAGGAAAAAGGAAAGGAGCTCGTTGGCGTCAGAGACGGGGCCATGCGGGTGAACTTGTCGGCCGTTCTTCCATGCTCATGGCTCCAGAACGCTGCTCACTTTCTACGCATAGCAGATGCTTCTCAGCGAGGCGATCACTGATGCCCAACAGTTCATTAACAAATCACAACAAACATGGATCCAATGTCACACAGCAGCCAAACAAAAAGCACATTAGAGAAAATCCAAGCAATGAAAACCTCGATTAGGACGACCAGGGAGGAAAACGCCTGATCGCCTCCATTATGCTCCTTCAGTCCATTACTTCCACAGATTTACAACATGTCAGTCACTGCTGTTCACTTGGAGAGCCTCCATTAAAGCTCTTTATCACTATATAGACACTATATGGACACTATATAGACATGGACACTAAATACATCCAGATGGTGAAATATACAATAGAAACAGGAACCAGAAAACGCAGAAAACTGCTCATAAGGAAATGACTCGTTCATCAGCAAAGGTTCAGGAGTGGACGAACGATGGCTGAACATCAGGAGAATATTGCATCAGAATGACTGAATGACCTTAAACCAGGAATGATGAGCTACGTTTGCTCCTCCTGGTCTTTGTTACAGCAGGAACACTGAAATGGGTGAAAGTCTAGATGAAACATTTCTACTTCAGTGAAGCTAAAGCTTGTTGCTCACTCTGCAGAGCTGAGGAATCTGGTCTCATGGGGCCAAGAACAGGAAGAAAGATTGTTTTGCCTCTAAGTGTTTGCGTCAAAGAGACACTCTGCTGCAGAACCCATAGAAAGTGTGTGTGTGTGTGTGGGGGGGGGGTTATAGAAATGCTTTACATAAACCAGACGATGTATCATAGAAATAGAAATACTTCCTCTTATCCTCCACCTGTTCCTCACATAGCACATCGCTGGACGGATTTCCTGAAATGAGGGGGATGAATTCTGACCCTAAACTACAGAGAGAGATTAAATCACAGGAGCTTCTCCTGACCCGTCACACTGATCTCAGACATGCTGCCAGAAAAAAACATCTGCCCAGATGTGATGACGCCCAGGGCGGGGCTGAGAGAACGAGGTGTGAGTAGGGTGGGGCCGGGACCTCTCTGTGGGCGAGAGGCAGGGTCTGTCGCTGGGCAACACAGAGACACACAAAGACGTAGAACCATGCAGACACACTCACACCTGAGGACAATTTAGAGACACCAGTTTACCTAACACCTGTTTCTGGACTGCAGAAGCTGGAGTACCCGGAGAGAACCCACGCTGCACGGAGAGAACATGCTAACTCCATGCAGAAAGACTCAGAGGATTGAGGGACGAATGGTGCCTCTGTGCGGCCCTAGGAATGGGTCAAATAAGAGCGTGAAGTGGTGCTAATGAACCTTTAGGCCATGCTTTGATGGAACACAGTCCAAGATGTTCAGATTGCGCTGAACTCTGAACCAAGTGCAGGACTGCAGCAGGTTCTTAGTCCCAGATCCTCAATAATCTGAGTCTTTGCTAAAGTAGAGCTGCTGCTAACAAAGCTTAACTAGTTTCTACATTTATAAAATCAGCCTCAGATCAGCAAGACTGAAACAGGAAATAAGAAAAAGTGAATCTAGAAACTTAAGGACCACAGAAGAGGCTCTGCTACAGACCTTCAGTTATCAATCGGAACAGATTCACACTGTGTGGGGAGCAGATATCCGGCTGAATGGTGCTGAGGGCGTTACCAGTGGGAGGGGTTTTGCACCGCAGAGCTCCCAGAAAGCTTCTGGTCACCATCTGAAAAACGGAAGGCAGCCGCTGGCTTTACTCAGCGACTTTAAGTGGCTCCGTCTGTAACTGGGGTTTAACACTTCGTGTTGTTTTGGTGCTTGCAGAAATGAGGCTGAAGGTGGAACCCCGCCGGTGGTTCCACTGCGTGAAGAGCTCCCTAACTTTCTTCTGGAAGTTTTTCCCAACAAAGACGTAGAGAATCGGATTAAGAACGCTGTTGAAGATGCCTAAGTACAGGAATATCTGTCCACAGTAGAACATGATCACTTTAGAGTTGCAGTCCTGCAGGTAACCAAAATCATTGAGCAGGGATGGTATCTTGATCAGATAAAATGGAACCCAGCAGATCAGGAATGCCAGCAAGACGGCCAGGACCAAAGTGGTGGCCTTCCTATCCTTCCTCTTTGCTTTTTCCTCTTCCATAAATCTGCTTCCTAGAGTTTGGAGAATCTTGATGGTGCAGAACAGGATGATTGAAATGGGAATAAAAAACCCAAACACCAAAAACATGATGTCGCTTATGAGAGATAGGAGATCATGTTCTTCATAACAACTGAACCCTTCCACAGTCCGGTTGATGAGCTTCGGAAGACTGAGAAGGAAACCCAGAATCCAAACCAGGACGCAAGAAATTTTAGCACATTTTGGCCGACGCAGTTTTTGATGAGACAGCGGGCGGACCAGAGCCAGGTACCGATCAATGCTGACCAGAATCAGGAAGTAGATGCTGCAGTAGACGTTCATCGGAATCGCCACATTGACGATTTTGCACATAGCGAGACCAAACTTCCACACGAACTTATTCCAAACATTAACAGCCCAGAAAGGCAAGAAGGAGGTCAGAAGCAAGTCAGCAGCAGCCAGGTTTCCCATGTAGATCTCAGCTACGGAGCAGGACTTCTTATGGAGGATGAAAACCATCAGAACAAAGATGTTCAACGCCATTCCCAGCACGGAGATGGACAGGATGTACACCGGGACAAAGCTGTAGACCCTCTCATGAGATGAACAGCTACTGTTGAATGTTTGGTCTCCATTTTCTGCCAGTGAGGTCAGATTAGCAGGGAGGCTGCAGAAAAGCAGAGGGAGAAAAGGGAGAACATCAAGCTGAATATTAATGACTTACAGGAAGTTCGAGGTCATTATGGAACCGGAGGACATTTTATGTACAAACCTCGACATTTCCAACAAATTATGGAAACATGCACCGCGTCTTTAAGTTCAGATGTCCCGACAAATATGAAAAGTGATTCATTGATGATATTTGGAATAAAAAGCAGCTCTTCAGCCCCTAATAAAATGCCTTTTTGTTCTTGTCCCTCCGTCATGATGACCACGTTCAAAATTAACAGAGGAAATTATTATTTGATGTATTAGTCTAGTAATTATTTAGAGATTTTGTTTCATCACAGACACCTTCTATATAGAATAGAACAGAAAATCCCTTTATTGTCCTAAAACAAGGAAATGGTGACATTACAGCAGCAAAATGGTCACACAAATGTCAACCTTAAACTGTGCCTAAAAATAACAGAATAAGTGACAGAGTTTAAGCAATAAACATATGAAACACTGTACTCTACAATATTTTTAATAATATAAATACTGTGCAGTCATCTGAAGAACAAATAATTATATGTGGTGTTAAATTCTAAAGTTGCGCCCCTTTAATGAACATCCAACTATGTCACCTTTAAACCCGTCTGGAAGAAAAAACTGTGATCTTCAAGAAAAGACGTCTTTAAAATGATTGTTGTAATGATGGCTAACTGTTAGCATATTGTAGCGTGTCACTCAGAGCAACCAGCTCCATTACTGTTAGCTAAGCAGCTAACACAGCTGTTAGAAACATGTAAATGTACTCATTTTATTTGTGCTAAGTTACCTGCATTTGGCCTGCAGAATCAGATTCAGAAATACTTTAATAATCCCACAGAGAAATTATTTTTGTTGGACGCTCCAGTTACAGTTTTATACAATATATACACACATAAAACTATACAATATAATAAAGATAAAAAAAATAAGAATAAAAAGAGATAAAATATATATACAAATAGCTCTTCTGTATATATATGGACGTATATCTATGCATATGTAAAAACTAAATCTAAATAAAGTGAAAATCCAAGTAAAGTGATAAATCCAAGTAAAGTGATAAATCCAAATAAAGTGAAAATCCAAGTAAAGTGATAAATCCAAGTAAAGTGATAAATCCAAATAAAGTGATAAATCCAAGTAAAGTGAAAATCCAAGTAAAGTGATATGTGCAAAAATAGTGCATAAATGTCAATTATGCACTATTGCAGGAATGTTGAGTGTTATTTTAACTAATATGTCTCTGGGGGCCTTTGCTGCTGCATGTGACTGATAACTTCTGAGCCTTCCTGTTACTAAAATTTTGTAAAAGTGTCTTAAATTCAATGCATTTACCCTTAATTTGAGCAGGTTAATAACATAATTTGCGGAAGGAAGAGTATTTTTACTCTTAAAATTAGTTCATTTGGGGATGCTTTTTGGCGCAGTGGTTACGGCGCATGACCCATGTATGGACCCTTAGTCCTCGACGCAGCCGACCCGGGTTCGAATCAACCTTTGGTCCTTTGCCAAATGTCTCCCCCCTCCTTTCATCCCCACTTTCCTGTCAGCCTACTGCAGGGCTCGATGTTAACCATCGCCCGGGGCAAGTAGTTTTTATTGTCAGGAGAGTACTAATTTCATTGCATTTGCCTGCTGGGCAAGTACAATGATCGCAAAATAAAATTATTTATCACTCAAAATCACCGACATTCGCTGAAAGCGACCCACAAGCGTAGCCTGCGGCAAAAACAAAACAAAAAAAGCAGCGTGATTTTCCACTAGATGGCGTAATTTTTGTCCGGGAACTATTTTTTTAACAGATTCATTGACTTGTTTATATGTGTTATTAGTTATTATTGGCATTAATAAGGTTATTAATTTTTATTGTTGATGTTTAAAGGACCAGATTTGGACAAAGTCAGCGCCACAGAAGCGGTGGAGAACTGGTGGAAAGATGGTGATAGAGCCAAACGACCAGGATTCAGCTCTTGGGGAGAGAATTCTGCAGAGCAGCAGCTGGATGAAGAATTTAATCTATACCGGCGGTTTTTAAAGTGTGAGGCGCGCCTCCCCTGGGGGGCGCCAGAGCACCTTAGGGGTGCTAAATATGGATTTAGGACCACGTGGGAACTGTGGGGTTCGTGTGTGGAGCGGGGATCAGTGGAAATGTTTCCCACCTTAGAGGATGTTTTGGCCAGAGCGGGGCTGAAGGTGGAGTTTTTACAGCAGGCTGTCTGCGCGCATTTGGAGGGGATGCGCCAGCAGTTTGGAGAGGAGACAATGGCGAACCAGTGCGTGAGGAACCCATTTTCCTTCCCCGTGACACTCAAAGATGGACTTTCAGCAGGAGAGGAAGAGGCTCTGGCTGAGCTGAGCTGTGACCTGGACTTGAAACAGAGGATGAGTGACGTGTGACTCGCGCACTTTTGGCTGTCAGCAGGGACTGAATTTCCACAGCTCTCAATGAAGATCTGATCAAAATGTTTTTAAGATGTGAAAACACTGCTGGTATCTCAAACATTAAACTCAGAATCTCAGATGTAACGTTTGTTTCAGAAAACAGTTGAAAAGTGAGTTTTGGGTTGTTCTTATCATTAGAAAAATGAAAAAAGGGCGTATTTGTCATACAAAGGCCCCGATAAAATAATTAAAATGGGAGGAAATGTTTTAAAATGTTCATGTGTTAAATTTCATTCAGATAGTGTCATTTTAAAAGATGAGATGGTTCTAAAATAAAAGCAATTACAAGGTGTTTTGTAGTGGCATTTGTTTGTGTGTGGGTTGAGAATATTTTTTTTTGGGGGGGGGGGGCGCAGCAGGCATACTGCTCCCTGGAGGGGGGCTCACCCTTTCGTTCTTTGAAAACCCCTGATCTATACTATAATACAAGCTAGATTGAAAATGATCAGTCAGGGATTAGGAAAATAATAACTGTGTGCGCACAGTGTAAATATTTCTATCATGGCAGCCTTCTGTACAGTGATGCAGGTCACACAGTAAAAAATGTTCATTAAATGTTTTTCTCTCAGACATTGGAGAGGTGCATTTAAATGTTATAGAGCTAAACATGTTAGATTGGTGAGTAGTAGTAGTGTAAGTTTTCAACCTGTCAAGTTTTTTTTAGATTTTTAACATTATAATTTATATTTTTCCAAGCACACAACAGTTCAAAGCAAAGTTTAGTTTGAAAAGAATGTGAGGAAGGATTGAAAAGCATGTTAACACGGTAATGTAGGCTGGAGTTCATTATCTGACGCATGCAGATACACACCAGGAACCTGGAAACTTCAAAAATACTGAATTACTAAAAACATTTAAAAACGTTTCATTGATATATATACAACAATGAATATTAGGAACTATTTTTATCAAACATTATACTGGGCAAGTAAAAATTGTTTCTGGGCAAATGAAATGATAAAGTCACTTGCCCTTTGGGCAAGTAGTAAAAATCCTTAACGTCAACCCCGGTACTGTCAGAAAAATGAGCCGCTAGTGCCGTAAAAACAGAATAAAACATACGATTATTAGATAATATGACTATATAAGAGTTTTTTCTTACTTTAAATGTAAATTGTCTTGTCCCAGTGTCTCACCTACCTCCTTAATTCAAGAAAAAGCACTTATTTTAGGAAAACAAAGACTTAAGATGACTTGAAATTTTTTGCAGTGTAGCAGCTGGTTTTAGAACAAAAACTTAAACATTAGTGTTAATTTACAGCCCTGTTACTGTAATGTAATAATGAATGTAACAGGGCTGCTTAAGAAAGGACAGTTTATAAAATATAAAATGTTTCTTTTAATGTTTAATAAAGTGGATGCTCAGTTTATTACGACTCTTTGGCCAAATGTCGGAGCGTGTTATTTTAGCCATGATGCTGCTCATCCTTCAGAAGAAAGATCAAATAAATTTACGCTGTAAATTACTGTGATGATGAGTTTTCCTTTGTTACGTCATAATTTATAACGCGTCCCTTTAAACCTGTTTCTTTTTGTAACCCTGTTGCTAAAGTTTAAATTTTGCTATCTTATCAATAATTATTCAAATAACCTTTATTTCCTGATAGTTAACAAGACTTTAAACTGTTTTCCTTCTGATTAAATAAGAGTAACCATGCAGTTTTTTGGCAAATATTAACAACTAAATGTAATTAGTAAAATAGAGCAAATGAAAATGA
Source organism: Cyprinodon diabolis (assembly GCA_030533445.1). NCBI lineage: Eukaryota > Metazoa > Chordata > Actinopteri > Cyprinodontiformes > Cyprinodontidae > Cyprinodon > Cyprinodon diabolis. The sequence goes on along the minus strand of CM060080.1, from coordinate 834,614 downwards.
AAAGCTTAAGTGAAATATATGTTTTTCAGGTGAATATTTAACAAGGTTTCCTTCACACAGGTATAAATATATTCTGTGCTTGTTGTGATGATGAGTGTTTTCCAGCTCTGCCTGCTTCATCATATTCATCGTTGAACAGAGCTTCCATTGGCAGCGCGTCTGCAGGAATGTTTTTATGGCTCCACTTCATGAACTTTGTTTCCTGCATTTCTTTATGTGTGAAGATGAAGTCAGCTTAACTTCAGCTGCATCTATAACGGCAGCTCTACAAACCCGTGATCTAAATGAGAAATTTCTGCTTCACCATCAGGATCTTTGCAAGTTGAGACAAACGCAGTGTGCAGGGAAAGTGCTGACAAGTTGTGACAAAGGAATTGTGTATAATAATATTGTTAGTGTAACGTTTCTGCATGTCTCAGCACATATGATCCTAACTGTCTCTCTTTGCAAACTCACTACCGTTAAATTGCAGAAAGATGAAAGCTTCTGCTCACCTGGTGGGTAAAGGATCCATTCTCCTGTCCTCTGCTTCTGTCCTCTGTGGGAGTGGGACTGGTGTCTGCTGAAGTGGCTGAGCTGGTATCAAACTGGTCTCAGACGTCTTTCAACACTGGATGACTCGATGGTTTCCACCCACTGTGTCCCACCCCCATTTTTCATTTCACTCTGTGTTCATCAGCAGAGAGCTGCTCTAAACCGTTTTCAGTCTGTTTTTTCTTTCAAGTCCCAGCATGCATGATGTGGGATGATTGGAAATGAGTGTTTCCCTCTGATAAAACCCTCCCCCCCCCACCCCGGAGCAATAAGCAATACTATAAAAACCCTGATTTTAACCTTTCAGATCTCAGTAAGGGTTGATTAGGAAATCCCTTCTATTGACCAGATCTATGCAGAACGATGTTTGGAAGTCAAACGTGCGTCAGAGGGCAGGAATGCTTGGTAAAAATAAAACTTCAGGTAAAAACAATTATAACGACATTAAACATAAAACAGTCATTGAAAAAAACTGAATGGATAAAACATGAAAAACTTCCCTCTAAACACCTGCCCGTGTTTGTATGATCTGATTGATCTGGATCTATAGACACCTGGGATGACAGGATGTGAATTGGAGCATAGAAATAAGGCGAACAGAAGTGAGAGCTGCAGTTTGTTTGCATAGAGCTTCCTGAGAAACGCTGCCAGCGGCTGGATCTGAATCGTTCTTCCGTTTATTACGGATCCACCTGTTCTAAGGTCCTCCTCAGCGTCTGCAGGACTAGCAGTCAACAGTCCACCTGCTCAGAGGCCCATTTAGGAAACGCAACATGGAGCCAAAGGAGGGACAAACGGAGCTGGAGCTCTTCACTGGAAGACTTCAGCAATCTCTCAAATGTAAATGGAATCAACTGAACTAAGAAAACTTTTGACATTTAGTTCATTTTCTCTTCTAGGAAATAAAGAAAAGTTTCAGATGAAGAAAAATGTTCCACTAAACAAATAAAAACCGGAGCTTAAATTAGCTCAGAGGACTGATTGGAGCGTCGCTCTAAGGAAAGCTAAAGGTGGCGATTGTTGTTCTGGACAGAAAAACATCTAAGAACCTAAATCTAAGATGAGGAGAATAAAATCCAGCAGGTGGATTCTCTAACTTCCTGTTCTTCATCAGTGCATCATCTTCCTCATCACCTGAGACCTTCCTCCTCACTTTTCTGCCCTCTTTCATCATCAATGTTTTAGCATCAAGATTTGAAAAAAAACTCATTATTTTAACTGGAAGTCTGCAGCAAAATGAAGCTTTTATCACACTAACATGATAGTTGTATGAAAAGATGAATATTTATCCTGTAATAAGCTCAGATTTTATTCTTTAGCAACGGATGGAAACAAAAAGTTTGCTCTATAACTGCAGACCAGCTTTTCTATACTTCATGTTAAAAATAAAGTCTTTATCTCAGTGAAATACTTTGAAAATCTAAACTTCCAGCCAATAGTTTTATTGGAATCCAGGACTAGACCTCATTTCCTCTGTAATGGTAAAAATAAATGTCAATTTAATGACTAGAAACAGCAACTCGCCCGAATTCATTAAGAAAAATAACAAAAGTGCTTCTAGAAGAAATTACTGAAAAACACTCTGAGTGAAAGAAACATTTCCTTTGGTCCAACATAACCTTAGAGGCATTAATGCTGATACTGGAAGTAATATCTTTTATTGTACATAAACTTAAATAACATTAAATAGGCTTATTAACTTTTTAACTTTTCTATTTTATTTCAACTTAATTTCCAGTAGGTAATATATCATGCAGAGGCTCATCTAATTGGTCAATTGCCAAAATCAGATGTAGAGCCATTTAGCAGGATCTCTGCTGAATGGCTGGATATAGATCTAGTGTCTCTAGACCTCACTGAGGGACGGGGGGGTGGCTCCATTTTGGTATGCAGGTGATTAAAAAGGCTAATTTGTCCTATAAAGGGTTAAAAGGATAAATGTTGGTTGCGATTGAAGCGACTGTCTGATCTGCTCTGAATCTGGAGTCCAGATGCTGAGAATCACAGCAGATAAACCCTGAAAGCAGCAGCATGGCGGGTATCTGATCATCCTCTGGGCTCAACACAGCTGCTCTGTTTCTAACCTGAACAGGAAGGAGAGGATCAGACTGCAGCTCAGGAGGATTTCAGGCTCCTTTGGGTCGAACCTTCAGTCCCTTCAACCTCCTTCCTGCTCCGTTCCTCCACCATGTTAGCAGCCAAACGTGGTGCTGATGTGAACTGGGCCTACCTGAAGCTAAAAGCTTTACATCCATACCTGAACAAGCTGCATCTTGCATCATCTACCACTCATCTCTGGACCAGCTGCAGTCAGAACGGCTGCAGACGCCTCTTTTTGTTGTCAAATAAGCGTCTGAACATGCAGCTTGTTGGTTGGTCAGTGGAAATCCTGCCAGATGTCCTGAAAGCTGCTGGCCAACCAGAAGCTTAATGAGACCGAGGGCCATGAGCAGCAGCTTCTAACAGCAACACTCGGCTGATTGCTGTAACCATCTTTAACGTGGGTGGAGTCGCATCCTAATGTCCTCCACACCATTTCCTCTGAAGCTGATGCTTTTCCAAAGTTTGGAAATGAAGTCTGGCTTTGACTCGTCCTTGTTTCCTATCACTGGAAATGATGAATCATTATGAATGATTATGAAGTCTTCCAGAGAAGAAGGCTGATTTAGGAAGACGCTGCAGAAACTAAAGCAGGGACTTTATTTTCATTTAATCCGAACCATATGATCAGGCCACAAACACAGAGCCGGATAAGACTTTAAATAATGCGCTAAATCTGGGTCTTCAACAGGGGGTTCCGTATTTCTGATTCCTGGTTATGGAACTGCAATGGTTGATGCGGATCAAGATGCAGCAAAAGGTCCCGCAGCGTGTTTACAGCAGCAGGAGCAGCAGGAGCAGAAGGAGAGGAAGGAGCAGCAGGAGCAGCAGGAGAGGAAGGAGCAGCAGGAGCAGCAGAAGAGGAAGGAGCAGCAGGAGAGGAAGGAGCAGCAGGAGCAGCAGGAGAGGAAGGAGCAGCAGGAGCAGCAGGAGAGGAAGGAGCAGAAGGAGCAGCAGGAGAGGAAGGAGCAGCAGGAGCAGAAGGAGCAGCAGGAGAGGAAGGAGCAGCAGGAGAGGAAGGAGCAGCAGGAGCAGAAGGAGCAGCAGGAGAGGAAGGAGCAGCAGGAGCAGAAGGAGAGGAAGGAGCAGCAGGAGCAGCAGGAGAGGAAGGAGCAGCAGGAGCAGCAGGAGAGGAAGGAGCAGCAGGAGCAGCAGGAGAGGAAGGGGCAGCAGGAGCAGAAGGAGAGCAAGGAGCAGCAGGAGCAGCAGGAGAGGAAGGAGCAGCAGGAGCAGCAGAAGAGGAAGGAGCAGCAGGAGAGGAAGGAGCAGCAGGAGCAGCAGGAGAGGAAGGAGCAGCAGGAGCAGCAGGAGAGGAAGGAGCAGAAGGAGCAGCAGGAGAGGAAGGAGCAGCAGGAGCAGAAGGAGCAGCAGGAGAGGAAGGAGCAGCAGGAGAGGAAGGAGCAGCAGGAGCAGAAGGAGCAGCAGGAGAGGAAGGAGCAGCAGGAGCAGAAGGAGAGGAAGGAGCAGCAGGAGCAGCAGGAGAGGAAGGAGCAGCAGGAGCAGCAGGAGAGGAAGGAGCAGCAGGAGCAGCAGGAGAGGAAGGGGCAGCAGGAGCAGAAGGAGAGCAAGGAGCAGCAGGAGCAGCAGGAGAGGAAGGAGCAGCAGGAGCAGCAGGAGAGGAAGGAGCAGAAGGAGCAGCAGGAGAGGAAGGAGCAGCAGGAGCAGCAGGAGAGGAAGGAGCAGCAGGAGCAGAAGGAGAGGAAGGAGCAGCAGGAGCAGCAGAAGAGGAAGGAGCAGCAGGAGCAGCAGGAGAGGAAGGAGCAGCAGGAGCAGCAGGAGAGGAAGGAGCAGCAGGAGCAGCAGGAGAGGAAGGAGCAGAAGGAGCAGCAGGAGAGGAAGGAGCAGCAGGAGCAGCAGGAGAGGAAGGAGCAGAAGGAGCAGCAGGAGAGGAAGGAGCAGCAGGAGAGGAAGGAGCAGAAGGAGCAGCAGGAGAGGAAGGAGCAGCAGGAGCAGAAGGAGCAGCAGGAGAGGAAGGAGCAGCAGGAGCAGAAGGAGAGGAAGGAGCAGCAGGAGCAGCAGAAGAGGAAGGAGCAGCAGGAGCAGAAGGAGAGGAAGGAGCAGCAGGAGCAGCAGGAGAGGAAGGAGCAGCAGGAGCAGCAGGAGAGGAAGGAGCAGCAGGAGCAGCAGGAGAGGAAGGGGCAGCAGGAGCAGAAGGAGAGCAAGGAGCAGCAGGAGCAGCAGGAGAGGAAGGAGCAGCAGGAGCAGCAGGAGAGGAAGGAGCAGCAGGAGCAGCAGGAGAGGAAGGAGCAGCAGGAGCAGCAGGAGAGGAAGGGGCAGCAGGAGCAGAAGGAGAGCAAGGAGCAGCAGGAGCAGCAGGAGAGGAAGGAGCAGCAGGAGCAGCAGAAGAGGAAGGAGCAGCAGGAGAGGAAGGAGCAGCAGGAGCAGCAGGAGAGGAAGGAGCAGCAGGAGCAGCAGGAGAGGAAGGAGCAGCAGGAGCAGCAGAAGAGGAAGGAGCAGCAGGAGAGGAAGGAGCAGCAGGAGCAGCAGGAGAGGAAGGAGCAGCAGGAGCAGCAGGAGAGGAAGGAGCAGAAGGAGCAGCAGGAGAGGAAGGAGCAGCAGGAGCAGAAGGAGCAGCAGGAGAGGAAGGAGCAGCAGGAGAGGAAGGAGCAGCAGGAGCAGAAGGAGCAGCAGGAGAGGAAGGAGCAGCAGGAGCAGAAGGAGAGGAAGGAGCAGCAGGAGCAGCAGGAGAGGAAGGAGCAGCAGGAGCAGCAGGAGAGGAAGGAGCAGCAGGAGCAGCAGGAGAGGAAGGGGCAGCAGGAGCAGAAGGAGAGCAAGGAGCAGCAGGAGCAGCAGGAGAGGAAGGAGCAGCAGGAGCAGCAGAAGAGGAAGGAGCAGCAGGAGAGGAAGGAGCAGCAGGAGCAGCAGGAGAGGAAGGAGCAGCAGGAGCAGCAGGAGAGGAAGGAGCAGAAGGAGCAGCAGGAGAGGAAGGAGCAGCAGGAGCAGAAGGAGCAGCAGGAGAGGAAGGAGCAGCAGGAGAGGAAGGAGCAGCAGGAGCAGAAGGAGCAGCAGGAGAGGAAGGAGCAGCAGGAGCAGAAGGAGAGGAAGGAGCAGCAGGAGCAGCAGGAGAGGAAGGAGCAGCAGGAGCAGCAGGAGAGGAAGGAGCAGCAGGAGCAGCAGGAGAGGAAGGGGCAGCAGGAGCAGAAGGAGAGCAAGGAGCAGCAGGAGCAGCAGGAGAGGAAGGAGCAGCAGGAGCAGCAGGAGAGGAAGGAGCAGAAGGAGCAGCAGGAGAGGAAGGAGCAGCAGGAGCAGCAGGAGAGGAAGGAGCAGCAGGAGCAGCAGGAGCAGAAGGAGAGGAAGGAGCAGCAGGAGCAGCAGAAGAGGAAGGAGCAGCAGGAGCAGCAGGAGAGGAAGGAGCAGCAGGAGCAGCAGGAGAGGAAGGAGCAGCAGGAGCAGCAGGAGAGGAAGGAGCAGAAGGAGCAGCAGGAGAGGAAGGAGCAGCAGGAGCAGCAGGAGAGGAAGGAGCAGAAGGAGCAGCAGGAGAGGAAGGAGCAGCAGGAGAGGAAGGAGCAGAAGGAGCAGCAGGAGAGGAAGGAGCAGCAGGAGCAGAAGGAGCAGCAGGAGAGGAAGGAGCAGCAGGAGCAGAAGGAGAGGAAGGAGCAGCAGGAGCAGCAGAAGAGGAAGGAGCAGCAGGAGCAGCAGGAGAGGAAGGAGCAGCAGGAGCAGCAGGAGAGGAAGGAGCAGCAGGAGCAGCAGGAGAGGAAGGAGCAGAAGGAGCAGCAGGAGAGGAAGGAGCAGCAGGAGCAGCAGGAGAGGAAGGAGCAGAAGGAGCAGCAGGAGAGGAAGGAGCAGCAGGAGAGGAAGGAGCAGAAGGAGCAGCAGGAGAGGAAGGAGCAGCAGGAGCAGAAGGAGCAGCAGGAGAGGAAGGAGCAGCAGGAGCAGCAGGAGAGGAAGGAGCAGCAGGAGCAGCAGGAGCAGAAGGAGAGGAAGGAGCAGCAGGAGCAGCAGAAGAGGAAGGAGCAGCAGGAGCAGCAGGAGAGGAAGGAGCAGCAGGAGCAGCAGGAGAGGAAGGAGCAGCAGGAGCAGCAGGAGAGGAAGGAGCAGCAGGAGCAGCAGGAGAGGAAGGAGCAGAAGGAGCAGCAGGAGAGGAAGGAGCAGCAGGAGAGGAAGGAGCAGAAGGAGCAGCAGGAGAGGAAGGAGCAGCAGGAGCAGAAGGAGCAGCAGGAGAGGAAGGAGCAGCAGGAGCAGAAGGAGAGGAAGGAGCAGCAGGAGCAGCAGGAGAGGAAGGAGCAGCAGGAGAGGAAGGAGCAGCAGGAGCAGCAGGAGAGGAAGGAGCAGCAGGAGCAGCAGGAGAGGAAGGAGCAGAAGGAGCAGCAGGAGAGGAAGGAGCAGCAGGAGCAGAAGGAGCAGCAGGAGAGGAAGGAGCAGCAGGAGAGGAAGGAGCAGCAGGAGCAGAAGGAGCAGCAGGAGAGGAAGGAGCAGCAGGAGCAGAAGGAGAGGAAGGAGCAGCAGGAGCAGCAGGAGAGGAAGGAGCAGCAGGAGCAGCAGGAGAGGAAGGAGCAGCAGGAGCAGCAGGAGAGGAAGGGGCAGCAGGAGCAGAAGGAGAGCAAGGAGCAGCAGGAGCAGCAGGAGAGGAAGGAGCAGCAGGAGCAGCAGGAGAGGAAGGAGCAGAAGGAGCAGCAGGAGAGGAAGGAGCAGCAGGAGCAGCAGGAGAGGAAGGAGCAGCAGGAGCAGCAGGAGCAGAAGGAGAGGAAGGAGCAGCAGGAGCAGCAGAAGAGGAAGGAGCAGCAGGAGCAGCAGGAGAGGAAGGAGCAGCAGGAGCAGCAGGAGAGGAAGGAGCAGCAGGAGCAGCAGGAGAGGAAGGAGCAGAAGGAGCAGCAGGAGAGGAAGGAGCAGCAGGAGCAGCAGGAGAGGAAGGAGCAGAAGGAGCAGCAGGAGAGGAAGGAGCAGCAGGAGAGGAAGGAGCAGAAGGAGCAGCAGGAGAGGAAGGAGCAGCAGGAGCAGAAGGAGCAGCAGGAGAGGAAGGAGCAGCAGGAGCAGAAGGAGAGGAAGGAGCAGCAGGAGCAGCAGAAGAGGAAGGAGCAGCAGGAGCAGCAGGAGAGGAAGGAGCAGCAGGAGCAGCAGGAGAGGAAGGAGCAGCAGGAGCAGCAGGAGAGGAAGGAGCAGAAGGAGCAGCAGGAGAGGAAGGAGCAGCAGGAGCAGCAGGAGAGGAAGGAGCAGAAGGAGCAGCAGGAGAGGAAGGAGCAGCAGGAGAGGAAGGAGCAGAAGGAGCAGCAGGAGAGGAAGGAGCAGCAGGAGCAGAAGGAGCAGCAGGAGAGGAAGGAGCAGCAGGAGCAGCAGGAGAGGAAGGAGCAGCAGGAGCAGCAGGAGCAGAAGGAGAGGAAGGAGCAGCAGGAGCAGCAGAAGAGGAAGGAGCAGCAGGAGCAGCAGGAGAGGAAGGAGCAGCAGGAGCAGCAGGAGAGGAAGGAGCAGCAGGAGCAGCAGGAGAGGAAGGAGCAGCAGGAGCAGCAGGAGAGGAAGGAGCAGAAGGAGCAGCAGGAGAGGAAGGAGCAGCAGGAGAGGAAGGAGCAGAAGGAGCAGCAGGAGAGGAAGGAGCAGCAGGAGCAGAAGGAGCAGCAGGAGAGGAAGGAGCAGCAGGAGCAGAAGGAGAGGAAGGAGCAGCAGGAGCAGCAGGAGAGGAAGGAGCAGCAGGAGCAGCAGGAGAGGAAGGAGCAGCAGGAGCAGCAGGAGAGGAAGGGGCAGCAGGAGCAGAAGGAGAGGAAGGAGCAGAAGGAGCAGCAGGAGAGGAAGGAGCAGCAGGAGCAGCAGGAGAGCAAGGAGCAGCAGGAGCAGCAGGAGAGGAAGGAGCAGCAGGAGCAGCAGGAGAGGAAGGAGCAGAAGGAGCAGCAGGAGAGGAAGGAGCAGCAGGAGCAGCAGGAGAGGAAGGAGCAGCAGGAGCAGCAGGAGAGGAAGGAGCAGCAGGAGCAGAAGGAGCAGCTGCTGGAAAAATAACTTTAGCTGCTGGACGCGCCTCATCAACCAATGAGAGAAGCTGATCTGGGAGCTGGCAGGGAGTCAGACGCAGCACTGCTGATGCAGAGCGCTATGATCACTCCTCTGAAACAGTTTATTAACGCCTAAATTAACTCCAAATGTAGAAACCTGCCGGCAGAATATGTTGGCTTTTATTATCCTGCTGCCTGCAGTTTGTAGCACAGACCTGAAAAACGCTAACATCTACTTCCAGCCGCCACCAACAGGAGGGGAAAACCCCCAAGAGGCGAGCGGGCCTGAGGCAGCTGCTGCTGGGGATTCCCAGTGACAGCGCAGCGCCGGTATGTGGGGGTCTGAGCGGCTCCCACAGAGAAATAATCTTTGAAGGCAGGATGGTAATCTTGATGAACTGACTGCACAGACCATGTTTTCAGGAGGACTTTCTCACTTCAACATAGATTCTAACTACTTTACTGGAGGAATAAACATGAATACTTTGGACGCCTTTTTCCATACAGTGATCATTGTTTATCGCAACTGTACCCACCAAATAAACCCCATAGAGAAAAAGAGAATGAAAAATAGCGTATAAATATACCATATATATGTCTTGTTCCAGTAGCCAATTTGTCATCAAGTTGCCCTGGTTCCCTAGCAACTGACGCGGACTTTGTTAACCCGGGCGACGTCTGAACAGCTAGGAACAGCTAAGATACTTCGCAGAACCCTCAAACTCCCAGGCTTCTGGTAGAGGACCCGAGCTTGAGGATGAAACATACCACCCCACCAAGGGGGAGAAAATAGTTTATATATAGATAGATATATAAATTACATATATATAAATTATTATATATAGATTACATTTGGATTTAATCTTAATGTGCAGCTGAAGTCATAACTGCTAATTTGTTGGTCCAATGAAAATGTAAAAATGTGGCCCTAAGAAGATAAAGACGTTAGAAGGTGTCGTTGGGCTTAAGGCAGAGAAATAAATCATTTTTCACATAACAAACAGGAAACACTGAGCAAAGGGAACAAAGAGATCCACAAAGCATCTCTGATTGTGGAGACGCTGAGGTCTGAAAGGTTTGCTCTGCTCGGTCAGACCAGCAGATCTCTGATAGCGATCACGTCTGAACAGGCATTAAGTCTGCTTTCAGAGTTCTGTCCTGAGGGGAGCAGAGGACTCATCCAGATACGTAGAAGCATCGACCTGAGCTCCCCATCCTCAGCCTTCTCCCCACAGAGCGGCCTAATGAGTCTGCAGACCTGCAGCATTAAAAGAACAGCGTGATCAGAGCTGCAGCCTTTGTGTGGCTGAAGTGATGTGAAGCAGCATTTTCCGTCCTCTGAAACAAAACCTGGATTATTTTCCAGGAAGCACGAAGCCCGACACATTCAGCACGATCTGATGGGCAAACCTCCAGGAAGTGTCCTCAGAGTGATCCAGGAAGCCGTATTGTTCTCCTGAATGACCTCCACCTCGGTGGGAGCCATGATTGGCAGACTGAGAAGCAGGAGGAAGGACATCGATGATGGATGGAGATCAAAGTCAGGGTGGAGGTGCTGCTGCAGGAAGGTAGGTTCTCTGTATGAAAAATATATCTATGGCCCAGACAAGGAGGAGGTCTGCAGCAGCCAGGAGGTCTGCAGCAGCCAAGAGGTCTGCAGCAGCCAGGAGGTCTGCAGCAGCCAGGAGGTCTGCAGCAGCCAGGAGGTGGTCTACAGCAGCCAGGAGGTCTGCAGCAGCCAGGAGGTCTGCAGCAGCCAGGAGGTCTGCAGCAGCCAGGAGGTCTGCAGCAGCCAGGAGGTGGTCTACAGCAGCCAGGAGGTCTGCAGCAACCAGGAGGTCTGCAGCAGCCAGGAGGTCTGCAGCAGCCAAGAGGTCTGCAGCAGCCAGGAGGTCTGCAGCAGCCAGGAGGTCTGCAGCAGCCAGGAGGTGGTCTACAGCAGCCAGGAGGTCTGCAGCAACCAGGAGGTCTGCAGCAGCCAGGAGGTGGTCTACAGCAGCCAGGAGGTCTGCAGCAGCCAGGAGGTCTGCAGCAGCCAGGAGGTGGTCTACAGCAGCCAGGAGGTCTGCAGCAGCCAGGAGGTCTGCAGCAGCCAGGAGGTCTGCAGCAGCCAGGAGGTGGAATATAAACGCAGCTAGCAGCAAAATGATGATCCAGATGGTCTGGATCATCTGTGTTCCTTAAGAGTCTGGAGAATCTGATGGTCCTTATAGATCCACACGCTGTGACCAGATCCACACGCTGTGACCAGATCCACATCCACACGCTGTGACCAGATCCACACGCTGTGACCAGATCCACACGCTGTGACCAGATCCAGATCCACACGCTGTGACCAGAACTCCTCAAGCGGAATCGTTTTAGTTTCACTTGGTTTAACTTCAGCAAAAGTCTTCTTTAAGGAACCGACAGCTTAATGGGTTTGTTATAAAGTTATTGTGATGTTTAATTAATGGCTCATAGGTTCACCTGAGAACTGATGGTTTCTGTGTGTTACAGACCCTGGTGGCACTGAAGTGGATATGAGAATAAATTAGTGAAACTCAATCTATTTATCCATTTTTATTGTATTTTAAATAGGCCTCATAGGTCTTAGACATTTCACAGCATCCCCAGTTAAAAATCACTTCCAGCAGCCCTGAACCCCACTGAAATACCCTCAATACACCAGCAGGTCACCAGGCAGCGCTTAGGTGGGTTTTGTTGATGAAACGCGACTGTAGGGTTAGAGCGAATGAACTGGTCCTCGCAAGCATAGCTTTACGGGAATGTGTGTGAGCGATACACTGACAGGTACATCTGCAAACCCTCCTTCCTCTGCTGGTCACTGCTTATCATCAGAGAGCATCCGCAGCACAAACACTCACAAAGGGATCCTTCCCCATTTCACAGTCTGCCTCCGTTTGTGGTCTGCAGACCACTGAGACACAGAGGTCAGTCCTCTGGTACACCATGCGGTTGGATTGACATCATGTCAGGATTGCATCATCATTGCTCTATAGTAGTGAACCTGGGGGCTCTAGATAGAAATGTCAGGTTTAGTGGATGTTTGATGAGGATCCAGATGCAAAGACGGGGAGAAAGAGATGATTCCTGGAAGATTTAATTAAAATATTGATAAACAGAAGCAAATAATCCAGAAACATCAGGCAAGGACCTCAGGAATCAAAAACTAGGAGACGCTCAGGGGAACTAAAATAAGGGATAAAATAATGAAGAAAATCCAGCGCTGAGGAACTGAACATGAGGCACATATATGGGAGACAGAACAAAGACTGGGCTAATCAGCTAATAGGGAGCAGATGTGGGTAGAAGGAACTAGAAACCAATGACCCAGAAAACACAGAATCACATAAAACTAAAAGTGTGACTGAAAACCCAAAAAGAAACAGAAACCAAAAAAGTGTAGAAAGGGCAGCATCATGTCAGGAACAATCAGCCAGTAAAGTGTTCTATCAGCATCAGGCGCGCCTGTCGGGGTTCTGCCCTCTGATTAAGTTTATTTGTACTTTTATTTTATGTTTGTAGTTGTTTTCTGTCAGTGTTTAGTTCTGTAGTTACTCTCTGTCGCCCCCTTGTGCTTGTTTCCTTTCTCCCTGGCTTCCTTCTTGTTGGTCTTGGCCACACCTGCTTCCAGTCTGCTGATTAGCCTGTCTCAGGTCCGTCTCCCCATATATACTCCACCACTGCAGTCACTCAGTGCTGCTTCCTTGTTGTTGTTTCGTTGCTTCCTCGTCTCTGGCTCCCCACGTCAGTTTTCTGTATTTTGGTTCTCAGTATTTGGGGATTTTTGTCTCTGTTTCCTTGGTCTACCTGATTAAAGCTAAAAAAAACTCCCCCCTGCCTCCTGATCTCTGCATTTGGGTCCTCAGAAACCTCCACTTTAATGCTTTCGGTTTTATTGTCATTTTTATTACAGCTGTCAATTTACTGTTCAAACTTGTTTTTTAGACTTAGACTCAGCTTTATTAATCCCTTGGGATTACTCCTTCAATGAAATTTAGGATCCATTAACTTACAGAGAGAACCAAGAGTTAAAGAAAGATTCCATTAAAGATAAAAACACATTGATGATATAAATGGGAAGGAAAGTCTGATCCGATGTTTCCTCAGCTGCCTGAACCATCTAATCTGCTCCACACACACGTGGATTGAAGCAGGAAGCAGCAGATTAAGGAGAAAGAACAGCGGCCTCATGCAGAGATCTGGATCCTCTCTTATCTTCAGTTCAGCTCAAAGCTATTTCCATAAAGGGAGGCTCTATATATAGATATCATTTATCCCACTAATATCCCATAATGACCAGTTTTCTGTTTTTATGGTTCCGTGAAGCGTCCTGGGCTTCAGGTGTCTTTATGGTTTAGTCCTCCTGCTTGGCCAGCAGATGCCACTCACATCTCATCTTTACCGAGAGACAATGAGCCAGACTGCAGGGACAATTACGTTTAAAACACAACCACAAAATGAATGATCTATGACTTTGGAGGAAATCTTTCACATTTGTATGACTGTAGGATATAAACTAATAAAAGTAATCCAAGCTGTCCTATCTCTCTGTCTGAGCTCATAATAATGAAGCTATTTTTGAATTCTACTGATTGTGTTTTCTCAGGAGATAAAGCCCTCTGGGTTCAACAGGCAGACCATCACCAAGTCTGCTCTGACATGGGAAGGTCTGCCTAACGGGCCGGAACCACAACCTGCGGTCATTATTATTATTTCACAAACGTTCAGATTTGCATAGAGCCAATCTGATTCTTTTCACCTTCTCAAAATAAGATTAGTGAAGTAGGATTTTATTTACTTATGATCTTTATTTCAGATTATCATTTGTTTGATTATCTAGAATGTATAAGAGTGTTTAAAATGATAAATGATGGGAAATTCTCTCAGCACTGCATGTATATATATATATATATATATATATATATATATATATATATATATATATATATATATATATATATATATAAAACTCTAACCCAACTTTGAATGAGGTATCACATTTTTTTGTAACCTTTTCTGAAAGCCAGAGAAACATATAAAACAGTTAATTATATAAGTGAAAAATGTTTATTTATTAAGGATAAATATATATTGATGTACTTAATGCAAGCATCTAAAGTAACATTTAAATGTTTATATTTACAAATAAAGATCTTTCCAGTTGTTATTTTATAAATCTGCATCACATTTGGCTTTCCTTAGCTGCTGCAGTCACATTTGATCCCATTTATAGATGAGTGTGAAATGTTTAAATGTTTAAATCTTTCTTCAGCGGTTAGGGCTAAACAGCAGCGTTGCTGTTATTGCGTTGCTGTGGCTGCGGCATGTAGTCACATCAGTCAAATTCAAAACTCCAGACCCATTGGTCTGAATCACATCCTAGCAGAGAAAGGGAACAAACCCTTGACAGAGTTTTCTGCTCCATCAGACGCTTTAAGCTCTGACATCTTCTCAGGCTTCTGCAGGTGAGGTTGATCTAAAGGAAGCTGTTCCTGCAGCTTCTCCAGGTGAGAGCGGCTGTTCCCTCCATGTTAGGGCGACGGAGCTGCTTTACAAACGTCAGAGAAACTGCGCAGCGACATAACCAGTTAGAAGGAATGGTTGGTGGGCGGGACTTCCCAATACTACAGCCGAAAATTAAAATAAACTAATAATAGTTTTCATGAAACTTAAGAATAAAGTTTTTTTGCTAACAGCTTTAAAAAATAATATTTGCAGATCAACGAATCTACGACGAATCTAGAACATTTGTGCTTCTAATGGTTCGACTGGATTCCAGTGGTTTATTCAGCCGCCTGATGGGTCGTCTATCATGGGGTCCCACAGCAGACAGACAAACAATATGGAGGATTTTTATATGTTGTATCTGCACTGCAAAACATAGAAATCTCAGTAAGTCACTTTTTCACAAAATAAGAACTTTTCTTCTTCAGTTGAGGAGGTAAGTGAGACACTTTGCCGTTGGAAAAAGACTACTTACATTTAGAATAACAGGAAACTATTGCATTGTCGTATTTCAAGTACATATTATCTTATTCCATTGGCAAATCATCTTATTTACCCGCTCAAATTATGGGTAAATCAACTTAATTTAAGACATTTTACTTATTTCTGCAGCGTGTCTGATTTACAGGATTGTGCTGCTTTGTTTGTTTTCTCTAAAATGATCCTGGAGGCTTGATGTCCCGATGTCACGATGAGGGATTATGCAGCAGAATGTGTTTCTTTTCTGTTGTTTTTCTAAAGCGGAGCCAAGGATTGTCTAACAGTCATCTACGGCCGTAATGATAGATCATTGATTAATGTTCCCTGGTATCCTTTGATGACTGAGCAGTTAATGATGGTTTG
>CM060080.1:759705-809705 GCA_030533445.1 Cyprinodon diabolis | reverse complement strand
TGAAGATGAGGATGGATTGCATCACTTCGTAGAATATCTGCAGAGTGAATTTGGGGTAGTCCAGGTAGCAGGCGTGGATGTCGTACTCAGTGAAATATCTGACCTCCCTAAACAGCAATTCTGGGATGCTGATCACCAGGCCAAACCCCCACGTCAGCAGGCAGCCCAGTTTGGCGTATTTGGGACGTCGCATTCTTCCGTGTGACATAGCATGAACCAGTGCTACGTACCGATCCATGCCCACCAGAACCAGGAAGTAGACGCTGCAGTAGATGTTTATTTTGATGCCCACATTGACAGTTTTACACATAAACCATCCAAAAGGCCAGTCGTAGTTGTTGGAAATGTTGACGGCCCAGAAAGGCAGACAGGACACCAGAACCAGATCTGCAGCAACCAGGTTGCTCAGGTAGATCTCAGCCACGGTGCAGGGCTTCTTGTGGAGGCAGAACACCAGCAGAACAAAGAGGTTGAAGATGATTCCCAGCACGCTGATGGTCAGAATGTACGCCGGCACATGGAGCACGATCCACCCCCAGGCCTCTGGCTCAGGACAGCTCGTATCATTGGTCTGGTTCTGGTCTGCATGAAATGCTGTGGTGCTGAAGTCAGGGACGCTGCGGAGAACAAAGATCAACAGCTCAGAAAGATGGCATTAGTCACTTGACGCCTAAAGCAGACGATGAAGGTCGTGGTGAAAATCAACATAACCAGATACTGTTCTAATAAAACCAAGACTCTGTTCAAATATCACCTCAGAACTTTAATGAACTTTAGTGTAATGTCAGCAAAAACCAAAGCCCTTTATTACGATACCTGAATGAAGCCAGTATATATATATATATATATATATATATATATATATATATATATATATATAAATAAGAGGTTGAATAATGTGTCTCTCTAGACAAAGGTGCTGTGGGCTTTGGAGATGTGTCATAGAATGCTGATAGGCCCTGAGGTATCTCACTGAGAATGAGAAATATATAATAATTTTAACTCTGATGAGTGTTTTATTTCTGTCACAGTTTGACTGCTCAAGACTCTAAGAAATGATCTTACCTCCATATAGTGTTGATTAAATAAAAGTGCTTATAAACACTTAATTTAAGTAATGGCCCGATCCTTGGGAGGAGAATTCAATCTCTAACGTTCTGCTCTCTCTGCTTTTTCTCATAGTAGCTTCATCTGGTCTGTTCCTGTTTGGCTGTGACTCCATCCTGGAGAGAAATATCAGCTGTGCTGCTGCCATCAACACCTTTGTTTCTAGATGTTGGAGCTTGGCCTGTTTTCCAGTGTAGTCCTGTTTCTCTGACTGTGACTAACTGGATGTGCTCTCTTCATCCTCTGACATGGGAGCTGGCTCGGAGCTCGTCTGCCTGGCTGTGTGTTTCGTGGACGGGGCCGCCTGTGGAGCTGGTTGACGGTTGCCTTTTCTATCTATGCTTCTTTTTCTATGTCTGCTTCTGTCTCCTTGAACCCCAGTGGGCCTCAGCAGATGGCCGCTCACACTGAGCCTGGTTCTGCTGGAGGTTTCTTCCTGTTCAAAGGGAGTTTTTCCTCTCCACTGTCGCTACAAGCATGCTTAGTGTGAGGGATTGCTGAAGAGTCAATGAGTCGATGCAATCAGCTGGTTTTCCTTAGATAGAAAACTTTGAATCAATCTGACTGGATGATCTGGTGAACTGGAAAGATGACATGATGTGAATTGGAGCTATAGAAATAAACTGAATAGAATTGAAACCAGGGAGATGTAGATATTTTAAACCTGAGTGGCTCATGCTGTGGCCCTGCTTTAGGCTGAATATGCTGACATAATCCCACAGCTTTCTAAACATTTTTGGATTATAGGGTGGTGGTGCCTCTCAGGGACGGCCTCTGCCCACTGTGGAAAAACCACGTCTTTGACTCAGGACATTGACTCAGGACAGACTCTCTGCCTGCTGTATGCACCGCTGGGCTAATTAACCTGATTAGTGCGAGCGCGTTACAGCCGTGTGTAATTGTTTTACCTGATTCTGACTCATGCAGTGGACTAATTGTCATTTACAGTAATGAGCAGCAGCCTCAGCTCTTAGCCAAACATTTCCGTCTGATTTTCATATTTCCCTGATTCTCTTTCAGCTGTTTGAGTTTAAAACTTTACCTGACAAAAAGAAAATTATTGTTGGACATTTTAGAAAAGAACAAGTTTGCATCACTAATCATTTTATATGTGTAACTATAAGCAGAGTTTGAATATTTAATGCTGATTGCCGAGAATTTACGCCGGCAGATGAACGCTGAACTCAAATAACATAGAAGCTCTAAAAGAAAATAGAAGCAGACACTGAGCTTAAATCTGAGCAGATAAACTGTTTCTTCTTCCCCTACATACATATTTTACACAACTATGTAGATAACATTTTTTCACACATCAGCAGATGTATTTCTATCTGGAGAAGTTAACCTGATGCTGGATTTAAAGCATTGATATCTGGTACCTTGTAGCCTGAAGAGTCATTTCTCCTGGACGTCCAGATGCTTTGCTTCCCAGTCACAAGCAAACTGTCTCACTCTGCCGCGTCTGTCTGTGACTCGCTCCCTGTGAGTATACTCCAATCAGTGTGATGTCAGCAAAAACCAAACCAAGTTTATAGTTACAGGACTGCTGATTGGCTCCCAGAAACAACCCCCCCCCCCCCCCGCCGCTACACACACTCAACCTCTGGGTTTCTAGTTACATGTGGCATAAAAGAGCATCTTTGGTTTACCTTGTTCCATCTATGGTAGAGTTATTAGACAGCATGGGATTAATTTCCACTGTTATGCTGATGATACCCAGCTATATCTGTCTATAATCCAGATGAAGCTAACCCATTACATAGATTACAGGCATGTCTGAAGACATAAAAACCTGGATGACTCTTAACTTTCTGCTTCTGAATGCAGACAAAACAGAAGTTATAGTCTTTGGACCAGAGTCTCTGAAAAAGAAGCTGATTAGCCAGTCACTTCATTTGGATGGGATTAAACTGATTTCAGATAATAAAGTAAAAAATCTTGGTGTTATTTTTGATCAGGACCTGTCATTTAAATCCCAGATCAAAGAGGTTTCTAGAATTTCCTTCTTTCATCTGAGGAATATTGCAAAAATGAGCACTCTCCTGTCCAGGGGTGATGCTGAGAAACTAGTCCATGCATTTGTTACTTCAAGGCTGGACTATTGTAATTCTTTACTATCAGGAAGTCCACAAACTGTAGTTAAAAGCCTTCAGCTGATCCAAAATGCTGCAGCCAGAGTTCTGATGAAAATGAAAAAGAGAGATCATATCTCTCCTATCCTGGCTTCTCTTCATTGGCTTCCTGTTAAATCCAGAATAGAATTTAAAATCCTCCTTCTCACATATAAAGCCTTAAATGGCCAAGCTCCATCTGATATCAGAGATCTGATTGTTCCTTATGTTCCTAACAGAGCACTTCGCTCTCAACTTGCAGGTTTACTAGTGGTTCCTAGAATTTCTAAAAGTAGAATGGGAGGCAGATCTTTTAGTTCTCAGGCTCCTCTCCTGTGGAACCAACTACCAGTTTTAGTCCGTGAGGCAGACACCCTGTCTACTTTTAAGGCTAGGCTTAAAACTTTCCTTTCCTCTGTAAAACCATCATAGGGGGGAAGCATTAGCCGTGCTGCTGCTACCTTCCTGTTTTATAGAGGATCCACTTCGGTCGTCTCTCTCCTAAAGCTACTGGCTGAGCTTTAGTGGGACTCATTGGATGTCTTGTCATTTGTCTTCTTATCTTAAGAAATAAGCTCTTTATTCAATTTAATCCCATTATTGATGGTGACCTGATGAAGATCGGGTGGATGAGCTGACGGTGGAGGTCAGGTAGAGACAGAGGTCCCGATGCTAAAGGAATAATGAGCAAAATTATCGTCCTTCTGCTTCCTACCTCCTTCTAAGACTTCATGGACTTTTTCTCATAAAAAACAAACAGTTCTCCTGCACAGCTTCTCTGACCTGAGCTCTGGTTTTCTTCTTCCCTCATTAACGATCTCTTCTTTAGGTGGGCATCCATGTCTTGGTAGGTCTGCAGGTGCTCCATCCTCTCTCCATGTTCAGTTGATGGATGAATTGGAGTTCTGGAAAATCTCAAAATCTTGGAAGTTATTCTAAAACTCCACCTTGCTTTAAACATCTCCAGAACATTCTCCCTGAGCTTTCTGCTCTGTTCCCTGGCCTTCATGATAGTAACTGTCCTTCTAATCTTCTCTAACCCACCTCTGAGGCCAGAAACTGAACAGCTGTCTCTGATTAGATTTCATTAACATAGCGGGAGTTAGAATCCCTCAGTAACATAAAACACAAAGTAAACCCAAAGTGAAAACATTTGTTCACCCTGCTCACCAGGTATTTCTCAGGGCCAGGGGAGATTTACCATCAGGCAATACTGGCAGCTACCTAGGGCCCCAAGTTCCTGGGGGCCCCATAAAACTCTTTCCATGTATGGTTAATACAACTATTCCTTATTTGTACACATTAATTATGTTTTTGCTAAAATGCCATCAGAACGCTGATAATATTCAGTGTGTCTCAGCCCCCCCTTCAGTGTCCACCATATTGGATCAGTCCATTTGCTGCACATGTTCAGAAAGGTCCAAACAGACAGCAGCAAACCATTTGAAAACAAACCATGCAAAGAGCAGTGTTGCCAACTTAGCGCTTTAGTCGCTATATTTAGCCACTTTTCAGACCCCTCTAGCACTTTGATTTCTAAAAAGCTCCTAGCGCCAAATCTAGAGACTTTTTTCTGCTACTGGAGACTTTGGAGACAACATCTAAAAGCAGCGAACTCTGCTCTCCAGAGCAAGTAGATTGGTAACCCCGCCTCCTGCTCTCCTCTATCTTGTCTGCTGTCATGATTCATGCAGCTATTATTTCATCCAAATGAAAAATGGAGAACAGATAAGCAGATCATGGCTTGTCTACAGTGAAAAGAAGGACTGGGTTATTTACTTTGGCCTTTTTGGAAACACAGGAAGGAGCAATCAGCTAAGTGAGCTTAGTGCTTGGAAAAAATCTTTCATTCCTTTAGATACAGCATGAAAAGTCAGCTGAGTACAAAACATAGAGAGGAAAACAAGAAGAAAAGGGACAAGAAGAGAGGGACACAACCTAGAACAGATAATGGATGTCTATTCTATTAACATTTCTCTATCTGGAGAATGGGGCTGTTTATGTGTTATCTTCTATAGCCAGAGGGCCCCCTGCCTGTCTTTGCCCAGGGCCCCACATTTCCTAAATCCGCCCCTAGCCGCAGGGTGACAACCACTAATATTTATAAGACAGATTATAAAGCATCTGAATGAGAAAGATTTATAAAAAACTGGTCTAATCCAGTTTAAACGAGGTAAGTGGTGTGGTTTCCTGCAGACAGGAGTGGGCAGCGAAGACATTGACTCCAAACATTTTGAGAGGAAGATCATTTCCAGACGGTGAGTGAAAAACAGAGCAGAAAAAAATCATCTCCCATGATCCTTCTGAGGTCTTTAACTGGAAATCTGCTTCCTTTAGTTTGGAGCAGGAATGTCCGTAGAGTATCCCAGCTGTCTGAGAGGTGTCGTCCTTCCTGGACTGATCATCTGAAAGGTCGTTAGCAGAGAGATTTTAGACCGACAGACATCCTGAACTATTTCCCTCAGTGGGAACTTTCCCATGCAGGGATCAGAGCAGGCTTCCTGGTACCCATTCCTAGTTTTCTCTGGTGGTCAGACTGTCCCCATCTGATGGGTTTTTTGGGGTCATCTAGACGGGTTTATGCTTGACATGTCGGTGAGGTCCATGCCACCAAATGACGTAGTTTTTACACCCAAGTTGATTTTACTCCCAAACACCAGACGTCGTTTAGAAGTTGCTGCTTAGGCTTAATCTGATCGGTCCGTCATAGTCTGGATTTAGTCCAGACATAGTTGATGAAAATTGGGCTGTGATTGTTCAGTCTGATCCAACATACCCTGTTTTCAGCGTCTTTTCAGCGATCTGACACTTACAGCTTTTCACCTAGCACTTTTCAACCAAATGTACATTGTTTAAACATAAATCATGTCATCTTTTCAACTCAGTGGGTCACAACACGTACCTATTTGTAACTACACTGAAATCTCTACGCTGAAAAACATGGTGGACGAGCAACGCCTCCTAAGGAGAAGGTTAAAAAACCTCCAAAGACGTCGATGATCAGAAGTATCACTAAGATCCGTCACCGTTGGATGAGATGAAAAGTCTACCTTGATCGGTCTCTACCCTACGCTGCCCCCTAGAGGAAGTCGTGTTTATGTCAAGCATAACCCAGCTTTCACGATTTCCTTTTTGGACTCTTGATGCTCTTTTTGGAGGTTTTGCTTAGATTTGTATTTTTTTATCCAGTATTTCTCTTTAACTGTTGTGTGTTTTTTCGTTCTGCACTCCCTTTGTGAGGAACTGTGATTCCTTAAAAGGCGTTTTGTTTTATTGACTGAACAGAGATCTGCAGCGGCTGCGGGGGAGGTGGGGTACCGTCCATCGCTGGCAAATCTGGTTTAACAATTCAGTCCATCTCTTTAGGTAGGATCCAGTCCATTGACTGCCAACGAGATGCGGCGGGCGCCGCCCAGAGTGAACAAGCAGGGATCCGAGGCACGTCAGGGAAACAGTTCAGAGCCGAAAGGCTCAGAGGTACAGGAGTCTGTAGGCCGGTCAGGTGTTCCAATCAGAGCAGGAACAGGCTGGTCCTGGATTCCAGGAGTCCACAGAGAGGTCAGGTAGAAACGTCCAGATGGGAAAAGGCAAGCTCAGTAGTTGAGAGGCAGAGCAAGGCAGGATAACAGGAAAACTGCTGTCCTTTAAAACTAGCTCCCTCCACTTAGCTAAGAACAGGACACACTAAGTAGATAACAGACCAGACATGATCAGGAAGACTACAACAACAATAAAAACTCTCTCACCACTGGCCTCCAATAACAAGAACATGAACAAAACATGAGCTATGAACTCAAAGTCAAACTCAGAACAACAACAATGATCTGGCCCCGATAGCTGGGACCGAGCCGCTTATAAAGCAGCAGGTGGATAAGATGAGTGATAATTGGTAACCTGGCAGAGTTAGGCAGGTGAATTAGGCAGCTGTCAGAGCCGTGATCATTAGATCTTTCCTCTCAGCTCTGGCCTCCAACACTTTCAACATTTTAATAAGTTTACCAAACATACTGATGCCGTGTCCCCATCCTTACTTTATTGTAGCCTGTGAACATTTGAAGCTGCAGTCAGGTAAAATAATTGTTGCTGAATACTAAAGGACAAACTTCTTGCATTCAAACATGTCAACAAATGATCAAATGAAATAAGAAATTTTACATAAATTTTGAAAAGTCCTCCTATAAAAACGACACCAGCTTCGTCTCCATGTATGTTTTCTACATCTAGAAAACTGATAAGCTGTGAGCGCCCCCCCCCCATGTCCTTCACCAGTTCTCCCATTAACCCAACTGACACCTACTCATGTTTATCTAATGGCCAAAACACAGTCACATGGTGTTTCATCCGTACGCCTCAAATGGGGCGTTATAATTTCTAAAACATGTTTCAAAATTATTTTTTCACAAGTACTTTTTGTTTTATAGCTGAGTAAACAAATAATATAAGATTTCAAATTCAAGATTTTAGCCCCGCCCCCTAATGGCCACCATCATTGGAGAGTTGAGGCTCGGACCTTTCCAAGGAGAGGTCAGAGGTCATTGTGCAACCATTTCAGGTGATGTCTCCAATAATGTAAATCAGTATATTTGTTTGATCCCTTTTATGAGAGGAAAATGGATTTATGCACTTTTAAATCAAGACTAAAAACACATTTGTTTAAGATTGCCTTCGACTGTTCTAGTTAAACGGTTCAACTAAAACATATTTTCTTTAGTCCAACTGTGTTTGTTTTTATTTTATTTTATTTATTTTTTCCTACTTGCTTTGATTCTGTTTTATCTTCCTGTATTTTAATCATTTAAAGCACTTTGCATTGTCTTTGTACTGAATTGTGCTATACAAATAAATTTGCCTTGCCTTGCCTTTTAGCATTTTGCCAAAATCCCTCCTAGCACACTGCCCACTAAAACCTTTTTGGAACAAAGATGCTTCAACTTAATCAGTACAAATTTGCTTGACTTATAGTCAAGATGTGGATCTATAGAGTCTGAGGTTCATCCAGAGTTTCAAATGGGCTTTCATGGTGTTTTTCAGTGTTTATGCTGGAAATCACCTTAATCACCTACAAATCAGACAGTGACATTTAAAACAGTGGTTCAACCTGAAAGATATTCCTCAATACCTTTATGTTATAAAAATACAAACAATTGTATTTCCAATTTACAGTTTGAGAGCTTGATTTAATTGACATAGTTTCAGGCAGAATTTGCTCTTAAGACCCTCTGGGCTTACGGGGTTAAGCTGCTGGTTCCTCTGTGTTCCTCCTGGATGTTGCTGCTTTTAAGTTCTGAGCTTCTTGATTTAATTTTCCTGCTTTGACTCATCATTTGACTCAGTGACACCAGTATGACTCAGGAACTAATACTCCATATTTATACAAACTAATCAGAAGCTTTTAAACATGTGTGGGTGAGTGGAAACTCACCACGACGGCATGAAGTGAAAGTTAACAGTCATCCTAACAACCCAAACCCAGCATGTCGGTCAAACAGCTGGACCTGCTTCAGTATTTTCAACCAATGAAATCTGATAGAAACGAATGATTAAAACCTAAAAACACCAGCATCTATAAAACCAGACGGCTGCAGATCATTCGCTTCTTTTTTACTGAGGGCCACTGGTTCTCATGTTCCTCTGCTGCTCTTTCATGTTTTTATCTAGTTTCACCGCCAGCCTGATGACATCATCAGCCAGTATTTAGACAGTGGGAGGATTTCATTAGAAAGCTGTGAAGAAATGGAAGAAACCACCAGATCCATTTCTTCAAAGAACTGCTGTTCTCTCTGCGCTGAATCTGAGCCACAATAATAGCTTTGGGAGAAACCCAAACATCACATTAAACCTGTTCCAGCGATGGTTTGGCTGATGGTTTGATCGCGCTGAGTGTTGCTTCCTGACAAGTAACGAATGGAAAATATCATCAGGGAGCAGAAGTAATATGAAACCAACCGATCTGCTTTCAAAGCTCGCAGCTCTATCTGATTATCTGCTGCGGATTTATGTCTGCAGTCAGGGGCGCTGCCAGGAATGTGGGGCCCCATGAAAGACTTTAATATTAGCCCCCCTCATCCCCAAAACACATTAATGCAAGCTTTAAAGGAAAAGTCCGGCCATATTCACACTACAAACTTCTGAAAGTACCTTAAATATGAGATTATTATATCCTGTTCAATAAATGGTAAGTGTTTTTAATTAAGAGTTAATTTTTATTTTGATGGGTTAATATGTGATGTTTGAATATATATTCTTTAGATGTGCGAGAAAAATATAAAGTCTCTAATGACAAGTAAAGCGTAATTCGATTTTTTGTCGAATTGGTGACGTATTTCCGCCCTAGGATGCAAAAAGTTTCGCTCATTGACTCTGGTTAATAGTTGTCCATGAGCAGCAGCTCCTCTGCGATGCAGAAGGATAGGAGGGCTGACAGGAAGCGTATTTGCTCACATCCTCCCGCCACAGCGCTGACTTTTTGCAGATGATTGACAGGTCAAGTCACAGGATTTTGAGATGAATTGGCGAATTGGCAGTTAGCAAGGCTAGGCTAACTGCATGCAGCGAGGCTAAGGCTTTATCCTGCTTTCCCTGCCTCAAATGTCAGGATCTGAGCCAGCATGGATAAAGACAGCTAGGACTGATTTAAAGGATGAACAATCTGGGATTCAAATGGAAAATAATAGAATATAGTCGACTTTTTCTAGATGTTGGTTCATTTGCATAGTATAAATAAACATTCTCATAAAACATTCTCAGAAATTAAGTAGTTTTTATATCTTAAAACATATAAAACTGATTAATAGCGTCTCCATTATTAAACTGGTCCATTATTTTTTATTGGACCATAAATTCAATTCAATTCAGTTCAGTTTATTTATATAGCGCTAAATTCACAACACATGTCATCTCAAGGCACTTTACAGTTCTCCATAAAAAACTCCATAAAACTCCATAAAAAACACAGATTTACTTTCACAGCCTCAGAAGGACAAGATTTATGGACAAAAAGTAAACCTGGACATGAAATGATGTTTTGTTTTTATAAACTGTTTTTATTATTTGCATCCATATAAATATACTGGTGTGATAACTTAGTATAAGTTTGATTGGTTTTCTATTTACGTCTATTTTTAATTTATAGCGCCCCCTGGAGGAAACTCTTCCAGCCGCTGATGCTGTAATGTTCATTGGTTCAGTTCAGCAATGAGCTAAATAGAAGAAAACATCCCTGGAAATCACTTTCCAGGATTTTTAAGGTGGAAGATTAGGATTTGGTCGTCAACAAACAAGCAAGACGTCTGTCCTTCATGGCAGTCAGACCGCAGGAGGAGGTCTTTCCCTCCTCCTGTGGGGTCACAAACTCTTTTTGAAGCAGGACAACATGGACAATAAGTGTCTGATAATAGATGAATAGTCAGTCTGTATAAAACACCATGAACTGTTCAGGGATGCTTTTCTGCATGTTGGAATAGAAACAGCCTGATGGAGACCAAGAAGCTCAGCTGACAGGTCTTTAAAGTTCTTTAAAGAAGAACTTTAAAGCAGTTAAAGCCAAAATCCAAGGCTTTGAACATCTCCCAGAGCTCTGATCAATCTGAACACGGAGAGATGTTGGACCACCTGACCTTCTAAGGACATGAAGGTCTACTCAAACACCAACACTCTGAGACAGGAGAACGTTCAGCGGAGAAGCAGTCATGGTGAGTTTGAGGAAGGCTCTGTGTGGGGTGGTCTTCCCTCCACATCATCCACTATGTTAGAAGCTGTCACAGCTGAACAAAAGGGCCTTCTAACGATAAGTGTGTCTGGAACAACTCCCCTTTCTGATCGTCACTGTAGACTAAAATCTGCACACTGACGGATAAGGGATGCGTGTGACTGATTCTGAGCTGGAAGTCCAATCTCTCCATCAGACTCTCTCCTTCATCCACGCAGCGTCGCATGTTCCTGTTTCTTAATCATCATATCAAACTGACTGAAGGTGAGGTCAGACCTCCTCTGATCTGATAGGCCTGACTGTAGTGACTATCCTAACATCACCACCAAAACACTTCTGCTTCTGCTTCCAATCCCCCGATAACCACAGATAGCTGTGCTGCATTCAAATACAGCTGGGACAGCAGACTGCTAGAATACCCATCCACCAACAAACAAGACCACATGCCAACAAAATCCCCTGCTAGCAAGACCACCCTCCATCAGACTTAATCCATCTAGCAATAATGTGGTATAGATTTATTAGCAAGCAATAAATCATCAATAATTTAAAGGGTTTAAACAGCAGTAATCTGAGAAACGATGATAGCTGAAAAATGAACCAATTAACACCAACCTTCCACCTGATGAGTCATTGATTAGATTTCACTAAAGGTCTGCAGACTGGCTCATGTTGGTTGGCCACACCCACTTCTAAACATCCAATCAGGACTCACTGATCTGCACAAATCTAAATCCCTTTCAGAGACTTTTGCTTTTATGCTGAACAAACAACAAGTTCTGTTCATAGTTTTATTCACTGCCTGATTTCATCCGCTAATGTTGCTGTGATGAAATAAACTACCACGCAGTTTATTTGGCCTTATTAGGGTTTGTTTGTTTCATCATCACGTAGAGAAAACAACAACAACAAACAGATAAAACAGCTTAGATAAATAAAAATGATGAAGTCATGGGAATTTTTCAGCTCCCTTTGTGTTTATCTACGACTTCTTATTTTACCTTTAATTGGAAAATAGGAATGAAAATTGAATGTCAATAAATCACTTTGCATTTCTTTTTAAGAGGGTTTATACTTTTGCCTACTTTTATTTATTTGTTCTGTTATGAAGGAGCCATTCTTTCTTTTTTACAATATTTTATTCAAACTTCTAATTTAACACGAAAACAAACAAGCGGTTTAGTGCAGATAAATGGACTGAGTTGAACCATAAGAGAAAAAGAAGCAAACGCCTCCAGGCTCTGGTCTGTCTCTCTCTCCCTGTTTATGATGGAGTGTGCTCCCATCTGATTGGCTGCAGGGCGAGTGTGCTCCCATCTGATTGGCTGCAGGGCCGCCAGGCTGGCAGGGAAAACCAGCTTCTGCTGCCAGCAGGGAGGAACTGATGAGTGAAGAACTGAGTAGAGAGGAAAAAAGATTTAGTCTCAGAGACGAAGCTGCAGAGTTTTTTTTCCACCAATAGGAATTAAGTAAAACAATAACATTTTAAGCAAGCTAAAAGTTAGGGGAAATAAAAGTTTGATGAGACCAGGGAGAAAATAAATTGAAATTAAAAGTTGTATAATTACTTCATAAAACTCTCTATGGAAAACATAAACTTCCTTTAACCACACGTTTGAAGTTTATGTTCCTCTGCTGTCCACTCACTCACTGTCTGCTGCCTTTTCATTGGTCACCGTGACTTAGACCAAACTTAGGAGGCAGTTAGTAGATGTTGCTGCATCCAATCAGCTTGGATGTTTCTGCTGGAAGTCCCTCCTCGGGCAGATTTGATTGGAGCAGGCACTGATTGATGGAGAACTTGAGTTCTACACAGTATTAGTCTGTTTGTCACACTTAGGTGAAGACTGACCTATAGAAAACTGAGATAGATTGGCCCATGCCTCTAAAAGGCAACCAGCCTTGCACATTTCTGTAGGGACTTCATTAAGACATGTAGTCTGGTTACAACGAGCTGTAGACCCAGCAGGCTTCTGCTGACGGTTGTTCTCTAAAATGCCTAAATTTAGATTTTTATCAGCAGTTATCAGACATAGGCAATGTGGAGTCAACAAGTCATCTCCATGTCATGTATTTGTTCTACCCAGCCACTGAAGCAGGTGAGTCCAATCTTCACCGTGAATCAGCCTGTGCAGATTGGACTCACCTGCTTCAGTGGCTGGGTAGATTAAATACATGACATAGAGATGACTTGTTGACTCCACATTGCCCATGTCTGGCAGTTATGGCCTCTGTTCTTTCTATCAACATGAAGCTAATACTTTGAAGACACTGTGGAAGTGGAAGCATCATGGCAGCTTTTTTTCCAGGGAAAACCAGGATGAAACCACTGAAATATATAGAACTGTCTTGGTTCTCCACTTTTGGGACTCTGAGTTTTTAGTTTTCAGCCTTCATTATATTCCAGCAGTCTTTAGTTCCTCTCTGCTGCCCCCTGGTGCTTGTTTCCTTTCCCCTTGGCTTCCTTCTAGTTAGTTCCACTCACACCTGCTCCATATTCAGCTCATTAGTCCATCCTTTGTTCTGTTCCCCTTATATACTCCACCTCTGCAGTCACTCACTCCTGCTTCCTTGTTGTTTTTAGTTGTTCCGTCGTCTCTGGCTCCCATGTGAGTTTCCCCTGATGCTTTCCTTTTTTTTTGGTTCGTTATATTTTGTATTTTTGCATTTTTGGATGTCTGCCCCAGTTTTTTATTAAATCAACTAGAACTTATCTCTACTTCAGTCATCTCTGCATTTGGGTGCTCAAGCAAACTCTCCCCCATTGTTGACAAAAACTGGGTGACACTAAGGAAATAGGACATTTTTCTCTTGGCAAATTTTATTTGAATTATAAACAATATACACCTTTAGAAATGTTAAGAATACGGTCCAACACCTGGATCCACCTTTGCACTTCACATGTGCAGAGATTCATGCAGCTGAGGGGAAAAGTTTCAGAAATTCTATTAGTATGATAGTACTAGTATCCTTTTATTAAATATTAGTTTTAAAGTAACATTTAATGTTATTGAAGAAGAGGAAAAGGCTGTTTGACTCCAACTGCAGCACCCAGATCAAAGAGACTTATACTAATGCAAGTCATTAAAAACCACCAAACATATTCATAATTGATAAGGCTGGACTGGACCCATTATCCCACAGCTGGACCTAAAAGACAGCCATCACAGATCATGTGGTTTTCTCCAGGCACCACCTGCAGTTCCTCCTTGATGGGGTTTCATTATCGTTCCAATAATGTTGGGCTCAGGTTGCTGTGGATGTGGGCGCTGGGATGTTGATGTGTCCGCAGAGACGGTTCCTCTGCTTTATAGACCGTCTGCTGGGAAGCCATTCAGCTCTAAAGTCATTTGATCTGACCAGATAAATAAATCAGCAGTTTTTTATGCTTAATGAGCCGCAGTCAGTGAGCTAAAGCCTGCAGTGACCAGCAGCCTTATGCAGAGCTGGAACTGCCTCCTTCTGACCATCAGGAAATGTAGGATAGAATATATCCAACATCAGTGATGGGAATGAAATTTCCAGAATGAAGGCGTTGGCATTGAAAGCCAGAGCCAGACTGTCACTGATTGGACGGATTACTAAATGCCTCAGTTGCCACCATGATGACGGTCTACTAAAGAACCTATGTCTCATTTCCCTCCTCAAAAGATTGTCCATCCACAGGTCTTTGGTTTTGACCATGGTTGACTTTGGAATACAACTGAGGCAGCTGGTTGGGCTGAAGTTATTGTCAGAGTAAAGGTACCCAATGTTCTGGGATTTGGGTCTTGCAGTTAATCATCAGGTGGTTAAGCTTTAGCTCCTTGAGAATGGCTAAGTTGGCAGGTAGTCCCCTCTATGGAAGTCCAGGGGAAGTCCCCTCCATGGAAGCTCAGAGGTAGTCCCCTCCATGGAAGCTCAGAGATAGTCCCCTCTATGGAAGCTCAGAGGTAGTCCCCTCCATGGAAGCTCAGAGATAGTCCCCTCTATGGAAGTCCAGAGGTAGTCCCCTCTATGGAGGTCCAGAGGTAGTCCCCTCTATGGAAGTCCAGAGGTAGTCCCCTCCATGGAAGCTCAGAGGTAGTCCCCTCCATGGAAGCTCAGAGATAGTCCCCTCTATGGAAGTCCAGAGGTAGTCCCCTCTATGGAGGTCCAGAGGTAGTCCCCTCTATGGAAGTCCAGAGGTAGTCCCCTCCATGGAAGCTCAGAGATAGTCCCCTCCATGGAAGTCCAGAGGTAGTCCCCTCCATGGAAGCTCAGAGATAGTCCCCTCTATGGAAGTCCAGAGGTAGTCCCCTCTATGGAAGCTCAGAGGTAGTCCCCTCCATGGAAGCTCAGAGATAGTCCCCTCCATGGAAGTCCAGAGGTAGTCCCCTCCATGGAAGCTCAGAGATAGTCCCCTCTATGGAAGTCCAGAGGTAGTCCCCTCTATGGAAGTCCAGGGGAAGTCCCCTCCATGAAAGCCCAGAAGTATTCCCCTCCATGGAAGCTCAGAGATAGTCCCCTCTATGGAAGTCCAGAGGTAGTCCCCTCTATGGAAGCTCAGAGGTAGTCCCCTCCATGGAAGCTCAGAGATAGTCCCCTCCATGGAAGTCCAGAGGTAGTCCCCTCCATGGAAGCTCAGAGATAGTCCCCTCTATGGAAGTCCAGAGGTAGTCCCCTCTATGGAAGTCCAGGGGAAGTCCCCTCCATGAAAGCCCAGAAGTATTCCCCTCCATGGAAGCTCAGAGATAGTCCCCTCCATGGAAGTCCAGAGGTAGTCCCCTCCATGGAAGCTCAGAGATAGTCCCCTCTATGGAAGTCCAGAGGTAGTCCCCTCTATAGAAGTCCAGAGGTAGTCCCCTCTATGGAGGTCCAGAGGTAGTCCCCTCTATGGAAGTCCAGGGGAAGTCCCCTCCATGAAAGCCCAGAAGTATTCCCCTCAATGGAAGCCCAGAGGTAGTCCCCTCTATGGATGCGCAGAGGTAGTCCCCTCTATGGAAGCGCAGAGGTAGTCCCCTCTATGGAATCCCAGAGGTAGTCCCCTCTATGGAAGTCCAGAGGTAGTCCCCTCTATGGAAGTCCAGAGGTAGTCCCCTCTATGGAAGTCCAGAGGTAGTCCCCTCCATGGAAGCCCAGAGGTAGTCCCCTCTATGGAAGTCCAGAGGTAGTCCCCTCTATGGAAGCCCAGAGGTAGTCCCCTCCATGGAATCCCAGAGGTAGTCCCCTCTATGGAAGTCCAGGGGAAGTCCCCTCCATGGAAGCCCAGAGGTAGTCCCCTCTATGGAAGCCCAGAGGTAGTCCCCTCTATGGAAGTCCAGGGGATGTCCCCTCTATGGAAGCCCAGAGGTAGTCCCCTCTATGGAAGTCCAGGGGAAGTCCCCTCCATGGAAGCCCAGAGGTAGTCCCCTCTATGGAAGCCCAGAGGTAGTCCCCTCTATGGAAGTCCAGAGGTAGTCCCCTCTATGGAAGCCCAGAGGTAGTCCCCTCTATGGAAGCCCAGAGGTAGTCCCCTCTATGGAAGTCCAGAGGTAGTCCCCTCTATGGAAGCCCAGAGGTAGTCCCCTCTATGGAAGCCCAGAGGTAGTCCCCTCTATGGAAGTCCAGGGGAAGTCCCCTCCATGGAAGCCCAAAGGTAGTCCCCTCTATGGAAGCCCAGAGATAGTCCCCTCTATGGAAGCCCAGAAGTAGTCCCCTCCATGGAAGCCCAGAAGTAGTCCCCT
Organism: Cyprinodon diabolis; assembly: GCA_030533445.1. Classification (NCBI taxonomy): domain Eukaryota; kingdom Metazoa; phylum Chordata; class Actinopteri; order Cyprinodontiformes; family Cyprinodontidae; genus Cyprinodon; species Cyprinodon diabolis. Next base: position 793,095 of record CM060080.1, on the reverse strand, counting down.
CCATGGAAGCCCAGAAGTAGTCCCCTCCATGGGAGCCCAGAGGTAGTCCCCTCTATGGAAGCCCAGAAGTAGTCCCCTCCATGGAGGCCCAGAGGTAGTCCCCTCCATGGAAGCCCAGAGGTAGTCCCCTCTATGGAAGCCCAGAAGTAGTCCCCTCCATGGAGGCCCAGAAGTAGTCCCCTCCATGGAAGCCCAGAGGTAGTCCCCTCTATGGAAGCCCAGAAGTAGTCCCCTCCATGGAGGCCCAGAGGTAGTCCCCTCCATGGAAGCCCAGAGGTAGTCCCCTCCATGGAAGCCCAGAGGTAGTCCCCTCCATGGAAGCTCACATGCAGAAAGAAGATCTGGATCAGGTGCCAAGTTGGTGAAAGGTGAGGGTGGTCTTAATCTGCTAATTCCTGGTGGAAAAAGAACTTAAGGTTTCACCTTACTGCTACAAAGCCAAAGCTGTGGTTTGAGGTTGAAAAATGTTGGAACTCTCCAAAGTACTGTTGGACTCTGAATGGACCATCTCCACGGTGTGTAATGGAGGACAGAAGCTGTGGCCTGAAGCTATCTTAGGTTGAGAGGGATTCAGAGACTATGGAAGGAAACCTTTGGTTGTTCTAAAGGAACTTATGGAAAACTGTTGTAGATTTTGGGGTTTTGAAGTTATAGACCCTGACCGAGGATATAATAGGGCATGGAAGGAGCACTTTGAAGGTTTTTCTCCATAGAATAACCATGTCCTTCTTTGAGGAGACTCAGCCTGTGCTTCTGGTGGTTCTGGATATGGTAGGCAGGGTCATTCCACATGCATAGAGGTGGCAGTCAGGATCACAGGTTTCAGATGTGATCAACCATCAAATGGCCATTAATAGCAATGATCCGTCCCATAGAATAGCTCCAGCCTGTGCCTCCTCTATCTTCTAGTTGGTTTGTTATGGCTGATAATATGCAGCTTGTTGTTGATAACAGATGCTTTGGCCACGTCTAAAACCTTAAGCTTGACTTTCTATATACCTACTTTATATTTCTATCTACTTTATTTACACCCATTTACCTTCCTTACAAAAAAAACAGTGTTTTATAACGTTACTTTGAGTGAATTCCACATGTTTCAGTCACACAGCGTTAATGGTGTTTAAAAACAACTCAGTTGACAGGTTATGGGATTTTTTTGGGGGGGAGGTGGTTTGATATGAGCAACATGCCAATCAATAGATGAAGAACTACTCAAATTATGTTCAGATTACACAAAAATAAATTATTTAATTCTGCGGGTAAAAAATGAATTACTTTGGGATTGGGACACATTGGGTGATAACGACCTACTGAGCCTACTGGTACAATCTGAAGCCATTCTATGGGACTGATAATAACAGATATTTAATTGGATGATAACATTGAAAGCGGCTGACAGGATGGTGGTCTCATTCATTTAGAAAGCAGAATGGAGGGTTTATTACAATAAATACTTTCTTGTTAATACTTCTGGATGTTTGAAGCAAAGTATTTATCATAGGATGGTATTTCTCAGCCTTTAAGGGAGTCCAGCTGTGGATGGTTTATTTCTGTCTTCCTGCCCATGGATCGTTACACTTGCACATTTGCTCCTGGTGGTATGAACCTCTGGTTTATACTTTCCATTGTTTTGTGACTCTAAAGTCCAATAACATTGTGCCACAATGTTTTTATGCCATGGGTGTTTCTCCAGCCTTGGTTAAACACAGCTTAAGGCTTCTCTATCACAGTAAATCCTTATTTATCATTCCTGAGCAAACTCTCAGTTATCATGAAAACCAGAACCAGTCTGCTTGCCTCTGATTTAAGTGGTCTGTGGTCCCTATTGTAGTTCCAAAAAGGCGCCATCTTTAGTTGTTTGACTTTTTTTTGCAAAGTCTTAGTTTTTTTCTGAGTGGTGTGTTTCCCACCAGGGGGGATAAAATATTAGTAAGCTGTTTATCAATGCTGTATGTTACTGAGATCATGCTGCTGACGATGGCTCTGAGTGGCGTCCCTTCCTGGTGACTTTTTGGGAGTCCATATTAGCATTAGCATGTCCTCGCCTGGAAATAATCTGAAATAAGCTGAACGGTTAATTACCTTGACGTTTTCGAGTTGTTTAAGGTAGTCTGTGATTATCTTACTGTAGGCTTTGGTTGGATCTCTCAAAGATTCATCATGATAAAAAGATTCATATTCATTAGAATTTTGTCCTCATAGTCGGAGGTGTTGAGGACCACGGTGGATCTTCCTCTGTCTGCTGCTAATATGGTGATGCTTGGGTCCTGGCAGTGGGATGTTATGGCTTTCCTTTCCCATGGTGTGAGATTGGAAGGAGGTGGTTGGATGCTGGACAGGGAAGCTGTTGTCTCATCCTGAGTTGCTCTGCCTGTTTCAGCCACGTTGTTGTTCCTGATGCCAGATTCAGTGGCAGTGATCAGCTCCATAATGGGTATTTATTGTGGAGAAATGGGGTTATAAGTTTGTAGGGTCACAAAAAGTAAACAAATGTGTTTAGATGGTTTTATAACCCTCTATGCTTATCAAACCCTAAAAAGAAACCACCAACCCTCTGGACCAGAGGTGGCCACCGTTGGCCACCAGCGGTTTCCACCATGTTTTGGGTCTGAAAACAATTAAACCCTGAAATGTCTCATGTCCAGGACACGGCAGCACCTGGTGACCTGCTGAGGAGCATTTAGATGTGCTGCTGCTGGGGCGTATCTGTTATATTTAGGCTACTGGCCCCTCAGGCTTAGACCCACCCCCACCCCACCCAACCACCCCCCTCCCCCCCACACACCAACAGCCACCCCACCACCCCCCTCCCCCCCACACACCAACGCCCACCCCACCACCCCCCTCCCCCCCACACACCAACCCCCACCCCACCACCCCTGCTGGCGGATTGATGCTTGAATCAGGCTGTTTGTCTGTGTCAGTTTGTGGCCAATAATAGCAGAAGTAAAGCATTTAACTGTTGCACAACCCAAAATAATAAATCAACATTGTCTGATGATGCTGCAGATATAATCAAATAAGATCCTTTTCCTCAGCCTGACATCACGTTAAACCCTCCAGCATCTCTCTGTAGACCCTAATGTCTCAGCGTAATCTGATTTTGTGTTCTGTAGAGCAGCTTTATCACCAAGCCAATTTTAATCCTTACTGAAGACCTCATTTATCTTAAATAAGCAGCAAAACAAGCAACAGCCAAACTGAAGCACAGATAAGTTAAGAGTTGAGTTTACAGAGAAGGAGGATCTTTAAATAATGCTCAACAACTTGTTGGCCTCATGGTTATGAGTGTTTCATGCATGACACTGAGGAAGTTGAGGACTGGTTGGTTCTGTTTTATAAAGATAGTATTTTTGTTGGAATACCATTTCACACCGACTATAGGGAAACAGAATTTGTTGCAACACCAGGAAGTCTACATCCGCGTAATGGGAGGATTTATCAGCAAAGCTTTCTTCCACTAATGGGGGGCAGAAAATGAAGCCGCATGGAGAGAAGCAACCGAGTCCCACCTGTGGGATGTCGCTCTGAAACCAATGCTCACAAATCAGATTAGAAGTCATGAACATAGTGGTGCTGCTGTAGGGTGGTATTGCTGTAGGGTGGTATTGCTGTAGGGTGGTATTGCTGTAGGGTGGTGCTGCTGTAGGGTGGTATTGCTGTAGGGTGGTGCTGCTTTAGGGTTGTATTGCTGTAGGGTGGTATTGCTGTAGGGTGGTGCTCCTGTAGGGTGGTGCTGCTGTAGGGTTGTATTGCTGTAGGGTGGTGCTGCTTTAGGGTTGTATTGCTGTAGGGTGGTATTGCTGTAGGGTTGTATTGCTGTAGGGTGGTGCTGCTGTAGGGTTGTATTGCTGTAGGGTGGTGCTCCTGTAGGGTGGTGCTGCTGTAGGGTTGTATTGCTGTAGGGTGGTGCTGCTGTAGGGTTGTATTGCTGTAGGGTGGTGCTCCTGTAGGGTGGTGCTGCTGTAGGGTTGTATTGCTGTAGGGTGGTGCTGCTGTAGGGTTGTATTGCTGTAGGGTGGTGCTGCTGTAGGGTGGTGCTGCTGTAGGGTGGTATTGCTGTAGGGTGGTGCTGCTGTAGGGTGGTGCTGCTGTAGGGTGGTGCTGCTGTAGGGTTGTATTGCTGTAGGGTGGTGCTGCTGTAGGGTGGTATTGCTGTAGGGTGGTGCTCCTGTAGGGTGGTGCTGCTGTAGGGTTGTATTGCTGTAGGGTGGTGCTGCTGTAGGGTTGTATTGCTGTAGGGTGGTGCTCCTGTAGGGTGGTGCTGCTGTAGGGTTGTATTGCTGTAGGGTGGTGCTGCTGTAGGGTTGTATTGCTGTAGGGTGGTGCTCCTGTAGGGTGGTGCTGCTGTAGGGTTGTATTGCTGTAGGGTGGTGCTGCTGTAGGGTTGTATTGCTGTAGGGTGGTGCTGCTGTAGGGTGGTATTGCTGTAGGGTTGTATTGCTGTAGGGTGGTGCTGCTGTAGGGTGGTGCTGCTGTAGGGTGGTGCTGCTGTAGGGTGGTGCTGCTGTAGGGTGGTGCTGCTGTAGGGTGGTATTGCTCTACTGCTGTATAAGAGGACCCTTTGTAAAGCAAGAGCAGCATACTTCTCCTCATTAATAGAGGAGAATAAGAATAATCCTTGGATTTCTTTTTAATACAGTTGCCAAACTCACCCAGAGCCATAGCTCTGTTGAACCGTCCATTCCACCTGCTCTTAGCAGCAATGATTTTATGGGATTCTTTATACATAAGATTGATCTTATTAAAAATAAGATCATTAGCACTCCTCTATCCGCGATTGTACCTGAGGTAGTCATGGAATCTGAACCGGGTTTAGACTGCTTTGATCCAGTTGAACTTTCTGAATTAGCAAAATTGTTGTCTTCATCTTAGCCAGCAACTTGTATGTTAGATCCAGTTCCAACCAGGTTATTTAAGGAGGTATTCCCTTTGATCTCCTCCTCCATTTTAGATGTGATTAATCTATCTCTGTTACAGGGATATGTACCTAAAGCTTTTAAGGTTGCTGGAATTAAACCTCTGCTTAAGAAACCGTCTCTTGACCAAGATGACTTGGTCAATTATAGACCTATATCCAATCTTCCTTTCTTATCCAAAATTCTTGAGAAAGTAGTTGCCAAACAAGTGTGTGATCACTTCCACCATAATGAACTTTTTGAAGAGTTTCAGTCTGGCTTTAGAGCTCATCATAGCACTGAAACAGCTCTGGTGAAAGTCACTAATGATATTCTCATGGCCTCAGATAATGGACTTGTATCTGTGCTCGTCCTGTTGGATCTTAGTGCTGCATTTGATACAGTTGACCATAATATTCTTTTAGAAAGACTTGAATATTTTGTTGGAATTAAAGGAACAGCACTAGACTGGTTTAAATCTGATCTATCTGATCGAATTCAGTTTGTTCATGTTAATGATAGATCTTCAACACGCTCAAAGGTTACCTGTGGAGTACCACAGGGATCAGTGCTAGGACCAATTCTCTTTACTTTATACATGCTCCCAATCGGTAGAGTTATTAGACAGCATGGGATTAATTTCCACTGTTATGCTGATGATACCCAGCTATATCTGTCTATAATCCAGATGAAGCTAACCCATTACATAGATTACAGGCATGTCTTGAAGACATAAAAACCTGGATGACTCTTAACTTTCTGCTTCTGAATGCAGACAAAACAGAAGTTATAGTCTTTGGACCAGAGTCTCTGAAAAAGAAGCTGATTAGCCAGTCACTTCATTTGGATGGGATTAAACTGATTTCAGATAATAAAGTAAAAAATCTTGGTGTTATTTCTGATCAGGACCTGTCATTTAAATCCCAGATCAAAGAGGTTTCTAGAATTTCCTTCTTTCATCTGAGGAACATTGCAAAAATGAGAAATCTCCTGTCCAGGGGTGATGCTGAGAAACTAGTCCATGCATTTGTTACTTCAAGGCTGGACTATTGTAATTCTTTACTATCAGGAAGTCCACAAACTGTAGTTAAAAGCCTTCAGCTGATCCAAAATGCTGCAGCCAGAGTTCTGATGAAAATGAAAAAGAGAGATCATATCTCTCCTATCCTGGCTTCTCTTCATTGGCTTCCTGTTAAATCCAGAATACAATTTAAAATCCTCCTTCTCACATATAAAGCCTTAAATGGCCAAGCTCCATCTGATATCAGAGATCTGATTGTTCCTTATGTTCCTAACAGAGCACTTCGCTCTCAATCTGCAGGTTTACTAGTGGTTCCTAGAATTTCTAAAAGTAGAATGGGAGGCAGATCTTTTAGTTATCAGGCTCCTCTCCTGTGGAACCAACTACCAGTTTTAGTCCGTGAGGCAGACACCCTGTCTACTTTTAAGGCTAGGCTTAAAACTTTCCTTTTTGATAAAGCTTCTAGTTAGAGTGGCTCAGGTTATCCTGAGCTATCTCTATAGTTCTGCTGCTATAGGCTTAGACTGCTGGAGGACATAGAGACCCCTTTTTCATCATTCTGCTTCATTCTCTCTCTGTTCTCCCACTCTGCAGAATCTGTTAGTTCAATCTCTAACGTTCTGCTCTCTCTGCTTTTTCTCATAGTAGCTTCATCTGGTCTGTTCCTGTTTGGCTGTGACGTCATCCTGGAAAGAAACATCAGCTGTGCTGCTTCCATCAACACCCTTGTTTATAGATGTTGGAGCTTGGCCTGTTTTCCAGTGTAGTCCTGTTTCTCTGACTGTGACTAACTGGATGTGCTCTCTTCATCCTCTGACATGGGAGCTGGCTCGGAGCTCGTCTGCCTGGCTGTGTGTTTCCTGGACGGGGCCGCCTGTGGAGCTGGTTGACAGTTGCCTTTTGTATCTATGCTTCTTTTTCTATGTCTGCTTCTGTCTCCTTGAACCCCAGTGGGCCTCAGCAGATGGCCGCTCACACTGAGCCTGGTTCTGCTGTATTTGAGTCAATGAGTCAATGCAATCAACTGGTTTTCCTTAGATATAAAACTTTGTATCAATTTGACTGTATGATCTGGTTTAACTGTAAAGTGCCTTGAGATGACATGTGTTGTGAATTTGGCGCTATATAAATAAACTGAATTGAATTGAATTGAACCCCAGTGGGCCTCAGCAGATGGCCGCTCACACTGAGCCTGGTTCTGCTGGAGGTTTCTTCCTGTTCAAAGGGAGTTTTTCCTCTCCACTGTCGCTACAAGCATGCTTAGTGTGAGGGATTGCTGAAGAGTCAATGAGTCGATGCAATCAGCTGGTTTTCCTTAGATAGAAAACTTTGAATCAATGTGACTGGATGATCTGGTTGAATTGGAAAGTGACCTGAGATGACAGGATGTGAATTGGAGCTATAGAAATAAACTGAATAGAACTGAATATTAGCTACTTAGACTTCCTGTTGAGGTGGAGGTGGAGCTAGCTCACATATCTGCCCTCAGATGTCTGCTGTTCAGTGAACTTCACAGGTGACCCGATCTAAATTTCACTCCCCATCATTTCAGAGCACTCTGCTGCCACCTGCTGTGAGTTACTGGTAATTGCAGCTGCTGTGTGTGGTTGCAGGTTGGTGATTGCTCACACATCACGGCGGTAAATCTTCCAGATGGAAAGACCCTCTGCTTCCCTCTGGTGGCTGGCAGCTGATTATAGACTAGTTAAAGAAAACTAAAATCTGAAATTAGGTATTTATTCTTTATTCTTGGGTGCTTAGGAATGTTTAAAACATTTTGCTCTTTTTTTGTCTTTGTGTGAAGGTTAATGGCTGATCTAACTCTGAACTTTATTGTGTCTAATGCCTGTTGAAGGTTAGTGAGCCATGATGTTTACAGCTAGCAGCTGTTACAAGCATTACCAGCTGTGAGATTAGCATTTAAACATACTTAGATTACAGAGCTGTATACGTAAAACTCTGAACGTTCAACCTGCACATTTATTTCAAACACAAACCTACACCTATCTACACCATCTACACCTTAGATTAGATTAGATTAGATTAGATGAGCTTTATTGATCTCACAGCGGAGAAATTCACTCGTCACATATTGGCATAGAAGTCAAAGAAGGTGCAAACAAGGAGGAAAAAGGAGCATTAAGAAGAATAAACAATATATATACAGTATATCCAGGTATATACAGTATATTAAGATAAGTAAGGATGAAGGTGCAAGTGTACATGTATCGCATACAATGAAAAACAAAATAAAAATAAGACATAAAAATATGTACAATCCGGATGGCTTATATACAGGTGGATTTACTTTTACGTTAAAGTGTAGTAGGTAAGGAGCAACAGTGAGGTAGTGGTATGACTATTCTATTCACATATATTGCACATTCAGCATATTGCACAGAATATTGCAAAGTCAATAAATAAAAAACTATACCGTAATATAGCTGCAAAGTGGTTTTTACAGTGGGTGAATATTCATTAAGCGTTTTAGGTGTTTTGGTCTTAGTACACGTTAGCATGTTGCTAGAAATCTCAGAGATACGAGAATTTTCGTCAGCCTCCAATCGCCCCAACAGTTCTTATCAACTCATGAATCCCTGATCATCCTAAATGCCCCATTAGCGCTGTGGCTGGAGAACAAATCCAACCCTTCAGTTTTGGTTTTAGCTAAATTGTCTCTCTTTGAGAGTGTTTCACCTGAGAGCGGAGGGGGGATATTTGTAATTCATTATAACTAGGGCCATAGGGGTCGGGTGCAATGTGTGTTGGGTGATGGCCGGGGGAGGGGACCCTGGCGGTCCGATCGTCGGCTGCAGAAGCTGGCTCTTGGGACGTGGAATGTCGCCTCGCTGGTGGGGAAAGAGCCGGAGCTAGTGTGTGAGGCTGAGAGGTTCCGGCTAGAAATAGTCGGTCTCACCTCAACGCATGGTTCTGGTTCTGGAACCAGTCTCCTTGAGAGGGGCTGGACATACTTCCACTCTGGAGTTGCCCACGGTGAGAGGCGCCGGGCAGGAGTGGGCATACTTCTTGCCCCCCATCTCGGCGCCTGTACGTTGGGGTTTACCCCGGTGAACGAGAGGGTAGCCTCCCTCCGCCTACGGGTGGGGGGACGGGTTCTGACTGTTGTCTGTGCTTACGGGCCGAACAACAGTTCAGATTACCCACCCTTCTTGGAGTCCTTAGAGGGGGTACTGGAGGGTGCCCCTCCTGGAGACTCCCTTGTTCTGTTGGGAGACTTCAACGCTCATGTGGGCAATGACAGTGAGACCTGGAGGGGCGTGGTTGAGAGGAATGGCCGCCCTGATCTGAACTCGAGTGGTGTTCTGTTGTTGGACTTCTGTGCTCGTCATGGATTGTCCATAACGAACACCATGTTCAAGCATAAGGGTGTCCATATGTGCACATGGCACCAGGACACCCTAGGCCGTAGTTCGATGATCGACTTTGTCATCGTTTCATCGGACTTGCGGCCGTATGTCTTGGACACTCGGGTGAAGAGAGGTGCTGAGCTTTCCACTGACCACTACCTGGTGGTGAGTTGGCTCCGGTGGTGGGGGAGGATGCCGGTCAGACCTGGCAGGCCCAAACGTGTTGTGAGGGTCTGCAGGGAACGTCTGGCGGAGTCCCCTGTTAGGCGCAGCTTTAACTCCCATCTCCGGCAGAACTTCAAACACATCCCGGGGGAGGTGGGGGACATTGAGCCCGAGTGGATCATGTTCCGTTCCTCCATTGTCGAGGCGGCTTATCTGAGCTGCGGCCGCAAGGTTGTCGGTGCCTGTCGTGGCGGCAACCCTCGAACCCGTTGGTGAACACCTCCGGTGAGGGATGCTGTCAGGTTGAAGAAGGAAGCCTATCCGGCGTCTCAGGAGGGGGAAGCGGTGCAGCACCAACACTATTTATAGTGGGGATGGTGTGCTGCTGACCTCGAGTCGGGACGTTGTGGGTCGGTGGGCGGAATACTTCGAAGACCTCCTCAATCCCACCAACATGTCTTCCATTGAGGAAGCTGGGCCTGGGGACTCTGGACTGGGCTCTCCAATCTCTGTGGGCGAGGTCGCCGAGATGGTTAAAAAGCTCCTCGGTGGCAGGGCCCCCGTGGGTGGATGAGATCCGCCCGGAGTTCCTCAAGGTCCTGGATGTTGTAAGGTTGTCTTGGCTGACGCGACTCTTCAACATTGCATGGACATCGGGGGCAGTCCCCCTGGATTGGCAGGCTGGGGTGGTGGTCCCCCTATTCAAAAAGGGGGACCGGAGGGTGTGCTCCAATTACAGGGGAGTCACACTCTTAAGCCTCCCCGGCAAGGTCTATTCGGGGGTGCTGGAGAGGAGGGTCCGTCGGATAGTCGAACCTCGGATTCAGGAAGAGCAGTGTGGTTTCCGTCCTGGTCGTGGAACGCTGGACCAGCTCTACACCCTCAGCAGGGTCCTGGAGGGTGCATGGGAGTTCGCCCAACCAGTCTACATGTGCTTTGTGGACTTGGAGAAGGCGTTCAACCGTGTCCCTCGGGGGGCCCTGTGGGGGGTTCTCCGGGAATACGAGGTGCTGGGCCCTTTGATACGGGCTGTCAGGTCCCTGTATGACCGGTGTAAGGGGGTGGTCCGCATTGCCGGCAGTAAGTCGGGCTCGTTTCCGGTGAGAGTTGGACTCCGCCAGGGCTGCCCTTTGTCACCGATTCTGTTCATTACCTTCATGGACAGAATTTCTAGGCGCAGCCAAGGTGTTGAGGGGATCCGTTTTGGTGGCCTTAGGATTGCGTCTCTGCTTTTTGCAGATGATGTGGTCCTATTGGCTTCATCAGGTCGTGATCTGCAGCTCTCGCTGGATCGGTTCGCAGCCGAGTGTGAAGCGGCCGGGATGGGGATCAGTGCCTCCAAATCCGAGGCCATGGTCTTGAGCCGGAAAAGGGTAGAGTGCCTTCTCCGGGTCAGGGGGGTGTCCTGCCCCAAGTGGAGGAGTTTAAGTATCTTGGGATCTTGTTCACATGAACTCTGGGTCATGACCGAAAGAACGAGATCGCGGATACAAGCGGCCGAAATGGGTTTCCTCCGTAGGGTGGCTGGGCTCTCCCTTAGAGATAGGGTGAGAAGCTCGGTCATCTGGGAGGGACTCGGAGTAGAGCCACTGCTCCTCCACGTCGAGAGGAGCCAGTTGAGGTGACTCGGGCATCTGGTTAGGATGCCTCCTGGACGCCTCCCTGGTGAGGTGTTCCGGGCACGTCCCACCGGGGGAGGCCCAGGGGGAGACCCAGGACACGCTGGAGAGACTATGTTTCTCGGCTGACCTGGGAACGCCTTGGGGTTCCTCCTGAAGAGCTGGAAGAAGTGGCTGGGGAGAGGGAAGTCTGGGCCTCCCTTCTTAAGCTGCTGCCCCCGCAACCCGACCCCGGATAAGCAGAGGAAGATGGATGGATGGATGGATGGATGGATGGATGGATGGATGGATGGATGGATGGATGGATGGATGGATGGATATAACTAGGTCTTCGTCATCAGTGTCGCCAACAGCGCAATGATTTCAGCGCAGCCACCAGCGCAGTGATCAGACGATAATTGATCTATACAATGAAAATAGCTGCATGAGCTGGCCACGGCCACCCCTGGCGATGTCCTGGCACCCCACTGGCCACCCCACTCGCCAGTGTAAATGGTAGTAGCGTCAGTTTAGCGGTTTATCCCATTATGCAGAGCCAGCAACACTGCCGCTCTTCTTGACCTTCTCGCGCACCGTAGCTCACCAGCCGCTCACCCTATCCCCCCCCCCCCCCCAATCCGGTCGAGAAGCAGTTGCATTCTCCGACAGCTACAGTTTAGCGCGTGCCCGCCTTCAACATTGATTAAAAGAACTCATAGAGAAAGCGAACAAGACTAACGGTAAGTAAATAAGTCAAATCGTTCGTTTGTAAAAGAAGAGGGGCATAAAATGAACTGTATCAGCTCCAGTTACAGCGACGTTGAGTGTCTTTTTGACAGAGTTACGTAGCTAACGTTGTTAGCTTGTGCTTATGTATGGTTTGTCAATTTCCAGACAATGAAGAGAAAGTCCAGAGATATATCTTCTTATTTTAAGAAGAAAATAACAGTGGAAAGAGATAAAGAGATGACAGGGGATCAACAGAGAGCGAGTGAGAAGGAGGAGAAAGAGGAGGTGGATGGAGGGAAGCAACAGATAGAGCAGCATGACGAGGAAACAGAGTCAGCGATAGTAGACAGTGATGAGGAAAAGCATCAGGCAGCAGAGCAGGAACAGTCAGCACCACTGATCAGTGAAACATGGCAGGACTCAGCAAAAGCAGGTGTTCCTGGACCGACAGGTGAAGTTATGACCATGTGGCCATAAAAATGAAATAAATGAAATTAGTGAATTGTCTAGAAAGTAATATCCTCGAAAGAAATTTATGTTTTGTTTGTGTTTCCATTAAATCACAAATCAATAAGGACTCACTTAAAGTTTTTTTTTTATTAATTTTGATTAATTAAAAAAGAAAATGTTGATGGGTTAGTTTTCATTTTTCTGAATGAAAATGCCTGTAGGCCATTAATACAGCTATAATTATTCATTACGGTGGAGATTCTGGTATTATTATCATTTATTATTAGTGTCATCATTTTGATTTCAGAATAACGGACTTTTGCTCCTGTTTCATTGCAGATATTTCCCAGTCAAGAGCAGAACAGCCCAAGCAGCCAAAACTAAACGTCTTCCCTAGAACCTGTCATGGGGACAGGAAAAGATGTTTTTCTAAAGAGTGGTACAGCAGATATAAATGGCTCAAATATTCTCAGAGTAAAGACTCTGCCTACTGTTATGCCTGTCGTCACTTCAGTCTGCCCTGCTCAGGTGATTCTGTATTTACATCTGAAGAGGGATTTAAAAATTGGAAAAAGGCAACCTTTAAAGATGGGGGTCTTTTAGGCCATGCCAAATCTGAAGCCCATACTAATGCCATGTTAGCATGGGCAGAGTATGAAAAATCCACAGCAAGCACATCCTCTCTCTCCGCTTCCTTAAATGCAGAATACAATAAATTGGTGAAGGAAAATAGAGAGTACATTCAAATTATCGGAGAAACCTTGCTCCTCACAGCTACACAGAACATAGCACAGAGAGCACATAAAGAATCAGATGGTGAGAATAAAGGAAATTTTCTCTCTATTATGGAACTGATAGCCAAACACAATCCCACAGTCAAAAAAAAATGACAAGTCAAAGAAATGCAACATATCTTGGGCATGACACGCAAAATGAAATAATTGATTGTCTAGCTGAAATGGTCCGCTCTTCAATAACGAGTGAAGTTGCTCAAAGTGAGGCTTTCAGCATCTTGGTTGATGAGACTAAAGACCTCAGCAAAAAAGAACAGATGTCCTTTGTAATAAGATACTATTACAATGGGTCAGTATGTGAGAGCTTCCTTGCCTTTGAGGCAGCACAGCGCCTCGATGCTGCATCACTTTCACAGAAAATAGTTCAACTTTTGCAGAAGCATGGTCTTGACTACCATAACCACCTTGTAGGGCAAGCATATGACGGTGCCTCAGTCATGAGCGGAAAAAACACAGGTGTGCAGGCACGCATGAAATTAGAGGCCCCATTAGCCTTTTATGTGCATTGCAATGCACATTGTTTGAATTTAGTATTGGTTGACAGTGTGAAATGCATCCCTGAAGCTAATTGTTTCTTTTCTATTTTGCAGAAACTTTATAGCTTTGTGTCAGGGTCATATGTGCACCAAAAATGGCTTGAGGTACAGAGAGAGATGTTTCCGGGGGCCCCAAGAGAGTTACAAAGACTGATAGAGACACGATGGGCATGTAGGTATAATGCCTGCAAGACAGTGAAAGACAGAATGCCAGCCATCATACGTCTACTAAAAGAAATATCAGAAGAGCAAAATGGTGAGAGGCCTATAGAGGCAAGAGGTTTATTAGCCCAAATAGATCTCATGTTTGTTGGCTTGCTTGTAACATTTACCAGAGTGCTTGGAGAGATCAAGTATCTGTCAGATATTTTACAGTCCCCTCAACTTGATTTGGGTACAGCTGTAACACTTGTTGACTCTCTTGTTGACACATTGGAGAGTTACAGAGAGGGCTCTCTCTATAATGATATCTGGGACAACACTCTAGCTCTTACAGAGCAATGCAACATCAGTGCCACACCTCCAGGCCGTCAGGTTAGACCAAGCTCTTTGCTTGAAGGCCATTACTTGTTCACTCCAATAGTTCAAAGACAAGTCAGTACAGAGAAAGAGTCCTTTCGGACAGGTGTATTCATTCCAGTTATTGATGTGCTGCTCTCTGAGTTGAAGAGAAGATTTTGTAAAGAAAATTGTGTCATAATGAAAGGGATACAGGCCTTGAACCCGTGCAGTGCCACATTTTGTGAGAAGGATGTGTTTCCATTTGCCTCAAAATACAACTGCAGTACTGAGGATCTGCAAAATGAGATCCCCAAGCTTAAGCAGATTCTTGAAAGGAAGCAAAGTAGTGGTGAGGAAATACCAAAGACATTAACAGAGCTCACTGTCTTTCTGGAGCCATATAGGAAGGTCTTCCACCAAATGTTTAAACTGTGCAAAATTGCACTTGCGTTACCTGTGAGCACTGCAGCCTGTGAGCGTAGTTTTTCAGTGTTAAAGTTAATCAAAACTGCCTTGAGAAGCACCATGACCGATGAGCGTTTAAGCAGTTTGGGTGTGTTAAGTGTAGAATCAAAAAGGGCTAGGGCCATTAACTTTGATGACTTTGTGGATCTGTTTGCCAAAAAGCATAGCAACAGGCGAATAAAGCTGTTCTGAAGCCTGGTAATCAGAGTTGGAGACTGTTGCTTTGAAGTTCTTTTTGTAAAAGTAATTATTATTTTTATATAATGTATATTTATATAATATATATTTTTATATATTAAGAATAAGTGAACATATAAGTGTTTCTTGTAATCTTTTTTTTTTTGTATCCTTGTAATCATTATATGACCGTTGTTCCCTGTTGGGAAATTCCTGTTACATAAATAAAGATATCATTTCTTATTTTTATCTGCCAGTATCTGCTTTTCCCCAGTATAATTTAGTTTTCAATAAATGAATAAAATTACACCTTATTCCTAATGTGATTAGATAATACAAAGCAATTATTGTTCAACTCAAAATGTTAACTGTACTGTTATTGGTCTGTATCAGGGGCCGCAACCTTTACAGTCTAAAGAGCCATTTTGCCTTCAGTCCACTTGAATTAAACTTGTTCAGAGCCCCAAATGTTGCCTGGCCTTTTGAAAAAGGACAAGTTATATTTTAGATAAAGATCTGCTGTAGGAAATATGTTGTCATTGTTAAAGAAACGCCCTTTTATGTCTATTTTGAGGTTTAAAAAAAGATGATGGATGGGATGCTGACATTTGTGGATAAGGATGTAAAATAAATCATAGTTTCCAACATAATGGAAAAATATTGATTTAAAATTAAATATTACTGGCACTTTCACCATCATTCTGTTGTGAAAATTAATAGCAATTATTCCAAGAAGAAAACTGCTAAAACCTGTATTTATTATCATTATTACATTTAATTACCACAATAAAAATATAATGTGTAGCCAAAGTTATTAAGAGCCACTGTGGAAGGTCCAAAGAGCCACTTGCCACAGGTTGCAGACCCCTGGTCTATATCTATGCACATTAGATCATAAGTAACATTAAAAATCACACAATAACCCAAAATATATCAATAGGTGTTTATTTAAGTCTTAAAATCCTGAAAATATGGCCATTAGCTTCAGTGTGCCACCCCAAGAATTTAAGTGGCCCCATCTGGCCACCCCTATGAAAAATTTCTGGAGGCGCCACTGAGCTCACCCCTCTGCAAATGCTCTGTCTGCAAGTTGCAAAATAATCAGAGAGAAATATTCAAAAGCTTCACCAAGGAGAGGTGGATTATTATCACATTCATCTCATGTCTTTCATAGCACATTTATTGGATTCAAAAATAATACTTTGAGGAATTTCCCAAAGCCTGAATGACAGATGGCAACTCTATTTTATTATTAGAATACATATAAAATGAGCAAAGACTGCACTATAGATCACTTTGGTGCCTCCAAACTACAACTCTTACTTTCAGAAAATGTGTTAAACTCTATTTTTTAGATTTTTTTCATTGTTATTCTAAGCAGGCCAGGTGTGCATTCTCTTCAACAGGAACCACAGCACTGAGCGTTGGGTTCACTGCACAAAGTATACCTGTCACATACCTGTCACACATGCAGGAAGGACTCACCTTGGGTTTGTAGAAACTGCTAAATGGGACAATTGTAGCTCCATATGTAGAGATTTTCCTTGGGTGGAATTAAAGTTACTACATTACTGAAATCAGACTGTTTGTCATTTTCTAAGCTGAAATGTTGAATGATGTGAAAAGGTGAGACAAGAAAAAATACAATTATTCTCTATGTTTCTTTCACATAGTGAGCTTTGCAACAATATAAATGAGTCTGTTGGTGAATGGACAATATAAACAGGCTCTGCCTTGCCTTGTTGAAGAGCTGGTTATGACCTGTTCTCAGCTCAGGAACTAGGACCCGTATGATATCTGGTTGTTCAATAGCTTTGCCTAAATAAAAGATTTAGATATGACTTATTAGGATATTCCTGCAAAAAGGTCTGATGTTGCAGGGGAAGGTAATGAAAAGTGTTTGGAGCATGCTCTGGTTCTGATGCCAGTTTGTTTCAGCCTTTATCCAGTCTCCTGTAGAAGGACTGGTCACATCACAGGTTATTAGCATTACAACAAGGACAGTTAGCAAGGTAGAGTGAATACACAAACTTACAGAGGGGAGGGGGGCTGCAGGAGAACTGGAATTCTCTGGAACATCTAGTTTAACTAATTACTTTTCACATGTTGGTAATGTTACGTTACTTCCAAACAAAGCAACACAATAGAAAAACTTTAACAATCAAAATGATGTTTATAAACTGCTCACTCTGCTGAGGGGAGATTTTTTTATTGCAGGCGGGAAATGAGTTAAATAAAATGTTTATTGAACACATTAAGCTGCTGTCTTAGGCCTTCAACAGGTTAACTTTTCATGTGGTGTCATTGAGAAAACCAGTAAATAATAGGCTGTCTACATGTAAACGTCACGTGATAATGACCTTTAATAAGCTTAGAGGCATGGCTGACACTGATTGGCTGAGGGGCTGTAATTGGGCGGGATGGATGGATCAGTCAGTCAGTCAGACAGTCAGTCTGTCAGTCTGTCAGTCAGACAGTCAGTCAGTCAGTCAGACAGTCTGTCAGTCAGTCTGTCAGTCAGTCAGTCAGTCAGTCAGACACAGTCAGTCAGACAGTCTGTCAGTCAGTCAGTCAGACACAGTCAGTCAGACAGTCTGTCAGTCAGTCTGTCAGTCAGACAGTCAGTCAGTCAGACAGTCTGTCAGTCAGTCAGTCAGTCAGACACAGTCAGTCAGACAGTCTGTCAGTCAGTCTGTCAGTCAGACAGTCAGTCAGTCAGACAGTCTGTCAGTCAGTCAGTCAGTCAGACACAGTCAGTCAGACAGTCTCTCAGTCAGTCAGTCAGTCAGATACAGTCAGTCAGACAGTCTCTCAGTCAGACAGTCAGTCAGACAGTCAGTCAGTCAGACAGTCTCTCAGTCAGACAGTCAGTCAGACAGTCAGTTATTCAGTCAGTCAGACAGTTAATCAGTCAGTCAGACAGTCTGTCAGTCAGTCTGTCAGTCAGTCAGTCAGTCAGTCAGTCAGTCAGACACAGTCAGTCAGACAGTCTGTCAGTCAGTCAGTCAGACACAGTCAGTCAGACAGTCTGTCAGTCAGTCTGTCAGTCAGTCAGTCAGTCAGTCAGTCAGTCAGACACAGTCAGTCAGACAGTCTGTCAGTCAGTCAGTCAGACACAGTCAGTCAGACAGTCTGTCAGTCAGTCTGTCAGTCAGTCAGTCAGTCAGACACAGTCAGTCAGACAGTCTGTCAGTCAGTCAGTCAGACACAGTCAGTCAGACAGTCTGTCAGTCAGTCAGTCAGTCAGTCAGTCAGTCAGACACAGTCAGTCAGACAGTCTGTCAGTCAGTCAGTCAGACACAGTCAGTCAGACAGTCTGTCAGTCAGTCTGTCAGTCAGTCAGTCAGTCAGACACAGTCAGTCAGACAGTCTCTCAGTCTGTCAGTCAGTCTGTCAGTCAGTCAGTCAGTCAGTCAGACACAGTCAGTCAGACACAGTCAGTCAGACAGTCTGTCAGTCAGTCAGTCAGACACAGTCAGTCAGACAGTCTGTCAGTCTGTCAGTCAGTCAGTCAGTCAGTCAGACACAGTCAGTCAGACACAGTCAGTCAGACAGTCTGTCAGTCAGTCTGTCAGTCAGACAGTCAGTCAGTCAGACAGTCAGTCAGTCAGACAGTCAGTCAGACAGTCAGTTATTCAGTCAGTCAGACAGTTAATCAGTCAGTCAGTCAGACGCGCTCCCGCCGCGTGACATCCAGAAAATCTCTGGAGTAAAATCTGCTTTTCTTTACTTGGTTACCATGGTAACCGGCGCATATACACACTGTTCACCGACCGGCTGTCTTCAGAAGTTTAGTCTTTTCTTTCTCCTTTGCTCCTGTTGCCCGGGGTTACCACCTGGCGGGTGTCCGCCGCGCGTCACTCGCTGAGTCCGGAGCGAAGTCCAGTGTGACCGGAAGCCCTGCTGCTCCTCTGCGCTCACTGCTCGCCGTCATGCGCCCCGGTTCTGTTAAGCCTCCAGGCGGCCTGGGTCTCCGGATCCGGCCGCAGGCAGTGCTTTGGCTTTTGGTTGTGAGTGCGGCGCCTGCAGCGCTTCACCCGCAGTGTTTGGACTTTAAGCCGCCCTTCCGCCCCAACAGAGACCTGGAGTTCTGCGTCATGTACCGAGAGTTCGGCTGCTGCGACCAGCAGAAGGACCAGGAGCTGATGGCCAGATACTACCGGATCATGGAGAACCTGGACCTGGGGGGCTATGAAAGCTGCGCGGGCTTCGTGATGGAGCTGCTCTGCCAGGTAAAGCGCACGAGCAAAGGTCACCTGCAGCTTTGATCATCTGACCCAAACACCCGCAGTTACGTCATCACCTGAGGCTCAGGTCATCCTGCAGCAGAAGCTGATTTCAGATATTCTGAACTAATCAGAATATTTATGAAAAATAAAAAGAACTCAGAGAAAAACTCTGAGTCAAATAAAATGGAGGATCAAAGAGGCTCTCTGCCCTGGGGGTCATCACCATGCGGTCATCAGACTTTCAACAATGACTAAAGTTAAAGGTTCATATGTTATCATTAAGACCTACCTGCCCTGCAGGTCGCTTTTAACTCCATCCATGCTCTGCAGCAGCCAGTAGACCTTCTGATCCTCACTATATCTGCAGGATCTAAACCTCCTCTGAGCAATTATCCCACAGAAAACCCAGATATTGCATCAGAATGCTGCTGACGGGTCCAACAGAACCAACGAGCAGCAGCATCTGTGGTCATCCTAATTCATCCCTTAGAAGTGAAGTTTCAGTACTGTGGATTATTAGGGCCAGGATAGAGATTATTTTTTAATACGAGAATAAAGTCATAACATTATGATAATAAGTTGGTAGATTTAAGAGAATAAAGTCATAAATAATACCGTAATATTATGAGAATAAAGTCGTAAAAAAAAAGGTTGTGGTACTTCTCGTACATTGTAACAATTTTATTCTTGTAATATTACGACTATTATGATAATGTCGCTGCCTTATCCTCTTAAAAAGTCGTACTGAAATCATATTTAAATGTCAAATCATTCTGGCTCAAACATGTACGGCTGGAAGCCTTCTACACCAAACCAAGCTTCTGCCGCCCTGGCGTCCTCTTCCACAACATCTTCGTCCCACTTTCCTCCTCTAAATAAAAAATGGATGACGGAGAAGACTCATCCACGACCTCCGACACTAAACTCTCCTCCTCTTGCATGTTTCCGCTGTCCATAGCGTTCCTTGACAGCGTCGTTTCTAAGTCACCAATTTAGTGCTACTTGGTCCCAATGGAATTTCCCATTGGGAATCTGCTAGCACTAAGATGCTAACTGGTTAGCAAGATGCTTCCCACAAACTGGCAACAACCAAACTTGCTTGTGAACCTTCCCACAACAATCCCGCCCCCTTGATAAACGACCAATCACATTCACTTTATTCACTCGTGTAAAGTCGGGCACCACTGGGAGAATTCAGAAATGCAACGGTTGGAACAGCCGCTTCCCTACGACTTTAAGAGAATAAAGTCATAAAATTACCAGTATAATAATGCAACATTACCAGAATAAAGTTGTAAAAACGGGTTGAGGTATGATGACTTATTCTCATCATTATTCAACGTTTTTCTCATACAATTTTATTCTTGTATTACGACTTTACTCTGATAATGTTGGGACCTTATTCCAGTATTATTTCGACTGGTTCCACCACAGCAGAGCCTGATAATGAAATATCTGGTTAATATATCTGTTTTTAGACTGTTTTAGACTGTATATCTGTTTTTAAAATATCTGTTTTTAGACCTTCCAGGAACCACCAGCAAAGCTGCTGTCTGGAGAAAAGTCCTCCGTTAGGAAGATCAGGATAACGGAGATCTTTTCTTCCTTTTGACATTGTTATTCTCTGTCCAATAAATCCTCCATCTTTGATCTCAGGAGTGTTCCCCGTACGCCGCTCACCTGTTTGATGCAGAGGATCCCAGCACCCCCCTGCGGACCATTCCGGGCCTCTGCCCAGACTACTGTTCCCAGTTCTGGAATGAGTGCCGCTCCATCATCCCGTCTCTGTCCAATGATCAGCGTCTCCATCACGCCAAAGACAACCAGAATCGTCTCTGCAAACTCCTGGAGCTGGACGATGCTGATTATTGCTATCCTCAGCTGCTCAGCAATCAGAAACTGACCCAGAACCTGGGTCGGGTTCAGAGGGATTCTGACGGCTGTCTGCAGCTGTGTCTGGAGGAGGTGGCCAATGGCCTGAGGAACCCCCTCGCCATGGTGCACGCCAATGACGGCACGCACCGCTTCTTCGTGGCAGAGCAGGTGGGGCTGGTGTGGGCGTACCTTCCTGACCGATCCAAACTGGAGAAGCCGTTCCTGAACATCACCAAGGCGGTGCTGACGTCGTCGTGGGAGGGAGATGAGAGGGGCTTCCTGGGAATTACTTTTCATCCCAAATACAAATACAATGGCAAACTGTACGTGTACTACTCTGTGGAGGTTGGCTTCGACGAGAGAATAAGGATCAGTGAGTTCAGGGTGTCTGCTAACGACATGAATCTGGTGGACCACACGTCAGAGCGGTAGATACCCACGGCCTGCACTGCATGGTGGAAAACATATAATTCCTTTATGAGTAGAGAATTAAACACATATTTGTTGAATTTTTTTTCCTAAGGGTAATTCTGGAGATTGACGAGCCAGCATCCAATCACAACGGAGGGATGCTGCTCTTCGGAGATGACGGCTACCTGTACGTCTTCACAGGAGACGGTGGAATGGCTGGAGATCCGTTTGGAACGTTTGGGAACGCCCAGAACAAGTAAGCACTCAGCACTGTGACGAGGCAACGATAAAGGTCAACTTTATGAAGTGGTTTGGGTGTGTTTTAGGTCGGCCCTCCTGGGTAAAGTTCTTCGCATTGATGTGGACAACAACGAGAGGGGCCCGCTGTACAGAATCCCCCCAGACAACCCGTTCATCCTCGAGCACGATGCGCGCCCAGAGGTGTACGCTTACGGTGTCCGGAACATGTGGAGGTGTTCTGTGGACCGGGGAGATCCCCAGACCAAGGAAGGGAAGAGTCGCATCTTCTGCGGAGATGTTGGCCAAAATAAGTATGAGGAAGTTGACATCATCGAGAAAGGTCGGAACTATGGCTGGAGAGCGAAAGAGGGATTCTCCTGCTACGATAAGAAGCTGTGCACCAACAGCTCTCTAAGTAAGGCGCTACTTTACCCTGCTGTCAGAGAGACTTATTCTAATTATAATAATAATAATATTGTGACTTTATTCCTGTAATAATCATGGCCACTCCTGCTGGGTCTGGTCTCATTGTGTAGGCCTCACCGCGGATGGCTTCCTCTATCCCTTCTCACATTTAGACATTCAGGGTTCTGGGTATGTTGCTTGGAGGGGGTGCACTGACACCAGCTACAAATTTGGGGGGGTGGAGTTGGACCGATTTTAATCACTCGAGAACAACGCGCAGGAACACAATATCTAAGCGAGCAGAGCGAAGATCAGAGTCTTTCTCACACCTTTGTTCTCTGATTGTTGCCCGGAGTCGGGGGGCCTGTATGGGGAGCCGCCTGGTCGATGGTCTTTGCTGGTGTCTGCTGTTGGGAGCAGTCATCTATCTGGGACTGAGGCTGACACCTCTGCCCGGGAATGGGGGGGGTGTCCATGTCATGTTGGCACCATCCCTAGGGGGCCTATCCTCCTTTGGAGTGCCGCACCTAGACCTGGCAATGTGGGATGCGTGTAATCAAATTTTCTAAATAAATAGAAAACTTGGAATAAAAAAAAATTAATGTTCTATGATGAGCAGCATGGTAGATAATAAAACAAATAAAAAGAATTAAAATATTTGAGATAAATATTGTTCAAACTGAGGGAAGAAGAACTTAATGGTGCTGAACGGTCTAGTTAAAGTCCAGAAGCCAGAGCTCTGGTGGACCTTCAGGAGGTGGGAAACGGTCACAGCTTTTAACGAGCCTCTGGACTTTGGTGCTGAATACATCAATTATCTGACTGTACTCTGTGTGTACTCTATGTGTACTGTGTGTGTACCTGTGTGTGTACTCTGTGTGTACTCTATGTGTACTGTGTGTGTACCTGTGTGTGTACCTGTGTGTACTCTATGTGTACTGTGTGTGTACCTGTGTGTGTACCTGTGTGTACTCTATGTGTACTGTGTGTGTACCTGTGTGTGTACCTGTGTGTGTACCTGTGTGTACTCTATGTGTACTGTGTGTGTACCTGTGTGTGTACCTGTGTGTGTACTCTGTGTGTGTACTCTGTGTACTGTGTGTACCTGTGTGTGTACCTGTGTGTACTCTATGTGTACTGTGTGTACCTGTGTGTGTACCTGTGTGTACTCTATGTGTACTGTGTGTGTACCTGTGTGTGTACCTGTGTGTGTACCTGTGTGTGTACCTGTGTGTACTCTATGTGTACTGTGTGTGTACCTGTGTGTGTACCTGTGTGTACTCTATGTGTACTGTGTGTGTACCTGTGTGTGTACCTGTGTGTGTACCTGTGTGTACTCTGTGTGTACTGTGTGTGTACCTGTGTGTACTCTATGTGTACTGTGTGTGTACCTGTGTGTGTACCTGTGTGTGTACTCTGTGTACTGTGTGTGTACCTGTGTGTGTACCTGTGTGTACTCTATGTGTACTGTGTGTGTACCTGTGTGTGTACCTGTGTGTACTCTATGTGTACTGTGTGTGTACCTGTGTGTGTACCTGTGTGTGTACCTGTGTGTGTACCTGTGTGTACTCTATGTGTACTGTGTGTGTACCTGTGTGTGTACCTGTGTGTACTCTATGTGTACTGTGTGTGTACCTGTGTGTGTACCTGTGTATGTACCTGTGTGTACTCTATGTGTACTGTGTGTGTACCTGTGTGTACTCTATGTGTACTGTGTGTGTACCTGTGTGTGTACCTGTGTGTGTACTCTGTGTGTGTACTCTGTGTGTACTCTGTGTACTGTGTGTGTACCTGTGTGTGTACCTGTGTGTGTACCTGTGTGTACTCTATGTGTACTGTGTGTGTACCTGTGTGTGTACCTGTGTGTACTCTATGTGTACTGTGTGTGTACCTGTGTGTGTACCTGTGTGTGTACTCTGTGTGTGTACCTGTGTGTACTCTATGTGTACTGTGTGTGTACCTGTGTGTGTATCTGTGTGTGTACCTGTGTGTACTCTATGTGTACTGTGTGTGTACCTGTGTGTGTACTCTGTGTGTGTACCTGTGTGTACTCTATGTGTACTGTGTGTGTACTGTGTGTGTAACTGTGTGTGTACTCTGTGTGTGTACTCTATGTGTACTCTATGTGTACTGTGTGTGTACTGTGTGCGTACCTGTGTGTACTCTATGTGTACTGTGTGTGTACCTGTGTGTGTACCTGTGTATGTACCTGTGTGTACTCTATGTGTACTGTGTGTGCACCTGTGTGTACTCTATGTGTACTGTGTGTGTACCTGTGTGTGTACCTGTGTGTGTACTCTGTGTGTGTACTCTGTGTGTGTACTCTGTGTGTACTCTGTGTACTGTGTGTGTACCTGTGTGTGTACCTGTGTGTGTACCTGTGTGTACTCTATGTGTACTGTGTGTGTTCTGTGTGTGTACCTGTGTGTACTCTATGTGTACTGTGTGTGTACCTGTGTGTGTACCTGTGTGTACTCTATGTGTACTGTGTGTGTACCTGTGTGTGTACTCTGTGTGTGTACCTGTGTGTACTCTATGTGTACTGTGTGTGTACTGTGTGTGTACCTGTGTGTGTACTCTGTGTGTGTACTCTATGTGTACTCTATGTGTACTGTGTGTGTACTGTGTGCGTACCTGTGTGTACTCTATGTGTACTGTGTGTGTACTCTGTGTGTGTACCTGTGTGTACTCTATGTGTACTGTGTGTGTACCTGTGTGTACCTGTGTGTAATCCATGTGTACTCTGTGTGTACTCTGTGTGTGTACCTGTGTGTACTCTATGTGTACTCTGTGTGTACTGTGTGTGTACTCTGTTTGTACTGTGTGTGTACCTGTGTGTACTCTCTGTGTACTCTGTGTGTACTGTGTGTGTACTCTGTGTGTACTCTGTGTGTACTGTGTGTGTACCTGTGTGTACTCTATGTGTACTCTGTGTGTACTGTGTGTGTACTCTATGTGTACTCTGTGTGTACTCTGTGTGTACTGTGTGTGTACCTGTGTGTACTCTATGTGTACTCTGTGTGTACCTGTGTGTACTCTATGTGTACTCTATGTGTACTCTGTGTGTACTGTGTGTGTACCTGTGTGTACTCTATGTGTACTCTATGTGTACTCTGTGTGTACTCTGTGTGTACTGTGTGTGTACCTGTGTGTACTCTATGTGTACTCTATGTGTACTCTGTGTGTACTGTGTGTGTACCTGGGTGTACTCTATGTGTACTCTGTGTGTACTGTGTGTGTACCTGTGTGTACTCTATGTGTACTCTGTGTGTTGACAGACGATGTGCTGCCTATCTACGCCTACCCTCATAAGGTGGGGAAGTCTGTAACCGGGGGATACGTGTACCGCGGCTGTGAACATCCAAACCTGAACGGCTTGTACATCTTTGGAGACTTCATGACTGGGTGAGTTTAGGGCGGAGCTTCTGATGCTGTTTCTGATGCTCGCATCACCTGAATCCTCAGAAACGCATCAGGAAGTAGTCCGACCTTACTTGAACCATCCATGCTGACCCCTCACCCCCCAACCATGGACTGTTCTCCCTGCTGCCCTCTGGGAAGAGGCTTCACAGCATTCAATGCAGGACCAGCAGGTTCTGCAGCAGCTTCTTCTCCACCGCCATCACACTGAGGAACTGATGAGAAACTCTAAATCACAGACTCTGCATCACACTGATGACACCAAACCAACAATACTGCAGATCTGCTGCATAGATATGAACTGTTGTCACTGCTTCCCTTTAAGGAATGGAAATGTTTTGAAACCTGTACTAAATGAAATTTTGTCTGGAATGTATTTAATGTTTGTTTTAAATTCTCTGTTGATTTTCTAGGCGTCTAATGAGCCTGAAGGAAGATAAAAACTCTGGACAGTGGAAGTATAATGAAGTCTGCATGGGAGTGGGCCTGACCTGTGCTTTCCCTGGACTCATCAACAGCTACTATCCATACATCATCTCCTTCGCTGAGGATGAGTCTGGTAAAGGGTCAGCAGGACGGCACCGATGGGTTTCCTGTTTGGCAGAATTGATTGACCAGCTTTTCTCCTGGCAGGCGAGCTGTACTTCATGTCCACAGAAACGCCGAGCGCCACGTCTCCTTCAGGAGTCGTCTATAAGGTGGTGGATCCATCCAGGTGAGGCTGCTCCACCCTTCTAGCACTGGTGGCTGGCCAATAGAGGGCGCTAAGGCGCCACCCCACCCACCCCATGACCCTAACCCTATATATATATATATATATATATATATATATATATATATATATATATATATATATATATATATATATATATGTATATATATATATATATATATATATGTATATATATATATATATATATATGTATATATATATATATATACATATATATATATATATATATATATATATATATATATATATATATATATATATGTATATATATATATATATATATATATATATATATATATATATATACATATATATATATATACATATACATATATATATATAATTATAATTTAACATTAAAAATATCTCGGAGTATATTAATATGTATTTTTTTAGATGTGCATATTTAGACTTTAATGACGAGTAAGGCGCCATTAAATTTTTCGTCGGATTGGTGACGTATTTCCACCACAAAAATCTTTGCCCATTGACTCTGGTTAAAAGTTGTACATGTGCAGCGCTGCTCTGCAATAGAGAAATATAGCAGAGCTCCAGGCACTCACCTCCCTCCACAGCGCAGACGTTTTGCGAGTGATTGACAGGTTAAATCGCAGGAGTTGGAGACGCATAGGAGAGAGAGAGAGAGAGAAATGGTGCAAGAAACATCTTTTTTCAGGACCTGGTTTAGCTCCAAGGCGAGGCTAACTGCATGCAGCGAGGCTAACTGCATTCAGCTAGGCTAACTGCATGCAGCGAGGCTAACTGCCTGCAGCGAGGCTAACTGCATTCAGCTAGGCTAACTGCACGCAGCGAGGCTAACTGCCTGCAGCGAGGCTAACTCCATGCAGCGAGGCTAACTGCATGCAGCTAGGCTAACTGCATGCAGCTAGGCTAACTGCATGCAGCGAGGCTAACTGCATGCAGCGAGGCTAACTCCATTCAGCTAGGCTAACTGCATGCAGCGAGGCTAACTGCCTGCAGCGAGGCTAACTGCATGCAGCGAGGCTAACTGCATGCAGCGAGGCTAACTCCATTCAGCTAGGCTAACTGCATGCAGCGAGGCTAACTGCCTGCAGCGAGGCTAACTCCATGCAGCGAGGCTAACTGCATGCAGCGAGTCTACCAGGGGTGGAACCAGGGGTGGATTTAGGAAATGTGGGGCCCTGGGCAAAGACAGGCAGGGGGCCCTCTGGCTATAGAAGATAACACATAAACAGACCCATTCTCCAGATATAGAAATGTTAATAGAATAGACATCCATTATCTGTTCTAGGTTGTGTCCCTCTCTTCTTGTCCCTTTTCTTCTTGTTTTCCTCTCTATGTTTTGTACTCAGCTGACTTTTCATGCTGTCTCTAAAGGAATGAAAGATTTTTTCCAAGCACTAAGCTCACTTAGCTGATTGCTCCTTCCTGTGTTTCTAAAAAGGCCAAAGTAAATAACCCAGTCCTTCTTTTCACTGTAGACAAGCCATGATCTGCTTATCTGTTCTCCATTTTTCATTTGGATGAAATAATAGCTGCATGAATCATGACAGCAGACAAGATAGAGGAGAGCAGGAGGCGGGGTTACCAATCTACTTGCTCTGGAGAGCAGAGTTCGCTGCTTTTAGATGTTGTCTCCAAAGTCTCCAGTAGCAGAAAAAAGTCTCTAGATTTGGCGCTAGGAGCTTTTTAGAAATCAAAGTGCTAGAGGGGTCTGAAAAGTGGCTAAATATAGCGACTAAAGCGCTAAGTTGGCAACACTGCTCTTTGCATGGTTTGTTTTCAAATGGTTTGCTGCTGTCTGTTTGGACCTTTCTGAACATGTGCAGCAAATGGACTGATCCAATATGGTGGACACTGAAGGGGGGGGCTGAGACACACTGAATATTATCAGCGTTCTGATGACATTTTAGCCAAAGGATTTTTATCGAAAACATAATCAATGTGCACAAATAAGGAATAGTTGCATTAACAATACATGGAAACAGGGTTTTATGGGGCCCCAGGAACTAAGGGCCCTAGGGAGCTGCTTAGTATTGCCTAATGGTAAATCACCCCACCCCCCACCCCAGTCTGAACTCCAATATTCCCGATGTAACCCCATCAGTGCAGCTTCATGTTTATTATCTTTAATATATCTATAAAGGGATCATTCCAGTGATACAGAAATCAATGTATTGATCCTCATATAGCAGATAAAACAAATACTGAAGAAGCCAATATTTATCCAGAGTCGGGCTGAAGCAGGAGCTGAGTGATCGATGCTAAAACCAGAGACGGCTGAAACCCAGACGGATGAAAATGATCAGAGCTGCATTCAGTCTGAAGGCAGAGCTGCTGCTGGAGCCAAAAGATCCTCATCTCTCCACCAGCAAGGTGTCCTCCAGGGTCAGAGAACAAAGCAAAGGGTTTCCTTCCAATGTAGCAGCGTTAGCAGAGAGTTTAATAAGACCAGAGAAAAACAAGTAAAGTTTTCCCACGAAAGTCTAAGAAATAAAGCTTTAAGCCAACTCACTGCAGCACTGAATAAACAGTTTGTTCTGCTGCAATAAATGATGAAGATGAAGCCAGTGAAGTACAGGAACAGATGAAGATAATCGGGTCAGATGAGACCAAAGCTGAACTCTCTGGATGTCCCTGAACACACCATGGAGTTGGACTAAAACAGCTGGAGTGAAGGTTTGAACCTGAAGGAGGAACATTCCTGATAACATGTTAGGATTCAGAGAAGGAAGATCAGAAGATATTTCAAAGTTAAATCCAGCTGCGTCTGCAGGATATCAGCCTTTTTCTCTCCTCCTGCGGGTCTGAAAGGTTGTTTCTGTGTTTTAAACCTCTTTAAATACTTATTTTCATATCAGGAACGGTCAGTTTAGAACAAATCTTCTTTGGTTTCAATGCTGCGTTTACAGTCTGTTTCTAAATGCGTTGTTTAGCTGCTGGATAAAACCTGGAACTAAACGCTATTCCTGCCATTTTGAACTGAAAAAGCTTCCTGGATGGAAGAGAAATGTCTTCAAACCTGGAAACAGTGGATTGATTTGAACTTTTTTGGAATGCTGCATTTAGTTGTTGCTGTTTTCCAGACGTGCCCCCCCCAGGCAGTGCCACTACGACCCACTTCCTGTCCGGGTTAAAAGCAGCGTCATCCCGTTTGTCCCAAAGGAAAGTAAGTTTATGTCGAGCTCTAAAAACGAAGCGTCTTCTTCTGCAGATGTTCTTTATCAGTTACTCTGCTTTACTCGTCAGCTCTGGTGCCGCCAGAACCTGAACCCACAAAGAGCTACGACTGGCTGTTGGAGCTCCTGGACCCTTCCAGTGTTAGGAGACCAGCCATGAGCACCCCCGCCCCCATCAGACCCACCACCAGACCACCAAGGAGGAAAGGCCGACGGCGGCACGGGAAAACCAGGACCGGAGGAAGGTCTGAGCTCCATAACGGAGCGGTGAGGCTGGTCAGCCAGGAGTCCCTGCAGGGAGACCGAGGGCGAGTGGAGATCTACGTCGACAGGGAATGGGGCACGGTGTGTGACGACCTGTGGTCCAAGCAAAACGCAAAGGTGGTCTGCAGGCAGCTGGGCTTCCAGCACGCCCTGAAGGCCGCTAGGAACTCAGAGTTTGGAGAGGGGAGGGGTCTGCCCATTCTCCTGGATGATGTTCAGTGCAACGGCACCGAGTCCAACCTGCTGGACTGCACACATGCTGGAGTGGGCAAGCATAACTGTGCCCACTATGAAGACGCTGGGGTGATCTGTGGAAACACAAAACCTGCTGCAGAAGAATAGAACCGGCAGGACAGAACCGGTTATCTAGAGCTAGATCCAAAGATCCGGCCGCCCTCTGCAGGTTCTCAGCATCTGTTAGTTCAGCTGCACTTTAATCATCTCAATGTTTAACACAACAAAATTCACAGAACCCGTTCCTAGCAGCTCATTCTCACCGATACGCCTCCGCCAGAAGCAGCCACGGCCCAGGTCAGCTCTTCTTAGGTCCAACTCGTGTGAACGGTCCGTTCTGGAACGTCAGTAACCAATAATCAGTTAGCATCTGTTAGCATCCAGGTGAACAGCGCTGAGGTTCGTCTCTAACTCTGCTTCACTTCACCTTTGCTTCCATTTCTGCTAAATTTCTCTAATTTTTAAAAGTGTTTTTGTTGCACTTTTCTGTAAATAATTTGTTAATTGATTTTGAATAAAAGCATTAAGTTCTTCTCAGCACAGCTCAACCAAACTTCTTGTTCAGGTTCTGCCAGGCGTCCAGGATGCGGGCGGTCTGCATGTTTCAGGGCGAACGCCCCACAGACATCACAGCTGGTTGGGTTCAGTTTTCGGTATGCTTTACTTCAAAAGTTGATGGATGAGTCAACATTTCCACCATGTCAGACTTGAGCTGTGATGTCACTGCTCATCTCCATAGCAACTACCCAAACAGTCTTTGATTCAAACTTTTTAAAGGGACATTAGTGTTGTGGTGGAAATAACGAATAGTGTGGGACGACTACAACAGGTTTAGAAAATCACATAAACAGTTGTATGACATTAAATACTCCAATTATAGTTGGATTATTTTGCTGATATTTTATTTAATGATATTTTAAAACATTAGAAAAAAAATTTTTTACTACTGATTTTTATCATTGAAGATCAAAAGTCTGGGTGTGAGAAAAGCACAAAACGGTAATATTTAAATATAAATAAGGCTGAAAAAAGGTGAAAAAGTCGTTACAGACTACTAAAACAAATGTCCTAAAACAGTTTCATTGTAAAGATAACTATAAAGGTGTAAAATTTCCCTTTTTAAGACTTTTTCATGAAATATGATCAAAAGACATAAAAGTGCTCATAGTTAAAGAATCGCCCTTAAAAAGATCAGAGCCTGTTAGTCAGAGTGAGATTGATCTCTGCTAACTTCAGATTAAATAAAACACGGCATGATTTGTTGACTTAAACACTTTCAAAGGTGTAATCCGTCGTCTTTCTGCACTGAATGATATTTTACTGAGCAGTTGGGGAGCCTTAACCCCACACTGCTCCCCGGGAGCCGCACAATGGCAGCCCATTGCTCCCCCAGGGGATGGGTTAGATGCAGAGTTCATTGCATCGTTCTGTACTGTGACAGTGGAATGACAATAAAAAAAAATTAAATGAAAAAGATCATCCCTGAAATTCCAAAATTACAATCTCCAACTTTTACAGAAGGCAAAAACAAAACATGCTTAATCCACAGCATTGTTCTTCACACTAACAGTAGTGATGTATTACAGAAAATATAGTAGGTACACTAAATAATCATGGTAAAACATTGCAGTTTATTCAGAAAGTTTTAAAAGTAAGCACTAAGTTTGTTACTTTTAATTAAGAACAAATGTTTGATGCTTTTATTAGAGTATTTATTAGTTTTAAAGCCTAAAGCTCACTGCTCTTATTAAACCAGAAAAAACAGTCAGTTCAGGTAATATAATATGTGAACCAGGAAATTGTCTTTATACAAAACTGAAAGATTATTGTTCTCTACTTCAAAAAACACTTTAGATTTTAAAATGGGAAAAAAAATTAAATCTATTTTGTTTTTGAATTTTTTTATTTAAAAATTCAATGTTTAACATGGATGCATAAAAATCTCATTTTATT
Organism: Cyprinodon diabolis; assembly: GCA_030533445.1. Lineage (NCBI taxonomy): Eukaryota > Metazoa > Chordata > Actinopteri > Cyprinodontiformes > Cyprinodontidae > Cyprinodon > Cyprinodon diabolis. The sequence continues at coordinate 761,468 of CM060080.1, read as the reverse complement.
TCATTGTTAAATTCTGTTTAAATTAACAGATCATTAAAAATGTCTCCGGATCTTTACTGGTTGATGATTTTCTTTATTCAGACCTGCTGATTTTTAATTGGTTAGTTTATAGAGAACCATGATGAAGGCAGGAGGCTGGATCAGGCTCTGAGATGCAGACGTTCCCCCTCCAACCGGCAGGGGCTGCTGTTGCAACCGTTTCAGACTGACCACATCCGGTTTGAGTCATATGGCGAAACAAGCTGGAATTGTTTGGACCGAGACATCGACAGCAAAGGAAGGGAGGAAATTTAATAAACAGATTTAAAGTTTCAATGTCCGAGTCAAAGTCATAGAGCGGAGTTCGGAGATGTATGATGATGTGAGTGACTTCGTCACCGATATTCAAAACCTGTCGGACGGTGTTATGTCGCACAAATTGGCTCCATAGCTCAGTGGTTAGAGCACTGGTCTTGTAAACCAGGGGTCGCGAGTTCGATCCTCGCTGGGGCCTTGAGTTAATTTATCTTTTCCCCAGCGTATTTGCCTTTTCATCAGTTATTAAGGATCGTTTATAGAATAAATACCCAGGCTCTACGGATGTCATTAGTCATGGCCTTGCAAGGAAATTCTTAAAATAATAACATAATCTAACTGACCAATACTGTACGAGCAAAGTTTTTTTACATATTTCTTCTATAGCTATTAAATTATGTCTTGTTGTAAGATATTTTTAGTAAAGAAAGAACCTTAAATACTCAATAAACACATTTGAAAATAGACAGAAAATAATGAAATATTTAAATCCAACAAAAAGCAACAAATCAACTGAATCAGTTCTATAATTTAATCGCTTCAGCAACCGGCCACCAGAGGTCACTGTTGCATTTGTTTAATTTCCAATACAGTGGGCTGAAGACAGAGTCAGCTCCCATGAGATGGTCAACCTAGAAAAACATCAGTTTCAATAATTACTGGATGCTTTTATTTTTCATGTACTTCACAAAAAAATCAAATAAAATGGATAAAAACTCAACAATAATTTTAAAAATCACACTGCAATAAAATGCAAAAAGTTAAAAATTTTCCTGCATTCAGTTTATTCAAATCCCAATTATTCAATTTCCTACAGATAGGATGAGAAAAGCTCTGATTGTATCAGTCAATACCAAACGCCGCCCACAGGTCAGGGACTCGGATGTGCCCGTTAAACACCTGGAGTCTGGTCACTGACTGGGTGACATCCAGACAGAACTGAGGACAGTAAGTTTACTGAAAAGAATAACAACATGTCCCGCTCCATCTGCTGTGGAGCATCACAGGAGGAAGAGGATCTCTGAGCAAAATGGACGAAGAGTTGGGAGCAAATGCTGAAGCAAATGATGAGGATGAATCACCATGACATCACCTTGTTTGCACCAATCCAAACATGTCTTCCTCTGTTGCAGAAGAGCTTCTATATTCATATTTACAAGATAAAACATTTTAATAGGGGAAAACTGACATTTAATTCTCTGTATTACGGCAAATAAAACAGATTTTTTTTCCCCCTCCACAGTCTGCAAACCTCCACCTTCAGTACTCCACCTTCAGGGCCACCGGCTCCTCAGCAGACAAATCAGAGACGTCATGAAGGATTCTCGTCTCATTCTGGGAATTAAACTCAGATGTTCTCTGATCCTCTCTGTGTGCATTGGCTCAGTATTGAATGATCGGAGGCATCGCCGGCGGCCATCTTTTATCCACTTCCTCCCTGAGTCTCCATGCAGTCAGTCTGTAAATGC
>CM060080.1:737205-749705 GCA_030533445.1 Cyprinodon diabolis | reverse complement strand
AGCATTTGGCTAGGGTCACTGTCACTACTGTTAGCATGAGGCGCTACCTGGACCCTACAGAGGTTGCACAGGCAGTCCAACTCCTCCAGGATGGCGCATCAATACGTGCCATTGCCAGAAGGTTTGCTGTGTCTCCCAGCACAATCTCAAGAGCATGGAGGAGATTCCAGGAGACAGGCAGTTACTCCAGGAGAGCTGGACAGGGCCGTAGAAGGTCTACAACCCATCAGCAGGACCGCTATCTGCTCCTTTGTGCAAGGAGGAGCAGGAGGAGCACTGCCAGAGCCCAACACAATGACCTCCAGCAGGCCACTGGTGTGAATGTCTCTGACCAAACAATCAGAAACAGACTTCAGGAGGGCGGCCTGAGGGCCCCCCGTCCTCTATTGGGCCCTGTGCTCACTGCCTGGCACCGTGAAGCTCCATTGGCATTTGCCACAGAACACCAGAATTGGCAAGTGGGCCACTGACGCCCTGTGCTTTTCACAGATGAGAGCAGGTTCACCCTGAGCACATGTGACAGACGTGAAAAGGTCTGGAGAAGCAGTGGAGAACGTTCTTCTGCCTGTAACATTGTTCAGCATGAGCGGTTTGGTGGGAGGTCAGCGATGGTTTGGGGAGGCATATCCATGGAGGGACGCACAGACCTATACAGGCTAGACAACACCACCCTGACTGCCATTAGGGATCGGGATGAAATCCTTGCACCCATTGTCAGACCCTATGCTGGTGCAGTGGGTCCTGGGTTCCTCCTGGTGCACGACAATGCCCGGCCTCATGTGGCGAGAGTATGCAGGCAGTTCCTGGACGATGATGGAATTGATACCAATGATTGCCCCCCCCCCATGCTCGCCTGACCTAAATCCAATAGAACACCTCTGGGACGTTATGTTTCCATCCATCCGACGCCACCAGGTTGCACCTCAGACTGTCCAGGAGCTCAGTGATGCCCTGGTTAAGACCTGGGAGGAGATACCCCAGGACGCCATCCGTCGTCTCATTAGGAGCATGCCCCAACGTTGTCAGGCATGCATACACGCACGTGGGGGGGGGGGGGGGGGGGGGGACCATACAGATGACTGAATAACTTTTTGAGTTGCTGCAATGAAATCTCAGCAAAATGGACTAGCCTGCTGCATCATTTTTTCACTGTGATTTTTGGGTTGTCTTCAGTATTCAGCCCTCTGTAGGTTGATCATTTTCATTTCCATCAAATGATGCGGCATCCTTTGGTTCCAAACACATCACCCAGTCCATATCCACCCAGTCTGAGGTGCTATTGACATTTTCACCAGATGTCGGTAACAATCCATGCAATCTACACCTCCATAGAAATCAAACCATAGATGTCCAGGAATTAAGTTATGTGTGGCCCTGAGGAAAAGTAAACTGAAATCTGTTTACTACTTTGTAGAAAAGCCTTTTTTGGCAATGAAAGCTTCCAGACGCCTCCTGGATGGAGAAATGAGTGGCATGCATTGATCAGGTGGGATTTTGGCCCATTCCTCCACAAACAGCCTTTAAATCTTGAAGGTTTGATGTTCCTCTTCCATGAACTCTGACCTTTAGATCTTTCCATAGGTTTTCTATTGGATTCCTGTCAGCTGATTGGCTGGGCCATTCTAGCAGCTTTATTTCTCTCTGTGGAGAGTTTCCTTGGCTGCGTGTTTTAGACTCATCGTCTTGCTGAAATGTCCACCAACGTTTCATCTTCTTCATCCTGGTAGATGGCAGCAGATTTTTGTCCAGAACGTCTCTCTACATTTTTCCATTCATTCTTCCTTCAATGATTTGAACTTTTCCAGAACCATACGCTGAAAACAGCCCCACACCATGACGCTCCCGCCTCCAAACCTCACTGTTGCTATGGTGTTTATGGGCTGAGGTGCAGTGCCCTTTGACCTCCAAACATGATGTGTATTATGGGATCCAAAGAGTTCAGTGTTGGTCTAATCTGAGCAGACTATATTCTCCCAGTATTTCACAGGCTGCTCTAAATGTTGTTCAGCAAACTTTAAACGACCTTCAGCAGCTTTTCCTTCAGCGTGGTGAGCGTGCTAAAGGCCATGGCGGCTGACTGCTTTACTGACTGTTTTCTTTGAAACGATTGTTCCTGCTGATTCCAGCACCTGGTCCTGGTGGGTTTATGGTGGAATGATGTTGTTTTCATTGCTGGATTATGGCTCCAACATGCTGGGGAAGATTCTCAGTCATCCAGGTCAGAGTCATTCCAACAAGGTTAAAAAGTTATAAACAATCCACTGGACTTTTTTCATGTTTTCTAAACCATAACATTCTTTGTTTGGTCCACTCTATAAAACCTGGAATTTAACGCTAATCCAGATATTTGGAATTGAAGAATCTTCCTGGATGGGAAGAGAAACGTCTTCAAACTTGGAACCAAGTGGATTGATTTGAACTTTTTAAGCTCTGTGGTTCAAACAGTTCTCACTGGAACATGGAGACGTTTAGAAATCCTTCTGGAAGCAATGCCATCACCGAGGTTGCAGAGGTTTAGAGAAAGCTCTTTACTTTCCCCATCATGAGATGTTTCCTGTGTGATTCCAGAGGCAACTCTTTCTAGGCCATCCTTTGTTTTGTGTTTGTTCCTTTTTGTTCCTCCATTCCTTCACGTGTTCAATACTTTTCCTCTGGGCCATTCCACTTTATTCCACAGAACTTCATTCCTGGACAGTTATGGTGTGATGTGTTTTGATGGTTGGATTGCATGGATGGTTACCGACATCTGGTGGAAATGTAAGTAGCTCCTGTAGAAACAGATTCACTGAGGAGAAGGGAGGAGAGTTCAATACTGATTTAATGCTCTGTATGGAAAGACGGACGGACAGACGGACGTACCAGATTCGCTCCCGTTAGTCAGGTGGACAGACGTCACCTTGGTTACAGCATCTGCAGACAAAGAGGAACTGATGATTCTGAAGAGAAATAAAAAGGAGGTTCTGACGAACCGAACTGAGGAGGTTCTGATATGGTTTCAATGTGTGAGACAGCTGGACAGAAGTCTGTCCCACAAAGACGGGGACATCTGGTCCCCTTCTGGTTTGACCAGTCTGATGTTCAGACATTCCACTGAAACCGACCGCTAGCTGCCATCTTGGATTACAGGAACTTTCACTCTGCCTCCGTCTCCATAGCGACCAACATTTAAGCCTCTTTATTTTGAACTGCAGAGAAACTCTTCTTTCTTTTTCTAAACATTTTAGGAAAAAATAAATGAACCATAATTTATTGAACAAACAACAATCTTCTGAACTTCAGGTCACTGCTGTGAACTTTTAATCTACTGACTAAGTTAAGAATCATTTTTAACCAATATTGTGGTTTTATTTGGATTTTCCAGAATGGAGACGTTTCCATCCAGGAAGGTCAGTCTGGAAGCTTCTGCCTGCATGGAAAATAATTCAACTTATTGATTTCTCACTCTCTGCATTTAACCCTTGAGGAGCAGTGGGCTGCCATTGTGCGGCGTCCTGGGAGCAGTGTGGGGTTAAGGGTCTTGCTCAGGGACCCAGAGTGGCAGTCTGTGGGGATCGAACCGGGAACTTTGGACCTTCTCAGAGCACAAGCTGCTCTAACCACTAGGCCAACTTATCTATGTTATCTAGTCTATGTCGCATCTATGCTTCTCCCTCCTTTTTGTGGCAGAAAACTGACTTTAAACATCGAAGAGCTGCATAAAGAGGTGGAGTGAAAAATAATTAGTCCATGATTCTGAACCAGAACCTGGACTGCGGTTTAAAAATGTCTTAAATCCGGTTCTATCGTGGATGTAATTCATTGCCCACCCCTTATTGAAATGAGTCCAGAATATTTGCACATTTCCAAGAGGAAACAACCCTTTAGGTCGGAATCATTTTGGATCAGAACCGCCGGGTCGGGAGGTCAGAGGTTAAGGTCTGGGTTCAGCAGTCTGTTTCTTACTGGGGCAGCTGTGCAGGTCACATGTGCGGGATTCAGTCGCCGTGCAGGCGTAGCCACAAGAGCGGGTCCGTCTCTGGGAACCAGAACCACAGGTCACGCTGCACGGAGCCCAGATGCTCCACTCCTCATACTCTGAAGGAAAAACACACGGGAGGAGGGGGTTGGGGGGGTGAAAGCGTGAGGCTCGGGGTAATCTTTGAAGTCAGAGCTGTAAATTCCTCTCCCATCTGGTGCCAGAAAAGTGTCGGGACCGACAGCGTGAGACCTCAGACAGACACTCCTCTGTGTTTAAACGGCCCTGCAGTGAGAGTGATGTTGGCTGAGTCAGAGCAAAAACAAAGGGAGTCGGCAGAAGGGGGCGGGGCTTAATGAGACCTAGAGCTGAAGGGAGTTCCTCTGTTGGTTCTATGGCGTCTTGGAGGTAAATGCTAAAAATCCTCCTTCTCACATATAAAGCCTTAAATGGCCAAGCTCCATCTGATATCAGAGATCTGATTGTTCCTTATGTTCCTAACAGAGCACTTCGCTCTCAATCTGCAGGTTTACTAGTGGTTCCTAGAACTTCTAAAAGTAGAATGGGAGGCAGATCTTTTAGTTATCAGGCTCCTCTCCTGTGGAACCAACTACCAGTTTTAGTCCGTGAGGCAGACACCCTGTCTACTTTTAAGACTAGGCTTAAAACTTTCCTTTTTGATAAAGCTTCTAGTTAGAGTGGCTCAGGTTATCCTGAGCTATCTCTATAGTTCTGCTGCTATAGGCTTAGACTGCTGGAGGACATAGGGACCCCTTTTTCATCATTCTGCTTCATTCTATCTCTATTCTCCCACTCTGCAGAATCTGTTAGTTCAATCTCTAACGTTCTGCTCTCTCTGCTTTTTCTCATAGTAGCTTCATCTGGTCTGTTCCTGTTTGGCTGTGACTCCATCCTGGAGAGAAATATCAGCTGTGCTGCTGCCATCAACACCTTTGTTTCTAGATGTTGGAGCTTGGCCTGTTTTCCAGTGTAGTCCTGTTTCTCTGACTGTGACTAACTGGATGTGCTCTCTTCATCCTCTGACATGGGAGCTGGCTCGGAGCTCGTCTGCCTGGCTGTGTGTTTCCTGGACGGGGCCGCCTGTGGAGCTGGTTGCCTTTTGTATCTATGCTTCTTTTTCTATGTCTGCTTCTGTCTCCTTGAACCCCAGTGGGCCTCAGCAGATGGCCGCTCACACTGAGCCTGGTTCTGCTGGAGGTTTCTTCCTGTTCAAAGGGAGTTTTTCCTCTCCACTGTCGCTACAAGCATGCTTAGTGTGAGGGATTGCTGAAGAGTCAATGAGTCGATGCAATCAGCTGGTTTTCCTTAGATAGAAAACTTTGAATCAATCTGACTGGATGATCTGATTGATCTGGATCTATAAAGTGACCTGAGATGACATGATGTGAATTGGAGCTATAGAAATAAACTGAATAGAATTGTCTCATTACGGCCCGGTCTGCGTGTTCCTACCGATCAGGCAGCCTGGTTACCCCCCCAGGTCTGTGATGTCTTACCGAATGCATCCTTTGCCTCCCAGCCTCTCCCCCAGTCTGAGCCCACTCCCCTGAGGTCGGGGTCCGCTGGATCATAGCTGTAGTCCGCAGACTGTTCTTCAGAGGCGGTTGCTCTCAGCCTGTTCTCCAGCTGTTCCGGGTACTCCCAAAACAGAGGCCAGAACAGTTTCCTGTGACTGTTGATCCACTCGGAGGACGAAAGCGACCAATCATTCCTCTGGTTCTCCTTCGCCAGGTCTATCTCCACCTCTGTCTCCGTCTGGGAGTCCTCCACCACCTCGATGGTCACCTGGAGGAAACAAAGATTCCTCGGTTTTACCCACCAACCTGCAGCTAGCGGCCATTCTGCATCATCCAATCCGATGTGACCCTTTAAAAATCAGAATGGGGTTTTATCGACACGTGAGCCGAGGATTCCACTTTGGTTTTTCCCTTCGCAGCGTTAAAGTTAAATGTGTTGCTGTGTTTGTTTGACTAAATGCATGAATGTTTTCCTGTAGTGTTAGAATACAGGTTGGTTTCCTGAAGCTTTCTGACGTCTCCGAGTCCAACACAGGCAGTGGCAGCTGGCCAATAGAGGGCGCCCCACCCCCATCCCCCACCCAATGAACTTGATTAAGACATAAAAAAACAAAAATTAAAATATAAATTTAAACATTTCAAAATAAATGAATATATATTTTAGATGTGCAAGAAAGATATTTAATCTTTAATGATGAGTAAAGCTGCTTTGTTCGTCGTTGGATTGGTGACGTATTTTGGATCAGGGGACAAAAAGCTTCCCCCTTCGATTCTGGTTAAAAGTTGTTCAAGCGCAGCAGCTTCTCTTCAATGCTAAAGGATAGAAGAGCTCTGGGCGCACCAAAGCTCCACCCTGAGGTGACAGGAAGTGATGTCACAGTCGTAGTGCTGGTGTTTGACAGGCCGAGTCACAGGAGGGAAGCAGAGTCACCAGTAGAAGCTGGAGGTGAAACTGTTTGGACCTGATCAGCCGAACATCAACATTAATCATCAAACCAAAGACAGATGGAGACGGTTCAATAGGTCCTTTTTCAAGGACCTGGTTTAGCTCCAAGGCGAGGCTGACTTCCTGCAGCAAGGCTAACTGCCTGCAGCGAGGCTAACAGCATGCAGCGAGGCTGACTGCCTGCAGCGAGGCTAACTGCCTGCAGCGAGGCTAACTGCCTGCAGCGAGGCTAACAGCATGCAGCGAGGCTAACTGCATGCAGCGAGGCTAACTGCCTGCAGCGAGGCTAACTGCCTGCAGCGAGGCTGACTGCCTGCAGCGAGGCTAACTGCCTGCAGCGAGGCTAACTGCATGAAGCGAGGCTAACTGCCTGCAGCGAGGCTGACTGCCTGCAGCGAGGCTGACTGCCTGCAGCGAGGCTAACTGCCTGCAGCGAGGCTGACTGCCTGCAGCGAGGCTAACTGCCTGCAGCGAGGCTAACTGCATGAAGCGAGGCTAACTGCCTGCAGCGAGGCTGACTGCCTGCAGCGAGGCTGACTGCCTGCAGCGAGGCTAACTGCCTGCAGCGAGGCTAACGGCCTGCAGCGAGGCTAACTGCCTGCAGCGAGGCTAACGGCCTGCAGCGAGGCTAACTGCCTGCAGCGAGGCTAACTGCCTGCAGCGAGGCTAACTGCCTGCAGCGAGGCTAACTGCATGCAACGAGGCTAACTACCTGCAGCGAGGCTAACTGCATGCAGCGCGGCTAACTGCATGCAGCGAGGCTAACTGCATGCAGCGCGGCTAACTGCATGCAGCAAGGCTGACTTCCTGCAGCGCGGCTGACTTCCTGCAGCGCGGCTGACTTCCTGCAGCGCGGCTAACTGCCTGCAGCGAGGCTAACTGCCTGCAGCGAGGCTAACTGCCTGCAGCGAGGCTAACTGCCTGCAGCGAGGCTAACTGCATGCAGCGCGGCTAACTGCATGCAGCGAGGCTGACTTCCTGCAGGGAGGCTGACTTCCTGCAGCGAGGATGACTGCATGCAGCGAGGCTAACTGCATGCAGCGCGGCTAACTGCATGCAGCGAGGCTGACTTCCTGCAGGGAGGCTGACTTCCTGCAGCGAGGCTGACTTCCTGCAGCGAGGCTGACTTCCTGCAGCGAGGCTGACTTCCTGCAGCGAGGCTGACTGCCTGCAGCGAGGCTGACTTCCTGCAGCGAGGCTAACTGCATGAAGCGAGGCTGACTTCCTGCAGCGAGGCTGACTTCCTGCAGCGAGGCTAACTGCATGCAGCGAGGCTAACTGCATGCAGCGAGGCTAACTGCATGCAGAGAGGCTGACTTCCTGCAGCGAGGCTACCTGCATGCAGCGAGGCTAACTGCATGCAGCGAGGCTAACTGCATGCAGCGAGGCTAACTGCCTGCAGCGAGGCTAACTGCATGCAGCGAGGCTAACTGCATGCAGCGAGGCTAACTGCATGCAGCGAGGCTAACTGCATGCAGCGAGGCTGATCCAGCATGGATAAAGACAGCTAGGACTGATTTAAAGCACTTTATAGAAAAGGCAAAGAAGAATGAACAACCGTGAAGGAAGTCATCTTTGTTAAGAGAGAAAAACCAACTTTAAACAGAGGTGGTGGACTCAGATTCCAGCTTCCAAAAACATACAATTCAGTCATAGACATGATCCCTTCCAGATATCACCACACCCCCCACCCCATCACAGAGGAACGAGGGACCTACCCGCTCCAGCCGGTGAACAATACCTCCTTAACGACTAACCCTCAGAATCATAGACAGGTTTCAGGTATTACAGGCTAACGATGGAACCAAACGACCCATTCATCGGTTACCATTTGCATGTTTCCAAGCAATAAAAGGCTTTGTCTATATGAGACTCAAACTCACTGCGGATCCAGACATTTGAATTGAGAAAGCTTCCTGGAGAGGTGGAGAAACGTCTTCAAATCTCAGGCTGACAGTTGCGTTGGATGTAGGAGTTTGTCCTGAAATCGAAGGATTGACGGTTCAAGCCCCGACTCCGACTTTCAGTGTCCTGGTCAGAGGCGCCAGTGTACGGCAGCCCCGCTTCTGTCAGTGAGCCCCAGGGCAGCTGTGGCCACAATGTGGCTTGCACCATCAGTGTGTGAGTGTGTACGTGAATGACTGAATGAATGTAGTGTAAAGCGCTTTGGTCAAGTCTCCTGATTTGAAAAAAGGCGCTATATAAGTACAGGAAATTTACCATTTACCAAATCTTGGAAACCAAGTCCAGTGGATATTTTCTGAACTTTTACGGAATGAACAATCTGGGATTCACATGGAAAACAATAGAATATATTCTACTTTTTCTACATGTTTGTTGCATAGCTGCTCTTAAATAAACACATTCTCAGAAAATAAATAGTTTTTATTTATTTAAAAAATATAATGCTGAATAGCAGCTTCTCCATTATTAAACTGGTCCATTCAGTCCTTTGATCAGTCCACAAATTGGTTTACTAGTGGTTCCTAGAATTTCTAAAAGTAGAATGGGAGGCAGATCTAGCTGTGCAGAGAGCGGCAGTGCTGGGGAGAGGCAGCGGCTGGCCCAGGAGCTGCGAATAATTAATTAATTAGCAGTCATTTAAACAGCTTTTAAAAGCTACCTAAAAACCTCTTTATTTCATCCAACATAAATGTCTCACAATCATTGTAAAACTTTGTGTTTTAAATCTGCAGCTTTTTCATAGATCTAGACCCCAAAATGTTAGAAAAAAGTTCAACCTAGAAAAAAGTTGAACCAACAAGAACAGTACATTTAAAAGTAGCTATAGAAATCTAGAAGAACTAGGTCTATTAGAAACACACTGAACTGAATAAATAAGCCGCCCAGCTTAAAGCTGAGATGGAGGTAGATAGAACAGCCTGGAATATAGTACAGACGTTTCTCCTTGTTTCTACCTTCCTCATACCTAGAGCTATCTCTATAGTTCTGCTGCTATAGGCTTAGACTGCTGGAGGACATAGGGACCCCTTTTTCATCATTCTGCTTCATTCTATCTCTATTCTCCCACTCTGCAGAATCTGTTAGTTCAATCTCTAACGTTCTGCTCTCTCTACTTTTTCCCATAGTAGCTTCATCTGGTCTGTTCCTGTTTGGCTGTGACTCCATCCTGGAGAGAAATATCAGCTGTGCTGCTGCCATCAACACCTTTGTTTCTAGATGTTGGAGCTTGGCCTGTTTTCCAGTGTTTAGGCCCCTTTCTCCCCTACAGCTGAGCTTTTACTGGGACTAACTGGAGCTGCTCTCTTTCATCCTCTGACATGAAAACTGAAACATCTGATTAACTGTTTCTTTCCCAGACAATGAGGCTAATTTACTGTTAGCTTTTCTGACATAGAAACCATTTATAGATCTGTCAATCAATGAGGACTGTGTCGTTCAGATCAATGACTCAATGCAGAACCAATCTAGCTTTACAGTGTCTGTAAAGTGACACGCTGTGAACTGGCAGCCCTATTAAAATAGGAAGACTGGACCATTAAAACCATTAAGGACCTTCTTACTGGCCCAGTTCAATAAAAATAAGCACTGACTCATTATCATTTCTCCTTTCATGTTTTCAGAATATTCGATTTTTGGATATAAACCCAAATCATGAGGCAAAGAGCTTATTTATCTCATAGTTCCAGCAGTTTGTTTTTTATAATTAAGGATAAATGTTTCGTCCCCTGAATGCCCCCAGCCGGCCCCAGTCATCTGCGTCTTGGTTTCCACTAAATGGAGCTTAGATCAGAACCAAGCAGAGTGGAGCTCCGTTGTTCTGAAGGCGTTTCTGCAGCAGGAGTCTCTGTTTCCTGAATCTGAAGCCTTGGCTGCATCTGGGTGTTTTTCCAGAGCGGCTCACATTCCTCCACCTCAGAGCGGATGAGGGCAGCCATGGCGAGGCCTCAGGTACGTTCGCCTCCATGAGATCAGATTAAAGACGAACCTTATGAAAGACGCTCATTGTGCTGCAGGAGCTGCAGAGATGAAGCGATAGCAGCTACTGAATGTCTCTTTGTCTAACAGGTCCGAGTCGTCTCCAGCTGCTCATCTTCACTGAGGAAGGATTCAGTCCATGTCTTCCAGCAGCGGTTCTGTAATCTAGAAGGTCAGTGGTTCTTCAGAACATCTGGTTTGGGCTGGATTCTGCTGCAGGCTTTAAGCTAGCAGTGTGGTTGGACGTACATTGGACGCTCTGTCCTGAAATATTAAAAATAGGACGCCTGAATTTTCACCTGGAAAATTTGCCTTCCTAGTCTCACATAATCTCACAAACCATAGAGAGCAAGAGTGGTGAGAACAGCAGAGAGGATCATGGGGGTTCCTCTTCCCTCCATTAAAGACATTTCATCCCAGCGCTGCGTGTCCCCAGCCCGTGACATCATCAATGACCCCTCACCCCCCCACCATGGACTGTTCTCCCTGCTGCCCCAGCATTCAATGCAGGACCAGCAGGTTCTGCAGCAGCTTCTTCCCCGCCGCCATCAGACTGATAAGACCAAACCAAAACACTGCAGATTTGCTCCATAGATATTAAAGCTCTGAACTTCCAGATGAATGAGAGCTGGACTGAACAAAATGTGTTTTTGTAAACACTCTATGTACAAAACGTTTGTCTAAGTCTAAAGTTATTGGTCAGATGTTGGAGTGACACAGCACGGAGGCGCGCTGTTATTGGTGGAATATCTAATGTCCCTACGGACAGCTTCATTTGCGGGAAAAAGCACGCACGCTCAGAGGCTAAACTTTAAACTTTTAGGCCTAAAGACGCGATGCGGTGGACACACTATGACATATTCCTCGCTAAAAGCCTGTTCTGTTGGCGTCCAATTTTACTGACCCAGTCCTCCGTCCCAAAGTCCCGCTCAGTTCTGGTTCCGGTTGGTCTCTGCTGTCATGGAATCTAGTTCCTAATCCGGTTCCGTTTGGTTCAGATCTGCTCCTTGAGTTTTAGGAACGTTCCTCAGTCTCTGAGCTCCCTGCTCTCAGCAGGAGTCTGAACTTCACCGCTGAGCAGGAGATCAGGACGACAGCGGGCCTGGGAGCCAGAACTGGACCAGACGTTCAGAACCGGACCCAATGGTCAGAGCCGGAACTGACGCCAGAACTGGACCCGATGGTGAGAAACGGACCCGAAGACCGGACCCGGACCTGATGGTCGGAACCGGACCCGACGGCCGGACCCGGACCTGATTGTCAGAACCGGACCCGACGGCCGGACCCGGACCTGATGGTCAGAGCCGGACCTCATGGTCAGAACCGGAGCCGACGGCTGGACCCAGACCTGATGGTCAGAGCCGGACCTCATGGTCAGAACCGGACCCGACGGCCAGACCCGGACCTGATGGTCAGAACCGGACCCGACGGCCAGAGCCGGACCTAATGGTCAGAACCGGACCCGACAGCCGGACCCGGACCTGATGGTCAGAGCCGGACCTGATGGTCAGAACCGGATCCGACGGCCGGAACCCAGACCTGATGGTGGGAACCGGACCCGACGGCCGGACCCGGACCTGATGGTCAGAGCCGGACCTGATGGTCAGAACCGGATCCGACGGCCGGAACCCAGACCTGATGGTGGGAACCGGACCCGACGGCCAGACCCGGACCTGATTGTCAGAACCGGACCCGACGGCCGGACCCGGACCTGATGGTCAGAACCGGACCCGACGGCCAGAGCCGGACCTAATGGCCAGAGCCGTAGCAGCTGCATGAACGCACAGAGGAGTTCTTACCTGGATGTTGGGGTTTTGAGAGCCCACGTCTGCGTTGGCCAGATCAGGGAAGTTCCTCAGGTCCAGGATGAAGCCTCCTGGCTCCTCTTCAGTTTCGGCTGCTGGGAGGCGGTCCTGGGACCGGGGGCGTCTGGATGAGGAAGGAGACAGAGGAGGAAGGTTCTCCTGCAGAAGATGCTCCAGATCCACATGATCCTGTGCTCCAGCAGCTTTGCCCTAAAAAAACGACAGATTGGTTCTGTTGGACCCAGATAGCAGCGGCTCAAAGGAGGAGGGACCAAAATGAGGGAGGAGATCATGCTCTGCAGCTTCGATTCATGGAG
>CM060080.1:667205-732205 GCA_030533445.1 Cyprinodon diabolis | reverse complement strand
ATGATGGATGGATGATGGATGGATGGATGAAGATGGATGGATGGATGGATGGATGATGGATGGATGGATGGATGGATGGATGATGGATGGATGGATGAAGATGGATGGATGGATGGATGGATGGATGGATGATGGATGGATGGATGAAGATGGATGGATGGATGGATGGATGGATGGATGATGGATGGATGATGGATGGATGGATGATGGATGGATGATGGATGGATGGATGGATGGATGATGGATGGATGATGGATGGATGATGGATGGATGGATGAAGATGGATGGATGGATGGATGATGGATGGATGGGTGGATGGATGATGGATGGAGGAATGGATGGATGATGGATGGATGATGGATGGATGATGGATGGATGATGGATGGTTGAAGATGGATGGATGGATGGATGATGGATGGATGGGTGGATGGATGATGGATGGATGGATGGAACCACTCATCATGGGGCTGGAAAAATCCCTACAGGAAGTACGGTGAGGACAGTATCATGCTGTGTGATGATGTTCAGCACTGGCAGGCGGCTCAGGATGGAGCTAAAGGCAGAAGCTAAGGTGTGAATACTTCTGGAAATTAGATTTCTATAGCCTCTGTAATAAGATAATACCAATCTAAAAAAGGTTTTCTACATCGTCATAAGGAAACATCTGAAGAATAAAAGAATCATTTAATCTCATCTGGATCCTAGAACAGAACTTCCAGTGGAAAAGTTCAGAGGTGTGAATATTTTCTGGATGAGCCAGGGCCCCGGTCTGCTGGGAGAAAGTCTAAGATGCATAGATCTGGAGTTCAGACTTGAAAGTCTTGAATCAGCGGATCGAGTCACAGAGCTGCAGGACATCTGAGAAGCGTCCTTCCAGCAACCCCTGCTCCTCAGGAAGATCATGAATCTGACGCCTTCTGAGAAATGCAGCAGCAGCCTGACGGGTTCTGCTGGGAGCAGCTGAGTATCTGGGCCGGGTCACAGCAGAACCTCCTCCCAGAGGAGCCCAAAGCCTGCTGGGAGCTTTCTATAGGAGACGCCTGGAGAGCAGAGACGGACGAGAACCTCTGACCTCTAAAGCCAGACTGGAAGGGGGGGGGGGCTCCATACACAGAGGTAAACTGTTATTACCGTTATTATGATCATTATTATGTTAATTATTGTCATTATTATAATTATTGGATCATTGTTATTGGTTCCTCAGGTTGATCTTTGGATCTCAGGCTGGAGATGAAATAATAAACCAGAAATCATCTCTTTCTGGTTCCTGGATCCGTTTGGAAAGTTTGGATCTGTGCTGCAGAATGACCGAAAGGTTCGGATGGTCCCTGCAGACTGCAGCGGGTCCAGGTGAGGTCTTACCTGGGCGGAGGCGTTCGGGTTTGTGGGGAGTCCAAAGAGCGGCTGTGCAGCCAGGATCAGCAGCCACAGAGGCAGCGCTTCTCTCAGCTCCATAGTCCCAAAGGTTCTGCTCCAAACTGGAAGCTCCTGCAGTCTACAGACCGGACATGTTGGCCGTGGGAAGCTTTCCACGCGAGGTCCTGAGGTGCATGATCCCAACTCTGTGTGTAATTGAACCGAACCCAGCGGGTCCACGGAGTTCTGCAGGAACCGCGTGTTGAAGCGGAACAGCCCCACCGAGGGCAGAGCCACGCCCACTTTCCCCGGACCACGGTCCGAATAAACAAACGGCGATGACGTCACACATAAGAAAAAGAGCCACATGTTCAGCAGAACCGAAGTCATTGATTATTTTATTGGTCCTTTTTTTTTAGTATTATTTTTGCTTTGATCTTTTTTTATCTGTAAATAATCCAAACATTGAACTTTATCCTCTGCTTCCATCCTCGCTGCCTGTTCATGTCTGAAATGTTGGAGATCAAAGATCCACCTTTAGAATCAGATTAATAATCCGGTTCCAACATAATCCACACTTCTAACATTAACTAGTCCCAAACTGGGCTTAAATCAGGCAAATGGACCCAACAGAACCAGAGCAGCACCAGGAGGTCCGGATGAGCAGACATTTGTTCTCATTTGGAAAAACATGAGAGAAGGAAGCTGAAGTTTCCTGAAACTTCCCAGAATCCTTTCATTCCTGGCGGAATAGGTTCTGATCCCATTGGAGGCTCCTCTCTCAGCGCCGGGATCAGAACCGGATCAGAACCTGCTGAAGAATTCCAGCTCCAGCTAGAGAGGAAGAATGGAGGGTCAAAGGTGAGAGAGTTTCCAGATGGTTCTGGTTCGACTTCAGCTTTGATTCAGAACACATGTTTCTATGAGGAGGAGCTGAGATCATCAGTTCCTCACAGACTGCAAAACAACAAGAGCTCAAAATACGGTTGGACTAAGGCTCAGTTTAGATTTAGTTCTGGTCAGACTGACGTTGGACTAAGGCTCAGTTTAGATTTAGTTCTGGTCAGACTGACGTTGGACTAAGGCTCAGTTTAGATTTAGTTCTGGTCAGACTGACGTTGGACTAAGGCTCAGTTTAGATTTAGTTCTGGTCAGACTGACGTTGGACTAAGGTTCAGTTTAGATTTAGTTCTGGTCAGATTAACGTTGGACTAAGGTTCAGTTTAGATTTAGTTCTGGTCAGACTGACGTTGGACTAAGGCTCAGTTTAGATTTAGTTCTGGTCAGACTGACGTTGGACTAAGGCTCAGTTTAGATTTAGTTCTGGTCAGACTGACGTTGGACTAAGGCTCAGTTTAGATTTAGTTCTGGTCAGACTGACGTTGGACTAAGGCTCAGTTTAGATTTAGTTCTGGTCAGACTGACGTTGGACTAAGGCTCAGTTTAGATTTAGTTCTGGTTAGACTGACGTTGGACTAAGGCTCAGTTTAGATTTAGTTCTGGTCAGACTGACGTTGGACTAAGGCTCAGTTTAGATTTAGTTCTGGTCAGACTGACGTTGGACTAAGGCTCAGTTTAGATTTAGTTCTGGTCAGACTAACGTTGGACTAAGGCTCAGTTTAGATTTAGTTCTGGTCAGACTGACATTGGACTAAGGCTCAGTTTAGATTTAGTTCTGGTTAGACTGACGTTGGACTAAGGCTCAGTTTAGATTTAGTTCTGGTCAGATTGAGGATGGACTGAGGCTCAGTTTAGATTTAGTTCTTGTCAGATTGAGGATGGACTAAGGCTCAGTTTAGATTTAGTTCTTGTCAGATTGAGGATGGACTAAGGCTCAGTTTAGATTTAGTTCTTGTCAGACTGAGGATGGACTAAAGCTCAGTTTAGATTTAGTTCTGGTCAGATTGAGGATGGACTGAGGCTCAGTTTAGATTTAGTTCTGGTTCAGACTGATGTTGGACTAAGGCTCAGTTTAGATTTAGTTCTGGTTCAGACTGACGTTGGACTAAGGCTCAGTTTAGATTTAGTTCTGGTTCAGACTGACGTTGGACTAAGGCTCAGTTTAGATTTAGTTCTGGTCAGATTGAGATTGGACTAAGGCTCAGTTTAGATTTAGTTCTGGTCAGATTGAGGTTGGACTAAGGCTCAGTTTAGATTTAGTTCTGGTCAGATTGAGGTCAGACTAAGGCTCAGTTTAGTTTTAGTTCTGGTTCAGACTGACGTTGGACTAAGGCTCAGTTTAGATTTAGTTCTGGTTCAGACTGACGTTGGACTAAGGCTCAGTTTAGATTTAGTTCTGGTCAGATTGAGATTGGACTAAGGCTCAGTTTAGATTTAGTTCTGGTCAGACTGAGGATGGACTAAGGCTCAGTTTAGATTTAGTTCTGGTCAGACTGACGTTGGACTAAGGCTCAGATTAGATTTAGTTCTGGTCAGACTGAGGATGGACTAAGGCTCAGTTTAGATTTAGTTCTGGTCAGACTGACGTTGGACTAAGGCTCAGTTTAGATTTAGTTCTGGTCAGATTGAGGTTGGACTAAGGCTTAGTTTAGATTTAGTTCTGGTCAGATGGAGGTCAGACTAAGGCTCAGTTTAGATTTAGTTCTGGTCAGACTGAGGATGGACTAAGGCTCAGTTTAGTTTTAGTTCTGGTTAAGGACTGATTCTGTTTAAGAAGCATTGTTTAAATGTCTCTTCAGAGTTTATGTTGACGTTATATAGAAGTTCTGACCCGGTCCACAGTCCTAAAACATTGCTCTGACATAGATGAAGTTCATGCAGATAGTTGGGTTAGCAGTACCTCAGCTGGCTCCTCCACATCGAGAGGAGCCAATTGAGGTGGCTCAGGCATCTGGTTAGGATGCCTCCTGGACGTCTCCCTGGTGAGGTGATCCAGGCACGTCCCACTGGGAGGAGGCCCAGGGGGAGACCCAGGACACGCTGGAGGGACTATGTTTCTCTGCTGGCCTGGGAGCGCCTTGGGATTCCCCCGGAGGAGCTGGACCAAGAGGCTGGAGAGAGGGACGTCTGGGCCTCCCTACTGAAGCCCCGGATAGGAGGATGGATGGATGGATGGATGGATGGATGGATGGATGGATGGATGGATAGATGGATGGATGGATGGGACCCTCTGGCCTCCAGCTAATCAAAGCCCTGATGGAGCCAGAGGCTCTACCTGTCAGGTGGGGTGGAGGTTTTTCTGAGGACCCAAATGCTGAGCTGGTTTCTTGCAGGTTTAATAACAAATAGTGGAAACAGAAGCACTGGTGACCTGTCCAGGGTGGACCCCTCCTCTCTGTCCAGGGTGGACCCCAACTCTCTGTCCAGGGTGGACCCCTCCTCTCTGTCCAGGGTGGAGCCCAACTCTCTGTCCAGGGTGGACCCCAACTCTCTGTCCAGGGTGGACCCCTCCTCTCTGTCCAGGGTGGACCCCAACTCTCTGTCCAGGGTGGACCCCAACTCTCTGTCCAGGGTGGACCCCTCCTCTCTGTCCAGGGTGGACCCCGCCGCTCTGTCCAGGGTGGACCCCAACTCTCTGTCCAGGGTGGACCCCTCCTCTCTGTCCAGGGTGGACCCCAACTCTCTGTCCAGGGTGGACCCCAACTCTCTGTCCAGGGTGGACCCCTCCTCTCTGTCCAGGGTGGACCCCTCCTCTCTGTCCAGGTTGGACCCCTCCTCTCTGTCCAGGGTGGACCCCGCCGCTCTGTCCAGGGTGGACCCCAACTCTCTGTCCAGGGTGGACCCCTCCTCTCTGTCCAGGGTGGACCCCTCCTCTCTGTCCAGGGTGGACCCCAACTCTCTGTCCAGGGTGGACCCCTCCTCTCTGTCCAGGGTGGACCCCTCCTCTCTGTCCAGGTTGGACCCCTCCTCTCTGTCCAGGGTGGACCCCGTCTCTCTGTCCAGGTTGGACCCCGTCTCTCTGTCCAGGGTGGACCCCAACTCTCTGTCCAGGGTGGACCCCTCCTCTCTGTCCAGGGTGGACCCCTCCTCTCTGTCCAGGGTGGACCCCAACTCTCTGTCCAGGGTGGACCCCTCCTCTCTGTCCAGGTTGGACCCCTCCTCTCTGTCCAGGGTGGACCCCTCCTCTCTGTCCAGGGTGGACCCCGCCTCTCTGTCTAGGGTGGACCCCGCCTCTCTGTCCAGGGTGGACCCCTCCTCTCGCCCATTGACTGCTGGAGATAGGCACCAGCTCCCCACGCGACCCCACTCGGGATAAGCGTGTCAGATAATGGATGGATGGAAACATAGATCCAGGAATAACTAACAGCTGGGTGAAGGATGGAATGGAGAAATGAAGTTGAATCCAGCAGCCAGTAACTGCAGAGGAGGAGTATAAACTCCAAACAGAACAAAGACGGAGTAATGAAGGAGGGACAGAAGGATCTAGAAGGGAGGAAGGGGGAAGGAGGCTGGCACAAGGGGGCAGCAGAGAGTAAAGAAGAAATACATAAGAACTCAAACTAGAATGACATAAAATGGAAAAGAAAGCAATTATCTAGAAAACACAGAATAGAATAAATGAAATCAATATGACTGTAGACTGCAGCATCAGGGTCTCTGTGGCTGTTTGGTTTCTCTACCTGCTGAACGTCAGCATCATGCTGAGGTGATTCCAGGAGGAGGAGCTGGATGAGCTTCAACTCATCAGGAGGAGAACCAGTTAGCTCCATCCTGGTTTCTCCTCATCCAGATGGTCTCTGGTCGTAGACTGCAGAGGCCTGTGATTGGTTAGCTGTCTGAAACTCCGCCTTAAGCTGCTGCTCTGTTTTATTTCCAGATTTATTCAGGTTTTTTGTTGCTGTTTTGAGCATAAAATAACAAAAAGTCCTTCACTGGGTCCACTACACACATTAGCTTTAAAAAAATATTGGATCTTATTAAAGAATGATCAAGATTTTTCACAGAGAATTAAATATTTATAGGGAGAGGATTCTACAACTCAGAGACAGGACATGAGATTACTTGTTTTTGGTTTGTTTAATATGAGCAACATGCAGATCATTTTATTTATTTCTTTTTACAGGACATGAAGAACTACTGAAATTATTTTCAGATTACACCTAAATAGATTCATTAATTACGCTGTGGAAAATGAATTCATTTATGGTTAGGATTAGGATCGACTCGATGACAATGAGCCTATTGGCTCAATCTGAAGCCATTCTATGGTTCTGATAGCGGCTAATAACCGTCATGCGTATTAGTAAGGGTACGTTAGCCTGACACGGTACGCTGAGCTAAAAGAACACCAAGCATCACTGTATGATTTTTTGCCCTTTTCTTGCCGATTCTCCAGTCGTGCGATAATTTTTCAATCAGGCCGACTTTCAGCCTGATGGTGCGCGGTGTAGTGAACAGGGGGTAACGGGGGGCGATCAGCCTCTAACGACCACCTCCCCATCAGGAATCGTAAGGTAGTGGGCAAACAAGGATTCTTCTTCTTCCTCTCAGATGTAAACCCAGCAGCATGGCGGGGGGGCAATGAGTGAAATGGAGTTCTTCCTGTCAAACTGACAGACCGTAGTAGCCACGTTAGCTCAGCCATGTCTTTGTCCAAATACGTCGTCTCCTTTTCTTTTTAGGGCTTTCAGCACTAAATCACCCAAATATCCAAGGCAGCGTTTCACTCTAGTGAGCTTCATGTTCCTCTGCTGCTGGTTTGGCTTCAGATAGACGAGTCCGAGTAGCGCTATCTCACTGCGGAGCTGAGTCCCACCTGGTTTTTAGACGTATAGTGTGAGCAGGTAGATCGCATCAGAGCGTCAGGTCGCTCAGCGTGAGAACAAACATGGTGAGCTGGGAACTTTAAAACCTGCAGTTACGTCATTCAGTTTGAGCTGCAGCTGCGTGCTATGATTGTAAAAATATCGTACAGTAATGCCCGGCTTTAGAGGCGGAGCCTGATGAAGATCCTCAGCAGCAGGTTCAACACTTTGAAGCTGCTTCATCAGATTTAGTCTCCTTCTGATGGAACCAGCAAAGGCTACAGACTCAGAACCAGTGATGATGATGATGATGATGAAATGAGCCCTCCCTGATGAAATG
This sequence comes from Cyprinodon diabolis, assembly GCA_030533445.1. Taxonomy (NCBI): domain Eukaryota; kingdom Metazoa; phylum Chordata; class Actinopteri; order Cyprinodontiformes; family Cyprinodontidae; genus Cyprinodon; species Cyprinodon diabolis. The sequence continues at coordinate 724,804 of CM060080.1, read as the reverse complement.
CCAATCCAGTTCCACGTTCATTATTCTGTTCTAAACGTAATGAGACGTTTCCTGTTTTCTGTAGCAGGAACCAGAGCCGCCATTAAGCCCCTCCCAGGCTCTGGCGTGGGTCTCCAGAGGTCACAGGCTGTGGGCGGGACTCTGGACGGGTCAGCAGGATGAGTTCCACCTTCATTAAAATAAAGCCGGCGATGAGATCTGACTGCCGGCGTCCGTGATGTGAAGTGACTCAGGCCTCAGCTGGAGGCTTGTTATCCTGCTGAGGCGTCGTTAAAGCTTCTGCTTCCTGTTTGCAGGTCATTAAAGCCAACAAGGTCCAGAACAAAGGGCCAGGCCTGGGGGAGAGAGGGGGAGAGAGGGGGGGGGGCTCAGGGCATAAAGAAGCATCAGATTTCCTCCAATAGATGTTTGTTCTGGCTGTGACATCATGTAGCTCCTCCCACATACTCCTCTGCTCATCAAACCTGAACGTTGTTCCAACAAATCTTAGATATTTCCTCCCCGAGCTTCAAAGAACTGCTTCTGATCAATGAGTGACTGAAGAAGCTCGGACTATACAGGTGCTGGTCATAAAATTAGAATATCATGAAAAAGTAGATTGATTTCAGTAATTCCATTTAAAAAGTGAAACTTGTATATTATATTCATACATTACATACAAACTCATATATTTCAGATGTTTATTTTGTTTAATTTTGATGATTACAAATGACAACAAATGAAAATCTCAAATTCATCATATCAGAAAATTAGAATATTACTGAAGACCAATAAAAACAAAGGATTTATAGAAATGTTGGCCAACTGAAAAGTATGAACATGAAAAGTATGAGCATGTACAGCACTCAGTATTTAGTTGGGCCTCCTTTGGCCTGTATTACTGCAGCAATGCGGCGTGGCATGGAGTCGATCAGTCTGTGGCACTGCTCAGGTGTTATGATAGCCCAGGTTGCTCTAATAGTGGCTTTTAGCTCTTCTGAATTGTTGGGTCTGGTGTATTGCATCTTCTTCTTCACAATACCCCATAGATTTTCTATGGGGTTAAGGTCAGGAGAGTTTGCTGGCCAATTAAGAACAGGGATACCATGGTCCTTCAACCAGGTACTGGTAGCTTTGGCACTGTGTGCAGGTGCCAAGTCCTGTTGGAAAATGAAATCTGCATCTCCAAAAAGTTGGTCAGCTGCAGGAAGCATGAAGTGCTCTAAAACTTCCTGGTATGTGGCTGCGTTGACCCTGGACCTCAGAAAACACAATGGACCAACACCAGCAGATGACATGGCACCCCAAACCATCACTGACTGTGGAAACTTTACACTGGACTTCAAGCAACGTGGATGAAGTGCCTCTCTTCTTTTCCTCCAGACTCTGGGACCTTGATTTCCAAAGGAAATGCAAAATTTACTTTCATCAGAGAACATGACTTTGGACCACTCACCAGCAGTCCAGTCCTGTTTCTCTTTAGCCCAGGCAAGACGCTTCTGACGCTGTCTGTGGTTCAAGAGTGGCTTGACACAAGGAATGCGACAGCAGAAACCCATGTCTTTCATACGTCTGTGTGTGGTGGTTCTTGAAGCACTCACTCCAGCTGCAGTCCACTCTTTGTGAATCTCCCCCACATTTTTGAATGGGTTTTGTTTCACAATCCTCTCCAGGGTGCGGTTATCTCTCTTGCTTGTACACTTTTTTTCGACCACATCTTTTCCTTCCCTTCGCCTCTCTATTAATGTGCTTGGACACTGAGCTCTGTGAACAGCCAGCCTCTTTAGCGATGACCTTTTGTGTCTTGCCCTCCTTGTGCAAGGTGTCGATGGTCGTCTTTTGGACAACTGTCAAGTCAGCAGTCTTCCCCATGATTGTGTAGCCTATAGAACTAGACTGAAAGACCATTTAAAGGCTTTTGCAGGTGGTTTGAGTTAATTAGCTGATTAGAGTGTGGCACCAGGGGCCATCAATTTTGAACCTTTTCACAATATTCTAATTTTCTGATATGATGAATTTGAGATTTTCATTTGTTGTCATTTGTAATCATCAAAATTAAACAAAATAAACATCTGAAATATATGAGTTTGTATGTAATGTATGAATATAATATACAAGTTTCACTTTTTAAATGGAATTACTGAAATCAATCTACTTTTTCATGATATTCTAATTTTATGACCAGCACCTGTAATCCCACGGCGGCTTGATGCTGATTTCTGATTTAATCTGCTGAGCTGATCAATTCAATTCAATTCAATTCAGTTTATTTATATAGCGCCAAATTCACAACACATGTCATCTCAAGGCACTTTACAGTTCAACCAGATCATACAGTCAAATTGATACAAAGTTTTCTATCTAAGGAAAACCAGTTGATTGCATTGACTCATTGACTCAAATACAATCCCTCACACTAAGCATGCTTGTAGCGACAGTGGAGAGGAAAAACTCCCTTTTAACAGGAAGAAACCTCCAGCAGAACCAGGCTCAGTGTGAGCGGCCATCTGCCGAGGCCGACTGGGGTTCAAGGAGACAGAAGCAGAGATACAAAAAGCAGCTGTAAAAGGCGGCCCCGTCCAGGAAACACACAGCCAGGCAGACGAGCTCCAAGGCAGCTCCCATGCCAGAGGATGAAGAGAGCACATCCACCCAGCCACGGCCAGAGAAACAGGACCACACTGGAAGACAGGCCGATCTCCAACATCTACAAACAAGGGTGTTGATGGAAGCAGCACAGCTGATGTTTCTTTCCTGGATGACGTCACAGCCAAACAGGAACAGACGAGGCAAAGCTACTCTGAGGAAAAGCAGAGAGAGCAGAAGGTTAGAGATTGAACAAACAGATTCTGCAGAATAGGAGAACAGAGAGAGAATGAAGCAGAATGATGAAATGGGGGTCCCTATGTCCTCCAAAAGTCTAAGCCTATAGCAGCATAACTATAGAGAGAGAGCTCAGGATAACCTGAGCCACCCTAACTATAAGCTTTATCAAAAAGGAAAGTTTTAAGCCTAGTCTTAAAAGTAGACAGAGTGTCTGCCTCACGGACTAAAACTGGTAGTTGGTTCCACAGGAGAGGAGCCTGATAACTAAAAGATCTGCCTCCCATTCTACTTTTAGAAATTCTAGGAACCACTAGTAAACCTGCAGATTGAGAGCGAAGTGCTCTGTTAGGAACATAAGGAACAATCAGATCTCTGATATAAGATGGAGCTTGGCCATTTAAGGCTTTATATGTGAGAAGGAGGATTTTAAATTCTATTCTTGATTTAACAGGAAGCCAATGAAGAGAAGCCAGGATAGGAGAGATGTGATCTCTCTTTTTAATTTTCATCAGAACTCTGGCTGCAGCATTTTGGATCAGCTGAAGGCTTTTAACTACAGATCAGATTAGTGCTGATTGCTGATGATCACCAGGGGCCGATTGAGGAAATATGGGGCCCTAGGCAAAGACAGGCAGGGGGCCCTCTGAATGGAGAAGACATCAAACAGCCTCATTCTCCAGATATAGAAATATTAATAGAATAGACATCCATTTGTAATGATCTCAGAATGTAGAACCCAGAATTCGAGGCGAGACAGGCAGTGGGAAAGTTCAAAGCGTTTATTGACAGACAGGTGGGCGGGGCTGCTCGTCTGCCAAGGGACGGATCTCTGCAGAAAGGGGAGAATACAGGTCAGCGACTGGATATGGAGCTTCACACGACTTGGAGCAAAGTCACTGACCTGATTCAAAGTTCAGTCCGTTCGCGGAGCTTTGACCGCAGTTGCGGCGGGCGACGCCCCCAGACTTCCTAGAGAGCGCGCAGCAGACGCCAAGCAGCAACAGAGTCCAGAAGGGAAATCCAAGGCCGAAGTCAGAAGACAGTTCCAGGTTCAGAAGCCGGTAGAATCCAGGATCAGACAGGACAAACAGAGCAGACAGGGGCAAGGCAAAAACTCGAAATCCTCAGGACAGAAACTGGTGAATATCAGGAAAACAGGCAGACTACAGATTGCTAGGGAACGTATCACAAAAACACAAGAATAACCTGGCGCTGATGGGAGGCAAACACACAACTTAAATAGTAGAGGAACCAGGTGGAAATGATCGGCGATAATCAGCTGCAGAACCAATTAGACAGGAAAGCAAGGAGCAAAGGAAAAAACAAACCATCAGCGCCGAGATCATGACACCATCATCTGTTCTAGGTTGTGTCCCTCTCTTCTTGTCCCTTTTCTTCTTGTTTTCCTCTCTATGTTTTGTACTCAGCTGACTTTTCATGCTGTCTCTAAAGGAATGAAAGATTTTTTCCAAGCACTAAGCTCACTTAGCTGATTGCTCCTTCCTGTGTTTCCAAAAAGGCCAAAGTAAATAACCCAGTCCTTCTTTTCACTGTAGACAAGCCATGATCTGCTTATCTGTTCTCCATTTTTCATTTGGATGAAATAATAGCTGCATGAATCATGACAGCAGACAAGATAGAGGAGAGCAGGAGGCGGGGTTACCAATCTACTTGCTCTGGAGAGCAGAGTTCGCTGCTTTTAGATGTTGTCTCCAAAGTCTCCAGTAGCAGAAAAAAGTCTCTAGATTTGGCGCTAGGAGCTTTTTAAAAGTCGTTAAATATAGCGACTAAAGCGCTAACTCTGATGCGCATCAACCGTAGACTCTGCATGTAAACCAGCTGCTTCTGCTGATTCAATCACTTGCGGTCTGAACGTAGCATTAGCTATAATGTGGCCAGATGTTGAAAAAATGCGAAAAACATTCAGCATGAGACTAAACGCTGGGAACTGAACAGGTTTAAAGGAACATCCTGATCAGGGATCAGGGACGGGGAATTCCCAGTGTTCTGCTGCTACTTCTACCAGAAAATAATGTTTCTTTTCTTATCTTTATTACATTTGTTTATGTTTCTTTTAATCCAGGAATTAACTGAATACTGAGTAATAACACGTTAATGTCCCAATGAGGGCCCCCAGGTGGTCAAAAAAAGAACAAAGCAAAGCAATCAGAAAAAAAATGTCAAAATGTTGATTTTTAGTTTCTTGCATTTCAAATCCTGAGGTGAGCATATCAAACCAAAACACTGCATATCTGCACCATAGATATTATGGACTTACAATTCCTGATGGGGAGTGTAAGCCCAGCTTAATTCTAAGTGGTATTTTAATAAGGAATTGATACTAAACTAACTAGACTAAACTCTATAACCAAGAGCTTAATGTTTGGGTATTTCATGCCCACTGGTGAGACAACAAAAGTTCAAATTGCACCTCAGTAGATTCAGAGCTAAAAAAAAATAAATTAAAAAAAAACGTAATATTTGATGGAAAGAACCCTAAAAGCCCAAAGGGAATCTCCTCACCTCTGTGCAGCTGCAGCTGTGTGGCTGGTCCATCAGTGACTCTCCTGCAGTGATGCAACTAATCCAGAACCGGGAGGAAACAGCATTAGTTAGAGATAGGCTCTCTGTGTGTGTCTGCACCTTGAAGCTCTATCTCTCTGGTTCTTTTCCCCTGAAAAGAGATCACTCAGGACAACAATAACATTTAATAGCTTATAACCAGGAGATATGACAACAGATTCAGATAGAAATTATAATCTTACTCAATTCAGTTTCTATTCAGTTTATTTCTATAGCTCCAATTCACATCATGTCATCTTTCCAGTTCACCAGATCATCCAGTCAGATTGATTCAAAGTTTTCTATCTAAGGAAAACCAGCTGATTGCATCGACTCATTGACTCTTCAGCAATCCCTCACACTAAGCATGCTTGTAGCGACAGTGGAGAGGAAAAACTCCCTTTGAACAGGAAGAAACCTCCAGCAGAACCAGGCTCAGTGTGAGCGGCCATCTGCTGAGGCCCACTGGGGTTCAAGGAGACAGAAGCAGACATAGAAACAGAAGCATAGATACAAAAGGCAACCAGCTCCACAGGCGGCCCCGTCCAGGAAACACACAGCCAGGCAGACGAGCTCCGAGCCAGCTCCCATGTCAGAGGATGAAGAGAGCACATCCAGTTAGTCACAGTCAGAGAAACAGGACTACACTGGAAAACAGGCCGAGCTCCAACATCTAGAAACAAAGGTGTTGATGGCAGCCGCACAGCTGATATTTCTCTCCAGGATGGAGTCACAGCCAAACAGGAACAGACCAGATGAAGCTACTATGAGAAAAAGCAGAGAGAGCAGAACGTTAGAGATTGAACTAACAGATTCTGCAGAGTGGGAGAATAGAGATAGAATGAAGCAGAATGATGAAATCTCAGATCAGAGAAGTTACAGAAGAGTTACAGAGAGCAGCTGCTCACCTCTCAGGAAGTGGCTCCGATTAACAGTTTTTATTTTAGGCTTTTTATACATCTTATGTCTGACACATTATGACATCATCCATCCATCACTTATCTGACACGCTTGTGGGGTCGCGAGGGGTGCTGGTGTCTATCTCCAGCAGTCAATGGGCGAGAGGCGGGGTACACCCTGGACAGGTAGCCAGTCATTATGACATCATCACATAATCAACTCATTACATCATCCTATCATGACATCATACACGTTAGCAGATGATTATGCATCCATGGCTCCAGCCTCATCAAAATATTCCACTATGTTCTGAAGGACGCCGCTCTCATTCTATTCCCAAATCTTTGCCACGTGCAGAATGAAGATTATAACTGGATATCCAGACAGAGGAACTGTCCTGATTAGATCAACTATGGTGGAAAAGATCCGTTTTCAACAGGCAGGTAATATTAAGGTGTAATAAACTCACACATCTTCAATGATAATTATCCTAACGATTATCTTAACAGCTCTAATCATCGCTTCTCAATCGATTCCCTTCATAACGTCTCAGATTTATTCAAAGCTTTCTCCTTTTCTCAGAATCCAACAATGATCCCATTTTAATGATCTTCAGCTCCAAACAGGAGTCTCTGCACACACTGTGTCCCATTAAATATATTTACTCCATAAACCTCAGGTTGAATGACTGATTTCCAGGACAGGATCCGCCTCCCGTCAGGAGAGCAGCCGTCCAATCTGATCAGTTAGAAATCTCCTCATTGAAAAAGCTTCACCTTTTTATGAAAGTTATACTTTAAAAGTGCATTGTTTGTTTAAATTAATGGATTTCTACTCTATTAATATCAGCCTGTTCTTGTCGTCCTATAATTCTCTTCTTGACGACTTAAAATTGAAGCTAAGTTTTATAAAAATTCAAAGTTCTTAAAAAGCAGAAAAAGTCTCAAACAAGGATCAAAAAATTTAGACAGAGGCCGCTGAGTCCAGGTCCAGTGAGTTTATTGCTAAACACTACATATTTACACAGCGCTGGTGAGCCGAAGCTGACAAATGGTGAAACCAGCTCCCTTTTATACATTTCTTATCGGTGGAAAAACCCCCTTCAGAACATATTTCAGTCATTGGTAAAGGTCACATTGATATTTATCTGCAAAACACGGTAACATTCATAGACACATCTCATACTTGTGAGAGCACTCTCTCAGGCCATGCAGAAACTTATGACGGTTTAGTCAAAAACATGTTGAAACTTATCCTTTCCCTACTTTAAGCCATGTCAGTCTGGCCTAGTGTTCCTCTTTGTGTCTCAGTCAAAGCATCACCCCTTCTGGGATCAGTACTGCACATTGTGCCTTGAAAATAACAACTCTATTTATCACAAGTTGTATGGCCAAATTTTGCTGGGCTGGTTAACCTTGATATGTCAAATACTTCATTTTTATGAGGGTGCTTTTTCTTATCACTAAGGGCCTTAATCCTGTGCTTTCCAGCAGATGAGTGTGCTTTTCTTCCTCTTACAGTCAGGTGCAGCAGTTACACACACTCATTGCTCTGTTTTTCTCCTCTTGGCCTACATAAATATATTCATGAACACAATTCTCTTTAATCATTTAAAACTTTTGATTCTTGTTTTATTCTAATCATTTATGACAAATAATACACTACATTTCCCCCCTTTGATCCTAAAAAGGATCAATTTACGTGATTATGCAGGTGATAACTAATCTAAAACACTTTAAATGTGAACTCACCCAAGTGACAAAAGTTTATATATATATTGTGCACACTAAACTAAACGTGAGATTAAATACACACCATATAGTAGAAGTGAGTAATATAAGATGTGGTGGTGTCTGAGTAAATATTAAACTAATAAAATGCAGAAAACAGAATATATAAAAACAAAGAGGGATCCCCCTCTTGGCTCCCTTAAGAGGACCCGTCCTCGTTGCTTACTTTTTTTTTTTAGCAAGATGTTCTAATTCTGTTTTCTCAGCAGAGGCAAATACCAATGCCCAAGCAGCATCTTGTGTTACGAGGTCACTGCAATTATCCCCTACATAGGTGGTCTTTCACACCCATAAATACACACACACAAACAAAAAGCTTCATCAGGCCCTTCATGAATTGGGCATAAACTGTTTTGGTCATAGAGGTGATTTCAGGCTTGAGATCACTGTTGGTGTTGTATGACTCCAGCGGATGAGCCAAGAACTTTGCAACATGATGAGCTTCGGCAAGATCAAGCTTTATGTCATCTGCTATGACCATGAACATAGCCAGTACGCCTGGAATGGGTGGTGGCGGATAATTATATTGGTGGGGTGACGGTGGTCGTCGATCCTCGGGATTCTCAGGACTGGCAGGGGTGCTGGTTGGACCGAGATCAATACTGAGGTCCCCTGGTGGCATCGAGATGGACAGTGGCTTCCCAGTAGGTGATGGTGGTTGATCATCAGGCTGCCTGCTGGGTGTCATCATAGGTTGATCCTCAGGCTGCCTGCTGGGTGTCATCATAGGTTTGCTCCAACCCAAAGGTGCACTGCTTGGCCCCTCTGCAGGATCTAGTAGGTACCTGGGAGGAAGATATGGGCATCCTACCCCTAGTGATGGGCCTAACGACGCCAGTGCAGCTTGTAAATTCATTTGGTTTTCTTCATATTCATCATAACTAGCCTCTGCCATGTTCAATAATCTACCTGTGGGGACATAGTATGGCAAATTTAGGCATCATCTGAAGGCATATTATCTCTTATATCTATGGATTATTCAGCATGCAAGTTGCTATATCTACGTGAGTAAGTATATAAGTCATTGTTATGCAAAATATTTATATATATACACTGTTGTTATTAAAGAAATGCACGTACCTGGTGAGGGTGGAAGGTGATCATGGTTATGTTTTATATCTCTTGGTCCAATTGTATCTCTACAACTGGGAACTGACCAGTTACACTTACAACAAGTCTTGAGACCAGTCCCCGAACAAGGGGTATGATGCAACACACAACTATCAATATAATCAGCATTACTGCCCCTAGAATCATTCCTGCTGCCTCAAGATATTTTCCCCTTCCAAGCTTGTGAAACCAATCCCAGAATCCCTTCAGCTGAGTGTTCCAATTAGCCGGGAATAATCTGAAGGGCTGGTAATTTTTTAGCATTATAGCAGGCTATACAATCATCTTTAGGGCGCTTTTTGGCTTTGAACATTGCCTGGACAGAGTACTGAATCCATTGTTGGAACATATTGGTTTCCCAGTGTGCAGTCTTTAATTTGTCTAGATCTCTTTTCTGCCTTTTGTTTACCAATTTTAACATTCTATGCGCTTTCCCTACCGTCATTACCTGCTCTGTTAATGTATTTTGGCATATGTACATTTTGCATCTTACCTCAATGATCACCATCCCATCCTCACGGCAGTCCATGCTTTGTGGAACTCCAAGCCAATGTTTCCCCATTGAGTTACCTAAAATTTCTTCAGACATTACATAATCATATCCTTTGACTTGCACATGCATTAGTGATAAATTTTCTCCATCATTATTATTGATTACCCCTTGGTTAGTAGCTAGTGTTACCATTGCTAGTGCACATGTTTGTGTGTGACGCATTAAATGTGTGTGTGCACTGTTAGTATTAATTTTCATAAGATCCCCCCTTGTTAACCCACAAAGGGTTAATACAACAAGAAGTTAATCAAAGTCTGAAGAAGGCGCATACGGGAGATGCCCAGACGGCGATGGGGTGGGCGGGACCGAGTCGATCGACGGCCCACTTGACGCGGAGGAGGAGGGGGAAAGGGAGGGGATGAGAGGGAAAGATGCAGGTGAGGGATGTTAAGGGGACAGGACTCCACCAGCATCTGATGGGCCAGAAGAAAGAAGTTCGTCCAGTGCCTGAACGACGGATGGATCTGGGTGAGACCCAGAAGAAGTCTCAGTGGCAACAGGATCATCATCATTGCCACCAGAATCAGAAGGCGGATGGGAAGCATAAGAATGAACACTGTCATCCTCAGAGTCCCCTGGCATTGGTGATTGGCGGGCTGCCAAACGTGCCGAACGTCTGTGGACGCCGGACGTGGAGGGGAGTGGGTGCGCATCAGTGCCCGACACCGGTGCAACATCTACAGTCTGTGAGCTAGTGGAGGGGTGCTGCGGAGGGAGACTTGTTGCTGCCCTGTCAGCATGCGCAGAGCCCGTCGGTCCTGGAGCAAGGCCAGGTGGGTCTGGAGGCCGATGCCTGGTGCAGTGGTTTTTATGAAACCAGAAGGGCTTACCTTCAACTTTCAGGGCAGTGGGAGTGGTAAGCACAACTTTAAACGGGCCTTCCCTACGAGGCTCGTTCCACTGACGTCTAAAGACGCGTATGAACACACTGTCACCAACTTGAACGTCCCTGACGTCCACTGGAATGTGTGTCTCGTCTCGGCCGTGAGCTGCTTTCACCTGTTGAAATATAAGCCTGTGAATGCGTGTTAAGGACCTGAGATAGTCCCCCATTTCACGTTCAAGCTGTGCCAAGGAGACCTCCTGCAGCAGGGGTCCACGAACCTGTGGGAGAGGCATTGGTCGACCTGTAAGCATTTCATGGGGAGTAAGATGGGTTATTCGGTTAGTTTGAGAGCGCATTGCCATCAATGCAACAGGCAAGGCGTCCACCCAAGTCAAACGGTTGTTGCTGTCAGCTATTATCTTTGCTATCTTTGATTTCAGCACTCCATTAGCTCGTTCCACGGAGCCCTGTGACTGGGGATGATACACACAACCAAACTTCTGTGTTATGCACAACAGTTTAAACATTTGCTGGATCACCTGTGAAACAAAATGAGGTCCGTTATCAGATGATATTGTATCAGGCATGCCAAATCTGGGAAAAACTTCTTTACACAAAAATCTTGCTGCAGCTTTGTGGTCATTCTTAGCAGTGGGGCATGCCTCCACCCATCTGCTAAACCTACATACAACCACCAACATATATCTCTTTCCCTGAACCCGAGTTATCATGTCAACGTAATCCATCATCAGATGGCGGAAGGGACCGTCTGGCATGGGAATATGTGCTAAGGGCTGTGTGAACATCTTACGCACATTATATTTAGGACAATGCGGACATAAGGCCAGTTCTCTGTCTACCATTGGTGTCATATAAGGTGACCACCAGACTGCCTGTAACTTTTGAATAACTTGGGCTCGTGAACAATGATCAGGTCCATGCATTATTTTAATCGCCGTTGGTAATAAGGACAAAGGTAGTACAAAATGTCCTCGAGAACTATGCCACAATCCATCGTGGGGGTGTGTTAACCGAGCTGCCCCCCTTTGCACCCAGAGACGCTTTTCTGCTTCAGATACGTTATTTTGGGCTTCTATTAAGGAGGCCAAATTAGTAATGGGTTCACACTCAGCTACATGAACCATTGGTCCCTGTACTGCTGAACCTGTGGCTTCTTTAGCTGCCTCATCTGCTAAGTTATTTCCAATGGCAATAGGTGTTTTTGCTGTTTGATGAGCAGCACATTTTACAATAGCTAACGCAGATGGAAGTTGCATAGCTTTAATTAACTATACTACTGCTTGCCCATGTGTCACTGGGGTACCATCTGTTCTAACAAACCCTCGTTGTTTCCAGATGCTAGCGTTTATATGGCATACCCCGTACCCATAAGCACTGTCAGTATAGATTGTCACTCTTTTACCATTAGCCAATTTACATGCTGCTGTTAATGCTTTTATCTCTGCCAATTGGGCAGAGCAAGGTTGATCTAAGCTCATTGATTGTACTTTGGTAAAGGTCCCATCAGGGTTAAGTTGGACTATTCCATATCCCGCTCTATTACCTGTCTCACCTCTGACACATGATCCGTCTACGAACAGTGTCAAATCAGATGGGATTGGATGATTGTATAAGTCCTCTCTTACCTTCATGAAGGTGTCCGTCTCCTGGAGACAATCATGGGGCTCACCTTCTGTGGGCAGTACCATTCTTGTGGCTGGATTAATGGTGGTACAGCGTTGTATTGTTAAGTCAGGTCCTGAAAGCAGAACTTCATAACCTGTTCGACGAGCTTGTGTTATCACAAAACGTGGACTGGTGAGCAGTGCATGTAATTGATGTGATGTGTACAAAATGATAGGGTGGCCCATAGTAATAACTGAGGCCTTTTTGTATGCGAAGGCTGCTGCTGCCAAGCCCTGGTAGCAGGGAGGCAAACCCTCTTCGACACCATCTAATTTTGTGCTGTAATAAGAAATTGGCTGTTTACCTGTTGGGGTGTCTTGCATCAATACTGCACATGCATACCCTTGTCGCTCAGCCACATAGAGATGGAATGGTTTGCCATAATCTGGATTTGGCCAGAGCAGGAGCAGTTTGGAGATCTTGTTTCAGCAGCTGGAACGCACCCTCTGCCTCATCTGTCCATTGCAATTGAGCCGACTGGTGTCCTTGACCTGCGGCTTTAATCAGTGCTCTCAGTGGAGCCGTTTTGATGGCATAATCACACACCCACGGTCTGCTGTAACCTGCCATGCCAAGGAAAGACAACATGTGACCAACAGTCCGAGGTTTGGGCATTTGAGTTATGGCTTCCAGTTGGGACGGTGCAATACACCTCTTGTCCCCACTGAGTTGCCTGCCGAGATATTCCACTGTTTGCTGGCAGAATTGCAATTTTTGTTTACTTACTTTGTGTCCTCCTTCTGCCAAAGCAGTCAACACTGTAATGGAGTCTCTTTCACACTGCTCTTTGGAAGCAGAACAAATCAAAATGTCATCAACATACATCAACATTGTAGATGGTATGTCAAGGTGATTTAAGTCATTTGCCAGTACTCGATTGAAAATTGATGGTGAGTGTACAAAACCCTGTGGTAATCGTGAATAAGTGTATTGTTGGCCTTTATAGGTGAATGCAAACAAATACTGAGAATCTGGATGGACCGGTACACTGAAAAATGCTGAGCACAGATCTATCACAGTAAACCATTTGGTACCTGGGGGTATATTACTCAGTAATGTGTGCGGGTCTGGTACCACTGGTATCTCTTCTGCTACAATGGCATTAATTAATCTTAGATCATGGACTAGTCTATAGTCATTACTGTTGGGTTTTCTGATGGGAAAAATTGGCGTGTTACAGGGACTTGCTGTTGGTTTAAGAACTCCTGCTGTTTCTAATCCTGTAATAATAGGCTGTATTCCTTCTACTGCTTCTCTTTTAAGTGGGTATTGTCTTTGGAAGGGCAATTTAGCATTTGGTTTGATGGTGAATTTGATGGGGTCTGCTGATTTCACTAATCCTACATCTGTTTTACTTTTAGACCATACTTGCTCTGGGACCTGTTCTAATAGGGATTCATGTTCTGCTGCCACTGCCATTTGTCTTTTCCCAGGAACTTTAATGTGTTCTGCTATGACTTCATCAGCTTGTGAGAATGAGATCTTAAAGAACAGTCCATCTTTGGATAATTTAATGCAGTCCCATGCTGTGTTGACCCATTCAGTAACTTGCTTGGCTTTTTGAACCATGGGTCCTAAGTCATGTGACTCATACTCGTCTGCAATCATGTGTTTTGCCTTTGTCATAAAACATGGTACAATGGAGAGGGAGAAAGGGTTCTTTGGAGTTCTCATAGTGATTCATTATCAGGGGTCTCCATGTTTCCCACTCTAGTTGGAGGAAGGAAGTTGGTGATGTGAGTTTCAGCCAAAATACTTGGTCTTCTGGTTCATGACTTGTTGTCTGTGGGGTCTTTTGTAGACCCAGTGGCATCATGTAGGCTTCATTGTCGTCTATTGCTTCAAAAGAAATTCCATTCGGGGTACATTTGATTTTAGCATTGAGCTGGCACAGCACATCTCTACCCAGCAGATTTATGGGCGTATCTTCTGAGTAAAGCAGTGGTGCACACACAGTCTTTTCACCTATGATCATGGGAACTGGCTTAGTCATGGGTATTATTTGGGTCTTCCCAGAGAAACCTACTGTTCGAATCTTTGATGCTGAGAGAGGCAGGCCAATTCCACTTTTTCCTATACAGGAGTAGGCCGCTCCTGTATCAATCATGAAGCGATGATGGCTGTCATATATTGTGACATCAATGGTGGGTTCTGTTTGTGGACGTTGGGTTAATACAGGTAGAATAGCCTCTCCATCAGGTTTCTCTGGGCACCCCTATAGCCAGTACGTGTCTTGTCCCGTTCCATAGATGGCTGGTCCCGCAGTAGGGGGCTGGGGTCCCATCCATGGGTTAGTGGGGCAGTCTCTTTGTATGTGTCCAATTTGTCCACATCCCCAGCATTGCATTCTCACTCGCTGTTGTCCCATGTCTGGACCTGCTTGTGGCATCTGCTGGTATTGGCCTTGAGGGGGCCTTCTTGGGGCTCCTTGTGGGCCTCTCCATCTTCCCCGCATAGGTGGCCCCCCTCGTCCCCTTCCGAACGTTGCTTGTTGGGGACCTCCTCCTTGGTTTAGATGCACATAAATAGGAGGGACTGGTTGGGGTTGGGTCTGCTGTGGCAGGGCTCCTCCCACGAGTGGCGCTGCTGGATACTGCATCTGCTGTGTGGGTGGAGGAATAACAGGAGACACTACTGGTGCTTGTACCACTGCCTCCCCTGTTGGTGCTCCCTCGGTTGGGGGTGTGGCCACCACAGTCAGTGCAGCTTGATGCTTGGGCTTCTCTTTCTTTGCTTTGGACAATTCCCCAATCTGCAGCTGGGTTAGCTTGGTGGCCAGCATCTTGCTTTGGTCATCAAAGGCCCGTTTCTCGGCCCGATGCATGTTTACATAGTGATTAACATGCTCGGAGAACAGAGGCCAGTCCATCTTCATGAGCCCCACAACTCCGTCCAGTTTGGCTTGTACTTCTTTGGGCATGGCCTCTCTGATGTAGGTTCTGAATAGAGGGCCAGATGTTTTCAGTTCATTCCCATCACTTCCAGTCTCTGTTTTCCATTTCTGTTGGAACCTGTGCAGAAACTGGGCGGGGCTTTCATCATCCTTTAGGCATTCTTGTCTCAGCTTAGTTGGATCACTGCAGGTGGGGTATTTGTTCCTTACGGCTGCCCACACCTTGGGTCTTATTTGGTTGAATGGTATCTTGTCATACTGGTGTGAGGTCATGACCCTTGGAAGCTGGGCTTCGTCAAACACTTCTCTGGCTGCTGAGTGTCCTGCTGTCTTAATCAGCAATGCCTTGATGTCTCCAGCTGCCAGATTGATGCCTCCAGTGATTTCTTCCAGCTTTTCTATCCACCTGTCAGCACCATCTGCCAACGGGGTCAGCCTTCCAGCAAGTGTGATCATGTCCATAAATGACCATGGCACATATCTGTCTTCTTGAGGTCCTTTAGACAGCAGGGGAGCCATATAGGCCTTTTTTTGATCTGACTCTGTCTTCTGCTGTCGTGCTTGGTACCTGGTCATCATTGAGTGAGGGCCGCTTTTTTCTATTTGCAGGTCCACTTCACATTCAGCTGTGAGTGGCTCCCGTCCTTTGGTCGCTGGTCTGTCTTTCTCCTTTAACCCCTTATGGCATGGGTCTGTTGACAGTGGCATGTCTGAGCCTTCTTCTTCCATTCCATCATGCAACCAGTCGGTCTCCTCACTCTCTATGAAGACTTCCTCCTCGCTTCTTCTCTCCTCTCCCTCTTTTATTTTAGCTTCTTCAATCAAGGCCTTAGTCCATGGATTTGCCTGATCTGGGGCGTCATTTCGGGCCTGTAGTATGAGCTGCTCTGTTTCCATCCTTTTCTGTTTTTCTAATACTTCCTCAAATTTCTTCAATTTTTCTTTCAAATGCTTTAGTCGTTTCATTTGTACTTCTTTTTCCAATTTTTCCTCCTTCGCTATGAGTTTTACATATTCTTTCGTCAGCTCCACCACCTCCTGGTTTATTTGTTCCATTAGTTCTGGCGATTCATCCAAGACTAGCTTGGTCACGGGCTCTGAGTGTTTTGCTGATTTTTTCAACGATGACTTGGTCCTGGGTTCTGAGTGGCTTATGGGGCCTCTTTGATATGGTGAATGCCTGCGACGTGCTGGGGGTAGGGAACGACTATGGGGAGCTTTTCTCCTTACTTCTGGGGTTCTCTCCCAATCGTCTTCTCCATCACGGTATTTACACTCTGTCTGTGGTGTGTTGTTTATTTCTTCTTCTGTTATTTCTATTTCTTCCTCTTCCTCTTCTAATACTAATTTAAGTTGTCCAGTTATCTTTCCCTTGCTCCCTGATTCTACTACTACTGGGTACAGGCCTGCTATGCTAGGGCGATAGGGTGGTGGCTTATGATCAGTGTAGTCAGGGGCTGTTGGGCTCTTTTGATGTTCAACTTTAAAATATCTCAGGATATCTCTCTGTTCAGCATGTTTCTGTTTCTTATGCAAATGCACTCGGTCACGCCTTTTTTCCTTATTTCTTAATTGTTCTTCAACCTCGTCACAGCATGAAGGATCAAAGCTGCCCTCTTTAGGCCAACGGTTTCTTCCAGATGTCATCTTATGCCATTCTGTCATGCATTTTTGAATTTTGCGCTTATTGGAGGGGTGTGTCATTATTACCAGTTTGGCAGGCGTTAACCCCTCGGTCTGTTTGCTCGCATTAGCTCCCATGGCAATCAGCAGTCACTTAACCTTTAGGGTCTGTGCTTATTTACCAGTCTTTGTAATCCTCAGTTAATTTTTATCTTAACTGGTTCTGCTCTCTTCAATACAGATCGTGTTTATTTTCTTTTAGTTTCTTTCCAGTTAATTTACTTCCTAAATTTAGATCTCTTCAATTTTGAGATAAAATCTTTAATAAAACAAATTTGTAATTTTATTTTGCACTTTCACTAATTTTATACCTTATATATTTTACTTTATGTAGACTATAGTTTGTAATAATATATACTTATAATATCTTTATCTTATAAAGCTTACAATTTTTTCCAATCTTATTTAGGAATTTTGTTATTTTTATTTCATTCTCATAACTCTAGTGTTTTTTGTTTTTTTGTTTTTGTTTTTTCCTTCAGTTATCAATTTTGTTTTCCAATCCTTATTAATTTTCAGGTTATTCTTTTTAACTATATTCTGTACTAATTACTTCTATTAATTTATTATTATATCTTTAATCTTTATTTATTAATATCACCCACCCCTTACTTCCCCTCAGTCACTCAACTCTTTCACTCGACACACTAACAAAGACACACAAGACAAATGATTATATATATTTACAGTGCACTTCCTTTTCCTCACTGTTTCCTACAGTGGCACATACGTTTTTCCCTGCTGCCCCCGGCTACACCCAGATAACTGGAAATGCATAGACGTCCTCCGGTTGGTCGAGCGGTACTATTCTCCGATTATCGCTTAATCGGTAATATTCTGGCTATCCCTTAGCCTGGCTATCGCTTAGCCTCTCAATACCTTTTCCTCACTGTTTCCCTACAGTGGCACAATACCTTTTCCTCACTGTTTCCCTACAGTGGCACAATACCTTTTCCTCACTGTTTCCCTACAGTGGCA
Source organism: Cyprinodon diabolis (assembly GCA_030533445.1). Taxonomy (NCBI): domain Eukaryota; kingdom Metazoa; phylum Chordata; class Actinopteri; order Cyprinodontiformes; family Cyprinodontidae; genus Cyprinodon; species Cyprinodon diabolis. Next base: position 707,018 of record CM060080.1, on the reverse strand, counting down.
CAATACCTTTTCCTCACTGTTTCCCTACAGTGGCACAATATTCCAATACCTTAAGACTACTTAAGCCTTCTCGTGGAGCACCCTGACTACCTTAGTCACTGATACCCTCACGTAACACGCGTACACTATTGGTTCCGGATTTTATGGCTTCCACAGACTATGTCAAAACGCTTTGACCAATCTGTCCCTTTACCAATCATCCGCTCAGAACAACACGTGTTAAGCTTAACTTATTTACAAAATAATCCAAACACAAGACAGTTTAACACAAACATTAATAACACCTAAAACATACATTCATACATACACATTCATACGTACCTGGACCCTTCCTCAGCTTAGTCTGCCTTTGGCATATTCTTATATAAATTCTTATAAAATTTGGAAATTACTTTATTAAATTTGGAAAACTAGGTTCTTTTAGAAGAGCTTTGTGACGCCTGACACCCACAAGCAGTCGCCGGAGGCTGGTTCCCCACTAATTTAGAAAATTATAACAAATTAGCTCACCTTTAACCGGTGAATTTCTGGGCCCGTTTGGGGGTTCCACGCCTTCCAGCTGGTGCCTGCAGATCGTCCGACGTCCCCTTTTTGCTTTTCTCCTGGCTGGCTCCGCCAATTATGTCGTCCTATAATTCTCTTCTTGACGACTTAAAATTGAAGCTAAGTTTTATAAAAATTCAAAGTTCTTAAAAAGCAGAAAAAGTCTCAAACAAGGATCAAAAAATTTAGACAGAGGCCGCTGAGTCCAGGTCCAGTGAGTTTATTGCTAAACACTACATATTTACACAGCGCTGGTGAGCCGAAGCTGACAAATGGTGAAACCAGCTCCCTTTTATACATTTCTTATCGGTGGAAAAACCCCCTTCAGAACATATTTCAGTCATTGGTAAAGGTCACATTGATATTTATCTGCAAAACACGGTAACATTCATAGACACATCTCATACTTGTGAGAGCACTCTCTCAGGCCATGCAGAAACTTATGACGGTTTAGTCAAAAACATGTTGAAACTTATCCTTTCCCTACTTTAAGCCATGTCAGTCTGGCCTAGTGTTCCTCTTTGTGTCTCAGTCAAAGCATCACCCCTTCTGGGATCAGTACTGCACATTGTGCCTTGAAAATAACAACTCTATTTATCACAAGTTGTATGGCCAAATTTTGCTGGGCTGGTTAACCTTGATATGTCAAATACTTCATTTTTATGAGGGTGCTTTTTCTTATCACTAAGGGCCTTAATCCTGTGCTTTCCAGCAGATGAGTGTGCTTTTCTTCCTCTTACAGTCAGGTGCAGCAGTTACACACACTCATTGCTCTGTTTTTCTCCTCTTGGCCTACATAAATATATTCATGAACACAATTCTCTTTAATCATTTAAAACTTTTGATTCTTGTTTTATTCTAATCATTTATGACAAATAATACACTACATTCTCTGCTCTGTTTGGTTCTTCTGTCCTGGATGGACGGATGAGGACGTTTCATCTTTGCACCCCTCTCTGTGTGGAGCGTCGTCAGATCTGTGATCCGAAAGATTAAACATCTCTGGCAGAAAAAGGCACAGAAACATCTGCAGCAGATCCTGAAAATGTGCATTAATGCACCGCAGCCGCGTAATGATGTTCAGTAACTAGATGCTGTCCTGCAAACAGCAGCGCCTCCAGCCACAGTGTTTGAAGTGGACACTAACGAGCTCCTTCAGCTCCGCAGCCTGACCTGTGCAGGGGTGTTACTCTGTGGTGTGGGTGTGTGGCCGGGCAGGGGGGGGGTCACACCACTGTCCAGGGTGAGGGGGTATATAAGACAGAGCACTGGAGGCTCTGCGCTACCTTTAACCTGAAGTGGAGGGAAATCCTTGTTTTAATGGCGTGTTTTTTATGTTTCTGGGAAGAAAGCTGTTGATTTTTACAAACTTCTGATTCTGGTTTCTGAGACGCAGGTAAGAACCAAGATCAGCCGCCTGGAACGTTCAGGTACCAGCCTGTCTGGGAACAAGCTTTCTGACTGGAACACAAAGGTGGCTGATGTCAGTTTATGGTCTTTAAGGTTTTATTCATGGGTTTCTCTGATCAAACCAGGTAAACACGAAGGTACCTGGTCTCTACCATCCCAGCTGATGCTGAAGCAGATCTGGGCATCCTCAGACCCAGGGGCCCGTCCGGGGTCCAGTGAGAATGGATCTCTGGAGAAACTCATGTTGGCTGCAGGTTTATGAACCGTCTGATTTGATATAAAAGTTATTCTTACTGTTAGGTTCCATCTTTGCTGGTTTCTGGTGAGAACTTCCAGTCATGAGACCATGAATAAAGTTTAATAGGACAGGAGTGAGGATTCAGAAAGCCTCATAAAGGATTTATTTTACTTCTGAAATTGTTTCTACTTTTTGGTTTGATCTTTTTTTAGGCAAACATGAATTTAAAAGAGTTAATTTTGACCTCCTTTTTTATCACGAGGGAACAAACGAGGTTCAGTATTGGTTTATGTGCATTCATGTAGCATCATTAGCAGTTAGCCGTGGTTCATTTACTATCATGTCCAGGTCTCAGGCTGCAAAACTTAAAGACGGATGGAATGGATGAAACGGGAGTGTAGATAGCAAGGTAGGCTAATGTTAGCATCGTAATGGCAAGGTGGGCTAAAGCTAGCATGGTAATAGCAAGGTGGGCTAATGTTAGCATGGTGATAGCAAGATGGGCTAATGTTAGCATGGTAATAGCAAGGTTGGCTAAAGCTAGCATGGTAATAGCAAGGTGAGCTAATGTTAGCATGGTGATAGCAAGGTTGGCTAAAGCTAGCATGGTAATAGCAAGGTGAGCTAATGTTAGCATGGTGATAGCAAGGTGGGCTAATGTTAGCATGGTAATAGCATGGTGGACTAATGTTAGCATGGTAATAGCAAGGCAGGATAATGTTAGCATGGTAATAGCAAGGTTGGCTAAAGCTAGCATGGTAATAGCAAGGTGAGCTAATGTTAGCATGGTGATAGCAAGGTGGGCTAATGTTAGCATGGTAATAGCATGGTGGACTAATGTTAGCATGGTAATAGCAAGGCAGGATAATGTTAGCATGGTAATAGCAACATGGGCTAATGTTAGCATGGTAATAGCAAGGTGAGCTAATGTTAGCATGGTGATAGCAAGGTGGGCTAATGGTAGCATGGTAATAGCATGGTGGACTAATGTTAGCATGGTAATAGCAAGGCGGGATAATGTTAGCATGGTAATAGCAACATGGGCTAATGTTAGCATGGTAATAGCAAGGCGGGATAATGTTAGCATGGTAATAGCAACATGGGCTAATGTTAGCATGGTAATAGCAAGGCGGGATAATGTTAGCATGGTAATAGCAACATGGGCTAATGTTAGCATGGTAATAGCAAGGTGAGCTAATGTTAGCATGGTGATAGCATGGTGGGCTAATGTTAGCATGGTAATAGCAAGGTGGGCTAATGTTAGCATGTTAATAGCAACATGGGCTAATGTTAGCATGGTAATAGCATAGTGGGCTAATGTTAGCATGGTAATAGCAAGGTGGGCTGTTAGCATGTTAATAGCAACATGGGCTAATGTTAGCATGGTGATAGCAAGGTGGGCTAATGTTAGCATGTTAATAGCAACATGGGCTAATGTTAGCATGGTAATAGCATGGTGGGCTAATGTTAGCATGGTAATAGCAAGGTGGGCTAATGTTAGCATGGTAATAGCAAGGTGGGCTAATGTTAGCATGTTAATAGCTGTTTTCTCAACTTTATTATTAGACTGGTAAGTTACTGCTTTACTCCTAGTTTACAGTCAGAATCTTTCTTATTTTTCTATCTTTAGGTCAGAGGTCAGCAACCCAAACTGCTCAAAGCCATATTAGACCAAAAAAAACAAAAAATAAGCCGGAGCCGCAAAAATGTAAAAATCTTCTATCAGCCTGTCATGGAAACACGGCTCTAAGTGTTTTATTCCACTATAGAAAAGGACTATGACGGCTTAAATTGTAATAAACATTCGTGATTAAATGTTCATCCTGGAGACAATGTCACATAGCAGCATGAGGTGATGGGCGAGCAGTGAACGCTTCACCGCCATTCACCGCGCGCGGTGCATTGATGAAATGATAGAAACAGGATAAAGGAATCTCTCTATGGTAGACGTGTTTCTGTTGGGAGGAGCTGATGGAGTCACGAGGAACCGAGCAGGAAGTGACATCATCAGAGCAGAGCTCTCTAACCCTGAAATCCCACATCCTCCGTCACCAGCGTTCTTTGGTGGGATTTAGATTTTTAGGATTTGGGGAACAAATGGAAGAAAGTTCCCATCCCTGCATCAGAGCTCTACCTGTTGGATCTATGAACAGTTTTCTATCCTTGCAACCAAACTAGCAGCAGTAGTGGAGTTTGGAGATGCAATCTACTTCTTAAATCTATATTTGCTCTCCTCTAATTTATCCAGAAGTTCTGCAATCTCTCTTTTTCTCTCCCTCCCAGCTGGTGGTCGGCTGCAGATTTAACCGTCCCTGGAAATGACTTTCCTAATTTTTATTTTTTGCCAACCTCTCATTCCAAAGCAGACATGCAGGCGATCCTTCCTCACTGGTAATGAAAGCAAATGATTCGCTCATCCGCGATCTTCGTTTTTTCCCTCTGGGATCCACAGCCTGAGACGCACCTGCAGCTTTGTTAGCCTGGCGCCGTGCCGCTAACGCTGGCTGCAGGTTATGGCCACTGATCTCTATGGCTATGATGCAAATTATTGTTTAAATGTATTTATTATACAAATGTTTACAGCATTGGAAAACATAAAGAATTTTAGTTCATATATAAAAACTAAAATTTCATAAATTGTTGAAAAAGCTCGAGGCTAAAGAGCCGCGGGTTGCGGACCCCCGCTTTAGTAGAAGCAAAAGGCAGGCGCCCCTAGTGGCCAAAAGCTAAACACTGTGCCTTTAACTGGAGTTAGAAGGAGGGTATCCAGAGAACCAGACTGCAGGAGAAGATGGAGAGTTCAGTCAGAAGAGGAGATTACTTCTGCAAAGGAGCAAACAAGCAGAAAAAACTGAATATTTGGCTCATAGAGAGCGTCCAGACCACCATGCTGTAGACCTACAACATCCTCCTGCTCCACCAGGTCCTTTAGCTCCTCCCCTTTTCTTGTCATCCCTGCTTCAGTGCCTGACTTACTGGAAAACTGTGACCATAGCAGAGAGGCTGGAATGCTATCCCATCCAAACAGAAAGTCTAGTTAGGCTAACATTTGTTAGGTTTAGGTCTTAGAACCCTGGTTGGTCAGAGCTGAGGGCCAATGAGAGGAGAGATTAGGGGAGGGGTGTAGCTCAAGTGTGACAACAGCCTACCAGATGGTTCTGATCATATCTACATTAACGTCCAGAGTTATGGAGGAGAAAAAAGCTTTGCTCAGAACAACCTTTTTATTCTCATCACAGCTGGACATGTAGGTCCAACAGATGGCATCACTCTTACTGGGTTCCTGTGAGGTTCTAAAGGTTCTGCTGCAAACCATAGATGGTACAAACTAACAGTCTACAGTGAATCAGTTCTCTGGGAGTCAGAGTCCTGGAACTTCACCATGACTCAGTCCAACAGGTCTCTCTCTCTCTGTCCTGGTTTCTGAGCCCAGATTCTGGTGTTGGTCAATGAAGTAACATGATGACGTCACACAGTAGCCAGGAGGAGGTTAGCCTGCAGAAGGAAGCAGGCGAACGGACTTTATTAGTGAATTATCTGAATAAATGAGACTCTCAGGAGGTTTTTTTTGTCTCCTTCAGGATGTCAGAACTTTGGGCTTTTTCTCGGATGTCCTTCCTGCTGATTTGGGTTCTGGTCATTTCCTCGATGACGTCTGGCTTCCCTCATCCTAGACTACCTCTTAGGTGAGTTTAATCTGATGTGGGATCAGCTGAAACCTCAGGCGTATTGCTATTGCCCTAAGGATAAAGATTGCATCTCTATGATCTCATTTCTGTGATCTTAGAAACCCTGAAGATCCACAGGTGAGACCTGGTGACTGGGATGTTCTCTTCCCCTCCATCTCCCTCCATGACTGGAACATCCAGATGATGTCAACGCCGAGCCTGAGAGCGGCAGCAGACAGCAAGGCTGGTCTGATGAGGGAAGCGTGGCTGTTTGGTCCGGACAGGGCGGAGGCCAGGTAACTGGGACCTCAACCCTGTGCTGCTCTTTAACTGGCTGCCTTATCGTAGAAAAGTTCAGCTGGTTTCATCTTCCGCCATCACCGCTCCTCTCTCTCCACGTGGCGCTGCTGTCTGACACCTCAGCTCTATCTAGTAGCAGGAGGTGAGGGAGGAGCAGTGAACCCTCTCACCCTTCAACAAGCACTTTGTTTAGGAATTATATGTGAATCCACAGCGGTCGCTGCAAATTCATTCCATTTTTACTTTTAGACATTCAAAAATTTCTTATTTCATAACCTTTTAATTTTCACCTACCTAGCTGTAGCTGCAGCTCACGATGTACAGTTAGCTGTAGCTACCTGCAACGATTGAGATTTAAAAATCTCAGTGTATGTCCGGCTTTACAGTGGAACTGCAGTCAGACACTTCCTATTAATATCAGCAGTTTTCTAGATAAAGGATTTAGGCCCCGTCCACACGAAGTCAAAACGAACAGGAAACGCTAATATTTTCCAGCATGTTCGTCGTAAAGACGGAGACGTAAAATAAATGTGATCGTCCACACGAATGCATGAAAACGCTGCAAAATGTATGCCAGGCCTGTAAGTGGCGCTGTGGTGCCAGAGCAAAAATAGGCGACGAAATGTTGGGCATGCGCAGTAATATTTATACATGGTTGCCCTGCGGGTCCATTTTGGTGGTTCAGTCAGATTCAGGTGCTGAACTATGTGGTCGATATTGCTCTGTTCTTCCTGGAGATATTCCAGAAGAAGAAGATTCTGTTGTAAGCCCGACAGCAGGGTGAGTAGCATGAGCAGCAACCATTCAACACAGTACGGCGCCATTGTTGTTGTGATACTGTGTGCATGCGTGTTTAGAGGCGACGCTATGACGCATGCGTGTAAAAAAAAAATGCAGTTAGAGCTTAAAGATGGAAACGCGAAAACGGCGTTTCAAAATCTTCCCACTCTGAAGGCTGAATAAAAAAAAGATCGTTTACAGACCCCCGAAACGCCGGCTTGGTGTGGATGAGAGGCTGTTTTGGTGAAACATTAGTGCGTTTAGGCCAGGGTTTGGCTTCGTGTGGACGGGGCCTAACTAAACTACCTCTGAGGGCAGCTGGTGTTTGAGCAGATCCTAAAGTCTTGGTGGTTCTGTCCTGTCCAGTGTGGAAGGGGTGTGGCCAAGTGAGTGGGCTTCAGGAGGAGCCCGCCTGCTGAAGAGGAACATGGTGGTGGCCGACGACGCCGCCTTCAGGGAGAAGAGCAAACTCCTGACCTCCATGGAGAGACAGAAGTGGCTGAACTCCTACATGCAGAAGCTTCTGGTGGTTGACTCCTGATATTTGCTTCAAAGTTCAGCTTTAGTTTCTGCTCTTCAGGAGAACTTTAGATGTTTGTTGTTGATGTGAAGAAAATGTTGTTGGAATTAAACTTAGAAGAAACTAAAACCCTGCAGATGTTTGTGATGTTCATGATGGATGTTTTAGTCCAGGGAGATGGTAATTTTTCTCCAGAACTAACGATTTACTCTCTGCTCCTCCAGCCTTAGAAGCTCTTCTTGCCCAGAACGGGATCCAGAGGCCTCAGCAGAAGCTCTGTACTTTATGGAGATGGATCAGAACTTGTTCCTCTCCATCTTAAGTCCTGATGTCAAATAAATCAGCAGCTTTTCTTTAAGCAGAATCTGGAATTATATTCTGACTCTAATCTACATTCTGTGTTTTTTTCTTCATCTTCCTCCATTGATCAAACTTTGATTTTTGGTTAGATCAGGCAGCAAACTGCAGGTAGCTCCAGCCTGACACCTGCTGGCCAATCCCTAGAACTGCGCTCTGCAGGGTTTAAGCCTGTTTTCCTTAGATTAAAGGTTTTGTGGAGCATTTTCCTGATTTCTTTTGTTTGTTTTTTCTCTTCACTTGTTTAAAAGTTGCTGTTCTCATAGCTCATAGAATGTCGGCCCCTAAAACCCACGGATAATATTGGCCCAGAGGTTAGAGAAGTGCGCTTGTCTTAGAAGGTTTCACCCTCACAGCCTCCACTCTGGGTCCCTGAGCAAGACCCTTAACCCCTCACTGCTCCCAGGAGCCGCACAACGGCAGCCCAAAATGCAGAGGGAATTTCTCCAATGTGTGATCAATAAAGTTCAATTATTATTTTTTTTCTCTTCCGACCCTCGGCCATTTTCCAAGAACCGCGGTGAGAGAGGTGAGCTTCAAAGACTGTCTGAAACCGTAGCTCACTACAGATATACGCCTGAAAGTGCGCAGAACAAGCTAGCTAACGGAACGAGCGCGTAGGAGGGCCTTACGGAAACACCTCATCAGGATGATTGACAGTTAGGAGAACCACTGATTGAGATGAGACATTTTTAAAAATGCTTTTATTTGAATCCAGAGTGCTTCAGTATTTCCTCAGATTAAAACGACCAGAGCCGCAGATTAAATCCCTCCAAACGTTTCTCATTGAATTATAAACTGAGCAGATTTAGTTTATAATCCCAGACTGACTTCATTAACTCTCAAAGCTTCAGTTTCATTTCTGATGAAGTCGTCGTCTACGGCCTGTCGCAATGAAGCAGGATGAAGAACGTAACGGAAAACCCTGAACATCATCTTCATCGGAACCAGTCAGAGGCTCCAACACGGCCGCTGGAAGACGGACCTCTACAGGAGACAACAGCTGGATGAAAAAGAGTCGGAGTTGGGATCAATAAATTCCCTGAAAGAAAATCGTCAAACGTCTCTAGATGCTAATCCCAACAGAACCTGTAGTTCCTCAATAATCAGATTATCACAGCAGACCAATGAGGAGGATTTTAATCCGGAGATCTGGACCGTCTGAATAGAACCTCCATGTTCTATCTGGGCTCGTTTGCGCCTTACTGGACGTCCTGATATAACCTTCTGATGACGGATTCCATCATCGATCCGATATCAGATCGATTCACGATTTTATTCTGTTTTGATGAAGGGATCAAGGATACTGATCAACAGGAGAAGAACTGATCCTCAGATTATGAACCAACCGCTTCCAGAAACTTCAGGCAGATTGATATTTAATCTGAGATTAGCCTGATATCGGATCCTGTATCAGTATGGGATCTCAGGGAGGTTCTGCATTGTTTTCATGTAAGTGATTGAAGAACTTCAGCCAGCAGCTCAGGCCACAGTATATGTCTCCATGGCAACCGCTGTCCAGCATCTCTGCTGCGTTCTAACTGAAATGATTTATTGCTTCTTTAATCAGAACTTTTCTGACCCGCATCCAGTAGAACCCCTGGTCTGGTCTGAAGGGCCGGGTCGCCGAGTCCGTCCATCGCTGGTCATTCAGAGCTGATAAAACGGACCTTCTACAGAGGGATGAAGACCTGCTGGTCCAGAACATCCATCCGCTCCTGCAGCTGCTTCCTGTTGGCCAGACGCCGTCTGTCCCTCCGCTGCAGGAGGACAGCCTCGGCCTGAAGCACCTGCTCTGCAGCCTCAGAACAAGGCAGCTCCCCCGGGGCCCCGACCCCGCTGGGGGCCCCGCTGGGGGCCCCGCTGGGGGCCCGCTCCAATGAACGGCTGAGCATCTTCTCAGCCTGCAGCCTGACACGACACGGGCCCTGAATGGAGGGAGCAGAGAGGAGAGGCGAGGGAGGGGGACAGAGGGGAGGAATGCCCACACAGGCCCCGCCCATAGAGGCCCCGCCCTCAGAGGTCCTGCCGTGTTCATCCTTGGAGCGTCGTTCTTGGAGTTCCATCTGACGCTCCTGAGAAGAAAATCAAGGACAAAAGAAGTTAAGAAAGTTTTCATCCCCTGAAAGAGTCGCTGGTGAAACCTGTGCAGCGTTTCTGTCCAAACCAGCGTTCCAGATGGTTGATCAGAGAGCTGATTGGATCGATCAGTTCCTCTGGTTCCTCTCTGGCAGTCACCTAGTTACCACTCAAACCTGTGCATCCTGGGAAACGGCAGAGGATCAATCCTCCAGTAAAAAACCAAAATATAGGACTAATGTTACAGCAGAATCTACTAAAGTATATCTAGTGAAGGGGAGGAACAGGGGCGGATCTAGACCAAATGGACCAGGGGGCCAGGAGGGGGCAGCGTGTTTTCATGGGGGCCCAGAAAAGCATGAAATAAAAAACAGAGCAAGAGATTCAAATATATTAATAGAGCTGCATGAAGGGAAATTTATTTTCAATGAGGTTCAATAAAAATTCTATTTCTTATGAGGTCAATATACATTTATAATTTAGGAATTTTACAGATTTTTGACTTAAGTTACAACTACCGTTTTCTATAAAATTTGAATTAGAACTCAAGAAAAACTGTTAAATTCATCTGTAAAAATTAGAGCATTTTTTTTATTAAAAAACATTTATCAGATAAAAACTGGGATCCTATCTTAAAACCACTGAAGCTATCACCTTATTGTTTTTGAATAATTAGTAAAACAAAGGACCAATCAGTAGCCATGTCTGTTCCAGCCCAGATCATCAGTAGAATTTCTTTGAAGTATTATGTCTTCAGTCCAGGGGCCAGGACACTGGCCCCCGTCTGCCCCTGTCTAGAACCGGCCATGGAGAGGAATGATGACATCATGGCGAGGTGCACTGTATGCTGATGTTCAAGGCTACAAGATGGAAAGTATTGAAAATAAAAGACCAATATTGTTCTGTTTAGTGTTTAAGAAATGACTGTTAGTTAATAAACAGCTGATGAGACGTTGCTGGCCTTCAGTGTGTATCTATGGGGGCCAGTGCGGGGCCGGTGCGGGGCCGGTGCGGGGCCGGTGCGGGGCTGTTGTCCCCGGGTGTGTGTGCGTGTTCATCTCCCTGAAATGAGTTTTTGGAACTTGGGATGTCTGTAGTTGATTATTTTCCAATTAAAACAGGTTATTTTGCTGCCTCACCTTTTCACAGCAGGGTGAGTCAAACTTTAGCGTAACGCTCATTTTTCCTCAGGCACCTGAACGCATCCTGGTAGCAGCAGGGCTCTGCAGCTCATTCTGATCTAAATATTCAAACTGAATCAGAAATGTGAAGCTCTAAGCTGTAGACGTGGTACCTGTGTGTCAGGCAGCCTCCTCAGCATCTCCTCCATCCTCGCCAGCATCTGGTTCCCATGGTAACAGGTCGCCGAACTCTGCCGGGCGGGCCTAGGGGACGTCCTGACCTGAAGGTCGCTGAAGCGGCGGTCTGCCACACTGTCCTGCAGGCACAGGGTTAGAAGGGAGCGAGCAGAAGAGCGCGGCGGCCTTCTGGTTCTGCTGGGAACAGACCCACCATCCAGGTCCAGAAAACCTTCTCCGTCTGCTTCCAGCTCACGTAGGCGTCCAGGAGGTCGCACAGCTGCTGGAGACGATCGCAGTCCTGAAACAACCAGGTTCCCCAAATGAGCTGTGGATGACTTCCTGTTTCCTCCTACAAATTTAAAGCACTAAATTCAACTATTTCTGACTCCAAAAGCCTTTTTTCCTACCATCGTCCAGAAGGGGGCGCTGCCCACAGCACTGATCTAAATAAAACCACATGTGGAACCAACCGATGGCCTCCATCTTCTGGAGTTCTCCTCCAGCTTGTCACCTCCTGCTGCTGGTTCAGGTTCTTCATTCTTCTTATTAAAGGTGAAGCTTCTCAGTCTCATGTTCCTTCAATCGGAGCAGCTCTAGTTTTCCTAACTGCTGCTGAAACGCCTGAATTGTCCCACTGAGGAACAACGAAGGACTTTCTGCTCTGTTCTGTTGTGTTGAAGCTAACGGACGGAACTCCCAACACTGAGGCTCTGGATCTGAAAGGTCACAGCAGACTGCAGGGGGCGCTCCTGCTGCGCCATCAGCCATCTTCTATGGAGCTGTCTGTTGGAGCAGCGGCTGATCTGTAGCTGAGAGGAAGCAGCTGGATCAGCTGATCAGGAAGGCCAGCTCTGATTGGATGCCCTCTGGACTCAGTGCAGGAGGTGGGAAACAGACGGACCCCCCCCCCCTTCAGTCCCATAGAATATTAGCTGGTAAACCTTCCTCCATGTCAGTCTGTTTTTGGGCAACAGGTTTTAATTGATTGGAAGTCAATATAAACATTACCACTAGGTGGCAGCGGTGCTCCATGAGCAGAAGAAAGGAATGTTTGGATTTCTCTCTTTCTAACTCTTTATTAGTTTTAAAGTTAAACTTGTGTAGGGAAAACATGCAGGTCTCCACCAGAGCAGCTGAACCAGCAGACTAAACACCCGGCCGGGTCTAATCAGCCCGAGCCTGTTGCCATGGTAACACTCTCCCGGGCTAACCTGGTCAGCAGGTTTTCCTCCATAAACTCGATGTTTTATTTCCTGATTCAGTCAGATTTCTATCGCAGGTCTGTGAGAACATGAAGGAGCTCAGTCAGCAGGTCAAACACCTCCTGCCCTTCAGACGAGGATCCAATCAAAGACTGAGCGGCATTCATTCAGGGAATGAGGAGCGCGTCTTTATATTCAGAAAACTCTTTCTCAGAGTTTCACCTCCCAATCTGTCAGACATCCAGACCGGATCCTTTTTATTTCACTTTTTTATTCTCATCCCACCGTCACAGAGCAACCAAATAAACTCCGCATTTAACCCCTCCCCTCAGGGAGCAGGGGGCTGCCATTGTGCGGCGCCCGGGGAGCAGGGTGGGGTTAAGGGCTTCCTCAGGGACCCAGAGTGGCAGTCTGTGGGGGTGGGACTCGAACTCACACACTAGAAAAAAATTGAAATCTAGAGAAGTAATTTTTTCTTAAAGTTCATTTATTCTTGGATTGAGGAGGTAAAGGAGACATTTAGCAAACGGAACGAGACAATTTACACTTAAAATCAGAAAACACTATTGCATTGTCTTATTTCAAGTGCTTATTATCCAATTATCTTATTTTAAATACTAATTCCTAACCATTTCATTTACCTGCTCAAATTAAGAATAAATACATCTAATTTAAGACATTTTTACTTATTTCTAGATGGTTGTTCCAGTGCATCCTCTGGGATCCCTATAATAAAGACCCTGAGCCAGGAATCAAACCTGTAACCTTCTTGCTTCTCACTGCACCACTGATCCGTCCTCATTAGCAGCATTCCAGACTTCTTTACCAGAACTGGATTATATCAGGGAGAAAACATAGATACCAGCATCATAGAAAACAGCTGCTCAGTCAGACAGACAGAGAATTTACAGGAAGACCAACATGAGGAGGAACCCAGGAGACGGTGATCAGGTCCTTCCTGATAAAACGTTTAACACCGGGCGCATTCTGGGCGCCAAAGCATCTAGTTTACATGCAAAGTCTATGGGAGACGTCGTCAGGGAAATCTGAGCGTTGAGGTGTCAGAGCATCGACCAATCAGAAAAGCTGATCCAGTAGTTTTTTGCAGATGAATAATGAATAAATATGAAGGAGTTAAACTCCAAAGGTTAAATAAAGCGGGTAGAATGGATGGTTATGTAGAAGGAACAGAGAGCAGCTCTGATCATTATTGCTGCACTAAAACATTTTTATGAACGATGGATAAACAGTTGATAAATCCCCAAATTAACCAGAAATGTTAAAATCTGCTGATAAAAAATATTGGATTATATATTCTGCTTCTTTAAGTTTTACTCTAAACCTTAAAAACTCTTTCTATTCACTTCCAGCCTACGAACGGCAGCAGGAAATCCCCCCCAGGCTGCCTGCAGCAGAGAGCTTTCAGCGGGGATTCCCAGCGCCGCCTCCCGGCGGGATGCTGGAGGTCTGGAGCTCCCAGTAAGAACTGCAGATTATAGTGGGATTATAATCCTGATGAACAGAGGAAGTTTGGAGGTGGAATTTCTCACTTAAAAACCTGTTTATTTTTCCAAGTCATGAAGTGAATAAAGCTGAGCTGCAGAACAGAGCAGATAAACAAGCAGAGCGCCGAGCGGCAAAGCAACTGGGGTCCAGATTTCACAGTTTGAGCGTTTTCGCAGCATCAGACTCCATCTTCTCCGGCTGACGGGCGATTGAACCTTAATAGACACATTGATCCACCATCAAGAAATAAACCAGTTTTCAACAGTGACGGTGGGGAGTGATGGCCTAGTGGTTAGAGCTGCGCTCTGAGAAGTTCGCTTGAACCCGGTTCGATCCCCACAGCCTCCACTCTGGGTCCCTGAGCCAGACCCTTAACCCCTCACTGCTCCCCGGGCGCCGCACCATGGCAGCCCACTGCTCCCCAAGGGGAGGGGTTACATGCAAAGAGGGAATTTCTCCACTGTGAGATCAATAAAGTTCAACTTATAAAAATTTCTAATATTTTCATGGTCACTGCATCTATGGCAGGCCGATTTGATATTTATTAGTTTGACTGAATATATATCCCTTAAAACATTTTTTCTTTGGCAGTTCTTCACATCTAGAATAAATATTCTGTTTGTCTAGAAATTTATTTCAGATCTCCATATTCCTATTATTACTTTATAATTTCTATTATTTTGCAGACATACTCTTCAGATATCATAAACACACATTCAGGCAAGCTGATAAATGTCAAAACTGCCACTTAAAATATGGAAACATTTCCATATAAAACTCAATTCTTACCAGTATAATTTTGTTTGTTTAATTTTCTGAAATTTAGTTTCAACTGCAAAAATGTTATTTTAAAATAATGTCACTACCGTTCAGTCTAGGACTGTGATTTAAGCAGAAACATCTTTAGTGGCCTACAGATGGAACAGTACAGAGGAGAGTCATAGGATTAAATGTAATAACGGCCTGCCATAGACCAATTTATATAAACTATGCTTTTATCGGCAGCAATCTTCTCCTTCTCCTTCGCAGCTCTTGCTCTTTCTTTTAAAAATGGTCTCCAGTATTTTCTTCATTCTGCTTTAGTATTTCTAGCTCCAGTGGAGTAAAATAGGCATGACCTGTTGTCATGGTGACTCATTGAATCAGGGCTCTACTGATAATGGCTTTTCAGTCGACTCAGAGTTGATTAAACTGACAGCAGCCTCAGGATAGATCAGAGAGGATTGGAGTCAGAGTTTGTTAACCCTGCAGGCCAGAGTCTGAAAGGGTGTATCTATGCTTCTTTTTCTATGTCTGCTTCTGTCTCCTTGAACCCCAGTGGGCCTCAGCAGATGGCCGCTCACACTGAGCCTGGTTCTGCTGGAGGTTTCTTCCTGTTTAAAGGGAGTTTTTCCTCTCCACTGTCGCTACAAGCATGCTTAGTGTGAGGGATTGCTGAAGAGTCAATGAGTCGATGCAATCAGCTGGTTTTCCTTAGATAGGAAACTTTGAATCAATCTGACTGGATGTTCTGGTTGATCTGGATCTATAAAGTGACCTGAGATGACATGATGTGAATTGGAGCTATAGAAATAAACTGAATAGAATGGAATCCCATTCCCAGGCAGCAGAACCAGCTTTGCAACAGCAGGCTCTGGTTTCTCTGAACCAGGAGACTGAAATAAAACCAGTGTTCCCAGTAATGTACAAACCTCTGTGAGCGCCGCAGAGCTTTGTCCAGCAGAGGGAGCCGCAGAGCTTTGTCCAGCAGAGGGAGCCGCAGAGCAAAGCTGGCTGGTAAAAAGGACCTGAGGAAGAAAATAAAACTCATCTTTAATTCAACACTTTATTCTCTTTACATTTGGCTGCTTTCCTGTTTGATCCTCAGCAGCTAATTCTTTACAAACCAGAGATCCTCTAATTATCCTCACTTTTATTAATTAAAAAACGAACCAGAAATATTTCTGTGTTCAAGTGGATGATTCTGGTTTGAAGGTAATAAAACACGACATTTAGTTTCTATCTGATGTTGGTGCGCGTCTGGCAGAAATAGCATAACATCTAAATATCCACATGAAGCAGACTGATTTTCTCCTCATTTAATGACTGAAAAACCCACAATGGTCACAGAAATTAGAACCTGACAGAAATAATAATAAATGAAAATTCCATGAAAACAAACTAAAGAAAGTCAGACATTAATTCAGGCCCCAGCAGAAAAAAATTAAAAATAAACTCATAAACAGGCCTGGACCAAAGCGATTGTTCCCTTAAATATTTTGTTGTTTATCTGCACTTCCTGTTCCTCTCAGCAGGCTTCCTCTGGTCCATGTTGAGTGCGGTACACACCATGCCACCTACAGATGCAGACTCCTTCATTTCTTCTCTTCATAGAATTTTGTTTTATTATTATTTTTTATTTCTGTGACCAATTGAAGGTTTTCATTCATTAAACGAGGAAAAACCAACAGTTTGTTACGGATCAGAGAAAAGTTTTCCTAAAGGAATAAAATGCTTGATTGGTCCTCCAGGCCACTCGGTGGCACTCTTCCCCTGACCTTCACCAGATGTTTGATTCATTTCATCTTTGGTTTGATGCTTTTTAACCCTGTTAGCGTTAGCAGCTAGCAGCTCTGGGTTTCTCTTGCTCCTTACATCATGCAGCGCTTGCGTTCGCGCTCCAACGGCGGCGAGCAGAGTCCGACCCTGATGTCTCAGACGACCCGTCAACCACTGCAGTCTCCTCAGCGATGCAGCTTCCACCTCACCGGAAAACTCTGGCTTCTGCTGAACACAAACATTCAGAGTTGCCAGGATGCATGAGCAGAGGAAGATGCTCCAGCTTTTCCATCCTTACTGGAGCAGACGTCAGCAGCGCTGGGTCCAGACACGCTACCCGCCTGCTCAGCAGTTTCTCCAGGGCTCCTCCAGCCAGCAGCCAGCCCAGCGCCAGCAGCAGGTCCGTGCTGGAGCAGCTGCCTCCATCGTACATCCAGTCACCATGGTAACCGCTCTGCCACAGGCCCACAGCCACCAGCTTCCTGTTCTCTGAGGGGAACAAACCAAAGACAACTGGACCCAAAGCTGCAGAGCATCAAGGTTCTCATGACCCAAACCTGCATCCCGCAGGTTCTTTAGTCCCGTTACACTTTGTTCATTTCTCCAGCGTCTGCCTGACGTCCCAGAATCTCCTAAACTCTGGCAGACGCTGAACTTTCTATGGAATCTTTCTATTCTGGGCGTTTATTCATAACGAGTCCAGAACTTCTGCCCAACCACAGCCTAACTTCTGCATAACGCACGGCAGCGTAATGATGCACAGTGACCTGAGGGGGGCAGCGATGAGCCCGGCCTGCAGAAAAAAATGTATTTGATCGCGGTATTAACCAAGCTGCTGTTTACCGCCCGCCAAAAGAAAAGAATAAAGAAATAAAGAAAGCAGGTTTCTGGTGGCAGCAGACTGAGCGTCATGTCTGCTAGGAAGTGTGTTGGTGGTGGGCGTGAACGCAGGGAGGATCCATCACTCACCTTCTGGCTCACCCTATGATGGGGATGAAGTCTGGAGGAGAACTGACGGTTTCCTCCTGTGAACCCCCTTTATACCAAAACGCTGCCGATACGCCATTATACAGTAGCTGGAAGCTAGAAACACGTTCAGCGCTCGTCTGGAACACGGCAGATACGCTGATATGTTGGAGAGAAGCTCTGGATAAGTTACGCAGAAGTTAGTCAGAGGTTTAGGATCAGCTAGACGCCACGACTGATGAGGAACTGATGCTGAACGGATGTCGACCATCAGATAACTGACCTGGAACTGATGAACCACGGATGGCAGACGTTGGCATTCAGCATTCGACGTTCTCGCCGTATGCCGGCGTGTTTCAGCGTGCTCAGAACTTATTCAACGTATGCCACGTTTCAGCCAGGTGTTTTATACGTCAGGCATATGCTGGTCTAAATAATCAAGGTGTGACAGGAGCTTTACTGGGTGCAACAGAAAGCAGAGGAAGATGTTTCCGTCTCTGCTGGTCTGAGCAGGAGTTGAGCTGCAGACTGACCTCCAGTCAGCAGGGAGCTGCTCCCACAGGAAACCATCCCTGATGTCTGCAGGATGCTGCAGAGCAGCTGCCAGAACGGATCCTCCTGCACAAACGACCTCAGTCAGAACAGACAAAGATCTCCACACGCTCCACAACACCATGAAACCTTGATTTTTAGACCTTCTGGTTACATTTGATCTCACTTAATATTAATTTAACAAAGAACAGGAGTGGAAGGCTCTGTGGCTCCGCTGTGGTCTGAAGCCCAGAGGAGCTCCAAGCAGAGAAAAAAATACCTTATAGCATCCAAATCAGAAACATCTACTGAGGTCCTGCAATAATCTATTAAAACTCAATCTTATGTTTAAGATATCACACTTATAAATTCCATACATTTGAGTTCATTAAATAATAAGTGAATTCATTTCTATTACTTTGTTTATTGCCGTCTAGAAAAAGGAATATCATCTTCTACTGCTAATTTTAGGAAAATGAGAAATAACTTTTCGTTTTTAATCATTAGGAAAATTCCTCATCAAAGAAAAACTAATTTTAAATCCAATGCTTCTGATAAATCACTCTAAAAAAGGAGTTAAAGGTTATATTTTAGTGCTGCTCCACTGCTCATCGCGTCCTGTAGTTTGGCCCTGATCGGCTTCCATACTTTCTCTGAAAAGTTTCTCTCTATAGATTATAGATTTTAGCTGTTTTATTAACAAGTAAAGGAAGGTTAGCGCTCAGAGCAGAATCAGAACCGGTCCCTGTTGAGCCCACCTCGGGTTTTCCTCCGAACTTTGCCCGTCTGAAGGCCTCCGGCGCGGGGACAGGCTGCACACCGAGGGCCGCCAGCAGCCTGCAGAGAGCTCCGATCACCCGCTTCAACTCCACGCTCACAGCCGCTCTGGGCGCCTGCATTTCGGCCTCCGAGCAGAGCTGACGGCGCCGAACTCTGGGCCCAAACTCACTACCGGCTCCGTGCGGCTCCACTGCTGTTGCTAGGAAACAGAAAGTGGGTTATGACCAATCAGAAATCAGAGTGGGTGGGGTCAAGCAGCCATTATCAAATAAAAAACGAGAAAAAGCGCGGTAAGTGAGTTTCTGTGAAAATACGGAGACAAAAAAACACATCCGACGAGGATGGGATTCGAACCCACGCGTGCAGAGCACAATGGATTAGCAGTCCATCGCCTTAACCACTCGGCCACCTCGTCACGTGCTCCTCAGTGGGAGTAATCTTATAAACTATATACAAGTCCTCTGAGGTCTGAACATATTCCGAACGAGATTCCGTACATATTCCGAACGAGACACAGCGCCACAGCATGATGTGGCGCTGTTACGTCTATGAAGGACTGCTGTGTTTCCTGAGGAGGAATGTTGGAAACAAAATATCAATGAAGATTTATTTAACAGATTCAAAAAACTTGGGAACCATTGAATTATGCTTGATGGTTGATTATTAACATATGTAAGATTTTTACACTTGTAATGGCATCATTTCATAAATGTGTTCATGCATATAATTGCATCACAACTATTCTGTTTACTAGTATATTGTTAGTGATTCTATGTAATGTCATGGAGGTTTCCATTCCTTGCTAAATTTGTAATGAATGTCTAATGCCATCCCCATTGATGATTTGACCACAAAATTATTATAAATAAATAGGAATAAAGTGAGCTTTTTATGCTAATTTATTGTTTTAAGGGTCTGCGATTAAATCTGTGGGAGTGTTTTGGTCTAATAAGAATTTAGGGGAAATGTTTTGTTGGAAATTGTCTCAAATAGGTCATTAGAAATCTGATCACAGTATAAATAAATGTTGAACCCTCAGTTTTGCCTGTGTGTTGTCTGATATGTTGCGCCCTTGTGGGACGTAACAGACCCAAACTAAACTTTGAAGATGCTTCAGGTAAGAATGTAGCTTGGTTTAAATGGAAAGCTCTCAGCAGCAGCTGCAGTTCTACCGTCCCTCGCCTGGCCGGGACCTTCTCACTGCAGATCTACCGCGCTAACGGTAAAGACCCGTAGGGAGGAGATAGAACCAGAAACTCAGCAGAGCGAACCTGAACGACGTGCTTTACTGTCTGCTTTTTCCCCAGCTTTTATTGTCATTCCACTGTCAGCGTACACAGCAATGAAATTCACCCTCTACATTTACCCCTCCCCTTGGGGAGCAGTGGGCTGCCATTGTTGGCACCCAGGGAGCCGTGGGGGGTTAAGGCTTGTGGAAGCATATTTTTCCTTGGCCTATTTGTGAGATAAAATATTTTGAGTGCCTTCCTCTGCCTAAATAGGGGTGATTGTTAGAAGTCTTGTCCCAGTCTGTATGCTGGTGTTAAGTTATGGAGTTAATATTGGGGATGAATGAAAGCAGTTTCCTCTCTACTCTAGACAAGGTTAAAGGTCATGAGAGATAAGAATGAGTTCAATCAGCCTTCTTCATGCCGTGAACGGGAGACCTGTTCTGTTTATCTCGCTAAAATTTATGTCCTTGATGAATTGAAGTGTTTTTTCTTGGGAAAAACCAATTGTTTGTGTGTGAGAAATTGCTTTATGTAGGGGTGGGATATTTCCAAGGGAGAGTGTGTGTGTTGGGGATTGCTGTATAAATGAATGTACTAAGCTTTGCCCAGTCAGAGCTCTATCTCTTCATCTGAGGACGCTAAATAAATCTGAACCTTTTGTTTCTGTCTCAGCTTCCTAACTTCACAGGGTCTTACCCCGGGACCCAGAGTGGCAGTCTGTGGGAGTGGGTCTGGAACTCAGAACCTCAGGATTCAAACTACTAGGTTACCCCTCCCCCACTTCTTCTGAAAACGGGTCATAAATCCAAAATCCTCCTGAAACCCAAACCAGCTCTAGATTAATCATTTCTCTTTTTCCAGGATCCATTCAGAATCCCCCCTCTTATCAAACCCGGTCCATCCACCTGGATCAGAACAGGCCTGGTTACGTAACCACCCAGCCAGGAGAACCGGCCCAGTCTGTCAAGATGGCCGCCAGCCCAAACCGTTCCTCTGAGCTGCAGCCCAGGTTTTAAATAGCTGCCTCTCATCTCTGCTGCTGGCTTATGTAAGCAGCGTCTCTAGAACCACGCTGCCTCCCTGCTGCTTCCCTCTCCGCCTTCGCTCCTGATGAGAACGGACTAACCGCTGCGACAGAACGGCGTTGGACCAGAGGTGGCGGGTCCTGCAGAGGGGAGGACCTCTGTGTTCTGGAGCCAGTCCTCCTGGATCCTCGCAGAGCATCAGGCTGCCTGGTTAGCAGCTGCCTCACAGCGGCTCAGGGACTCTGAACCTCCTCCGAGGACCAGTGTTCCTCTTTAAACATCAGGAACGTTGAAATGACTGAAAACCAGAAGATTTAGGTGCATCGCCATGACTTCCTGAATGAGAGGAAGACAGAAAATAAACTCCCTATATTACCGATAAAGTCTGTTTTATTTTGGTTTAAATTGGCTTTAAAGTTGAATAGTTTTGATTACGGGAGCTTTAGGCTGTTTCTATGGAGACCGATTTAGACAATCCTTCAGTTTCTGTCAGAGAAGAAGAATCCATCCATCCATCCATCCATCCATCCATCCATCCATCATCCATCCATCCATCCATCCATCCATCCATCCATCCATCCATCCATCCATCATCCATCCATCCATCCATCCATCCATCCATCCATCATCCATCCATCCATCCATCCATCCATCCATCCATCCATCCATCCATCCATCCATCATCCATCCATCCATCCATCATCCATCCATCCATCCATCCATCCATCATCCATCCATCATCCATCCATCATCCATCCATCCATCATCCATCCATCCATCCATCCATCATCCATCCATCATCCATCCATCCATCCATCCATCCATCATCCATCCATCCATCCATCATCCATCCATCCATCCATCCATCCATCCATCCATCCATCCATCATCCATCCATCCATCCATCCATCCATCCATCCATCCATCCATCCATCATCCATCCATCCATCCATCATCCATCCATCCATCCATCCATCCATCATCCATCCATCCATCCATCATCCATCCATCCATCCATCCATCCATCATCCATCCATCCATCCATCCATCCATCATCCATCCATCATCCATCCATCCATCCATCCATCCATCATCCATCCATCCATCCATCATCCATCCATCCATCCATCCATCCATCATCCATCCATCCATCCATCCATCATCCATCCATCATCCATCCATCCATCCATCCATCCATCATCCATCCATCCATCCATCATCCATCCATCCATCCATCCATCCATCCATCATCCATCCATCCATCCATCATCCATCCATCCATCCATCATCCATCCATCCATCCATCCATCCATCCATCATCCATCCATCATCCATCCATCATCCATCCATCCATCCATCATCCATCCATCCATCCATCCATCCATCCATCCATCATCCATCCATCCATCCATCATCCATCCATCCATCCATCATCCATCCATCATCCATCCATCCATCCATCATCCATCCATCCATCATCCATCCATCCATCCATCCATCCATCCATCCATCCATCATCCATCCATCCATCCATCCATCCGTTCTCACAGAAGACCATTTTGTCATTTTGTTGGGGTCGCTGTCCGCTGGTCTCATGATATGAAAACACAGAAGTTTAGGAGCCGTCAGTTAATGACAGTAAACAGCCAAACATTTCCCAACCAGAACCATTGCTTCACTTAATCTTATATTTTTCCCCTTCATCCAAATTAGGCTTTTATTAATCAGTGATCAATGATTTCTGATATTTCACTGTGTTGTTTGTTTTCTTCCTGAACCCCAGCAGTGGCTCCATCATCTCTAACTCTTCATGTTCCAGGACTGATGGTATCATCTGAGATGTTGATTTACTGAGGCTGCCATTCGACTGGATCAGGTGGTAACTGGGTGATCTGTCCCAGTAAACCAGCAGAGGCTGCTGTGGTCAGGAAGTTATGACGTTTCCATCACCCCCCCACCCCCACCCCCATACCGGCCTTATTCAAAGCGTTCTAATTAATCAGCCTTAAATAGATCAGACCTACATTCCTGACATGGACCATGTACTATTTAACACCCAGATGGCCCCGCCGGCTGTTCCACTCTGAGATGCTATAAGCTTCTTCTAACTCTGGAGGTCCAGCGTCTGTTGGTGCCTTGCTCTAAGGCTCATGATGATTATATTTGATTCATTTAGAGGGCAATCACAGCATCATCAGGTTAGACTTTAGAAGAATTGATTTCTTCCGCATCTGATTATTTTGAGACACATAAATAAAATTTCAAGGACAAAAAGTAACTGATAAAAAAAATAAAGCTTGATTGAGTTCTTTATATTGAGTAATTTATAAATCATAATTCATTATATCATGCAGCTTGTGCTTATCATCCTCATCAATTGTTCAGTCAGTTTCCTTTAAAAGTCCTGGACTTGTCTTTGTCAGGTTGGGTGGGGGTTTGAGAGGAGGAACCAAATGCAGAGACTGAAACTGAAGGTGGGTTCCTGCAGATTTTATTTAAAAGGTGGAAACAGAAGCAAAAATCCAAAAACATAAATCCACAAAATACAGAAAACCAGGAATCCAAACAACAAGGACAAAGAAATTATGATGAACCAGCAAACAGTGACTGAGCAGCAGGTGTATATATGGGAGAGAGAAACAAAGAGCAGGCGAATTAGCAGATTGGGAGCAGGTGTGAACTAGGAGGCTAGAAGGGAGCTAGGAGAAGGAGACTGACACAAGGGGGCAGCAGAGGGCAACCAGGAAATACCTTAGAACTCAAATACAGTCAAAAATAACTAAAATAACCCAATGTAAATAAAACATTGAAAAATCATAAAGAAAACTTAAACAAAACCAAAACCATGACAGTCTTGGTCTCAGTATACCATGGACTTGGGTTTGGTTGTCTTCATATATTCATCTTTTATAAATATATATATATATATATATATATATATATATATATATATATATATATATATATATATATATATATATATATATATATATATATATATATATATATATATATATATATATGGCTAAAAACATGTTAGTAACGACATGTTGCAGCTAACCTGCTTCAGAGCTACTTGCCATCCTGTATTTCCAAGAACCTCCTTCTCGAAGAAACAAGCTGTTAGTTGTTTAATGTTTTAGTCGCAGAAATATCTTCTTTCTTTTTTCCTAAAACAACACAAAGAAAAATAAACACAATAACTCACTTTAAAGTGAAACCAAGTAAATACGCCCCCCGTCACAGACGCGCAGCGAGCCGATCTCAGCAGGGGGCGCCGCACCCAGATGAACCCCAGCCCCCCTCCCATTTCTTTGCCCTTTTTTTTGATTTAGTATTTTTGTTTCATGATTTCCTCAGTATTTTCCTAGATGAATTATATGATATGCTGACGTTAATTTAGGCTAACCACTGACAGAAAAACGCTCTTTATTAAAAGCATCTGACCAGTCAGCTGTCAGTAAAACATATTTCTGAGCATAAAACAAATTTTTCAGTCGGCGTTTGTGAAACACAGAGTAACTAAAGGCCCATTAAGGGATGAAATGTTTCACCGACCTACGCAGAAATCTGCTCTAGTCCATATTTAAATCAGCTTTCACTGAAAACCATCTAGATCTGCTTTCATAACAGCTTTCTCTCTCCAATAGTCCTGCATGCGTTGCCATGGATACGCTTATCTGTGCTCCTCTGGCGGTTTCTCATTTAAAGGCAGGTTTTCAGTATAAACCATAAAAATGTTACACAGCGCTTTAGATAAACAATTACAACTAAAAAAGCAAAAATAAAACATTTAAAATCATAAAGATACAACTTTTTCATCAAAATAATCTCAGAAATAATACCTATACCGAACGTCTAGCACTGAAGAATAAAAGTAGTAATTTTATGAAAAAAGAATAAACTGTATCATTTTTAGTTCTGGTTAAAATGTCAACATGAAAGATATTTGCACCAATTAGCGAATAAAGTGAGGAGAGATGGAGGTCAGACGTCGCCTGATGGTTCCTGCAGCTTCATGATGGAGTTCAGGAACATTTATCAGATTAAAGAAGCAAACAAAAAGGAAAAGGAGAATATTTGTTTTGGGAAAATCCCAGGAAGTGACAGCAGAAGGGGAAGTGATGCGAGCTCAACCTTCCCGCCGCGGGGAGTTCAACTTTCAGCCGTTTCCTTTAATTAGACCTACGATTTTCTAACTTTGACGTTCTCCACCTGACTTCTTGTCCTGAAGGTATTTATAGCATTTTAGGGGAGGGGGTCTAAAAAAAAAAAAAGTTAGAAAAATATGGTGTCATTTATTTTTTCAGCATTTATATTTTCATTCCGCTGTCAGTACAGAGCAACAAAATTCCCCCTCTGTATGTAACCCCTCCCCTTGGGGAGCAGTAGGCTGCCATTGTGCGGCGCCGGAGGAGCAGGGTGGGGTTTAAGGTCTTGCTCACAAGAACAGAAGACCGAGAACAGACAAAGTCCCCTGTTGTATTTCTGGCCCCTCCCTCTTTACCCAGCATGCATCAGAGGACGCAGAAGACGCCGTGATGGTCCGGAAGGTTGGACACCTTCAGCTCTTTGTATTTGCATTAAATAAAACGAGAGAGAAAAATTTCACCATCAGCTTATTTATTTGAATATTAATGCATTTCAACAAATTCTGGAAAATGAAACACAGAAATAAAGATTTTTAACATCATTCATATTTTGCCCCCTTTAAAATGCATCCAAGGTGTTAACGGCTGATCGCCACAAAGCTCAGACAGCAATCAGGCAGGTTTTACAAATTCACTGAGTGGAGAATGTGATTGGCCGTTAGTCCAAAGTCTGTCACAGTGAAACTAGATGCCTGATCCTCGTTAAACTTCCCACAGATTGATGACAAACTGTCAGCAGAAAGATTACATAAAGATATAAAATGCATTTCATCATAAATTAAAACAGCGTACATTAGTCTCCTCCAGGGATCCATCTCAACACCATCTGGCGCCAGAAGGGCCCCTAAACATTCAGCACAGAATAGTTGCACCTCTGATGGTTTATTTCATAAATCACATGAACCATTACATTTCTTTGAATTATTAAAGCTTTTGGGTAAAAATCTGGACCAATGGGTGCTAGTGATGGACTGTTAGCTGCAGGTACATCATGCAGACTTCTGACATTTAGGCATTTATTCCTTCCTATCAGGGTGTAACGGTGCAGTTTGAAGCCCAGGTTCTGGGTTTTGGTTTTTGAACATTAAAAAGATTGAATTGCGTGATTAGCTCTGATGCAGTTTGAAGGCCCAGTGAGCTTCCATCAGCAGGGTTTTCCATTGCTGTAGCATTGGTTAAGTCTAAACATTTATCTAGACCTTCTCCACAGGATAAATCTTCCCTGTTTGGTGCTGAGAAATGACCAACATCTTGCCTGGATATGGTTTGATGCTTCCCTGTTTCTACCTTTCTTATATTTAATCCAGAATAATCCGGTTATCCTGATCTATCTCTATAGTTCTGCTGCTATAGGCTTAGACTGCTGGAGGACATAGGGACCCCTTTTTCATCATTCTGCTTCATTCTATCTCTATTCTCCCACTCTGCAGAATCTGTTAGTTCAATCTCTAATGTTCTGCTCTCTCTGCTTTTTCTCATAGTAGCTTCATCTGGTCTGTTCCTGTTTGGCTGTGACTCCATCCTGGAGAGAAATATCAGCTGTGCTGCTGCCATCAACACCTTTGTTTCTAGATGTTGGAGCTTGGCCTGTTTTCCAGTGTAGTCCTGTTTCTCTGACTGTGACTAACTGGATGTGCTCTCTTCATCCTCTGACATGGGAGCTGGCTCGGAGCTCGTCTGCCTGGCTGTGTGTTTCCTGGACGGGGCCGCCTGTGGAGCTGGTTGACAGTTGCCTTTTGTATCTATGCTTCTTTTTCTATGTCTGCTTCTGTCTCCTTGAACCCCAGTCGGCCTCAGCAGATGGCCGCTCACACTGAGCCTGGTTCTGCTGGAGGTTTCTTCCTGTTCAAAGGGAGTTTTTACTCTCCACTGTCGCTACAAGCATGCTAAGTGTGAGGGATTGCTGAAGAGTCAATGACAAATTCCAAGCGAAAATTGTCGTTGCAAGCCGATCCAGAGGATCATTTTCCTGAGATAAACAGGATTTTCTCTATAAAGAGCCTTGAGATGATCTGCTGTGAATTAGTGATATAGAAGTGAATTAAACTGAATGGAAATTGATGCACTGGTGCTGGTAGTGAGTTTGCTGTTCTAAAAAAAGCATCATCAGTCACTCTTTCTGTTTTTTCTTCTATATTTCTCCATTTCAGTCATAGAAATAAAATCTTTTGAAATTATTTAACTTCAAATGATTTATTGATTTGATTCCAATTATTTTATTCTGTTTGATCTAAAAGGATGACTCAGCCGATTAAAGTACCTTAAACCTTCTGATCTTCTAAGAAGGTTAAAAAGGGACCATCTTTGTTTCTCAGTGGTAGTTCCAGCTCTAAGAGCCAGGGGGCTCCATCAGACCCAGCAGGTGAGTTAAAGGGCTCATAGAATGCAAACTGAGTTGTCATAGATGAATAACGATAGTTCAGTGGGTGAAATGGACGTACAGAGAAGTTCAAACACCATCAACACCTCCTTTCTCTGCAGTGTCGACTGCGACTCTGTGCTGCACTGTAGTCGACCAAGAATCCAGATGATTTTGAAATCCTCCCCGGACATTTTTTTAGGTCTGAACAGTAGGACATGTGGGGGAAAAAGAGGACATCTGGTCCCCCTACCATATCAACAATCTGATGTTTCAGTGAGTGAGTGCTTGTTGCTATGATGCGTCTTTGCTCAGCAGCTTGGCTCGTTGTAAACCAACCAATCAGAGCACAGCTCATCTAATTATTCATGATCAAACCATAAAAGGAAGAAAAGCTGTGGTTTCATTCTAGGGCTTTTAACCAGGCTGCATTAGGGCTCATAGAACAGCTAATATTCAGCCCAACCAATGTTACACACCCTATTAGAGATCTGAAGGACCAGATACCCTATAGAATCATTCTATCACCCTATTAGAGACCTGAAGGACCAGACACCCTATAGAATCATTCTATCACCCTATTAGAGATCTGAAGGACCAGATACCCTATAGAATCATTCTATCACCCTATTAGAGACCTGAAGGACCAGATACCCTATAGAATCATTCTATCACCCTATTAGAGACCTGAAGGACCAGATACCCTATAGAATCATTCTATCACCCTATTAGAGACCTGAAGGACCAGATACCCTATAGAATCATTCTATCACCCTAATAGAGACCTGAAGGACCAGATACCCTATAGAATCATTCTATCACCCCTGAACCCAGCCGTCCCAGTTCACCCAGTCAGCAACAGAACCGTCCCATCTGATGGGATCTGGTTCGGCTGGTATTTGGCTCTGAATTCCTCCACTAACATCTGGATGTTTGTGTCTGAGAGAGATGGAGAGTGGATGAAGGGATGACAGATGTGCTCTGGAGAAGGACAGTACAGGTGAGGGTGGGAAGTAAAAGGCAGAACGTTGGTTGGTTGATGGAGAACTCAATATTTACAGCAGATGTTGATCTTCAAACAGAGTTCAGCTTGCAGCCTTTTAACCTTCACGCCTACAGTAAACCCACATCTCTCTTTCAGCCCGATGTTCCTGGACGTTCCAAAGCTCAGAGCATAGATCAGCTCCAGTCGGAAGTTAGCGGGTCCTGATTCTGTTTAATGTATGCCTACATTTGAGCCAGTGCGGATCAGAAAACTCAGGAGGAAACAATCCAGCAGCAGGTTGTTGCTTTGGATTAATGGGACATCATCCCCATCAGAGGCTGAATGTAGATTTATTTCTATTTCATTTGAATTCAGAAGAAAGAAGAAAGGTTTTGTTCCCAGACGGATCTGAGCAGCCAAAGCTTCCTGCAGGTTGACCAAACCACGGCTGCTTTACGCTAAATATGCCAGAAATAATCAGAGAAGGAAGGTAGCAGGACCTCCAGGCATATTGCTCCAAGATAAAATTCACTATCTGAGTCTAGATGAAGAATAAAACATTCCTCTGCAAACATTCAGTACATGGGATATTTATATATATATATATTTATCTATATCTGAAAGATCAAAATATATTATTAAACACTATTAAATACACTGTAAATCTGGATATGATTATAAAATACAGCGTAAACATGAGCAGCAGAGTTTGAAGGTCGACCTCTTTCTGCTTGTTCACATGATGCAGTTTAACAGAAAAAAGCCCAAAAACTACAGTTTAGAGAATAAATAAAGATTAAATGAATCATTTCACCCTGTTTTCCCAAAAGCCGGCCGCATCGAGTCTCACATCAAGCTGAACTACTGTAGAGATGAGAATCTGTCGGCTAATCTAAGAAAAAGCAACAACTCTTATGCAGCGAGTACAAGGCTGAGGAAGGCAACTGCAGCAGCAAAACGCAAAGAAAAACCATTGAATCATCAGGTGCTTTTCAGCTCCGTGTCCCAGAGCTACACCAACCTTCCTCTGAGGAATCAGCCTGAAGACGATGAAGATGGAGACGAAGATGATGAGGATGAAGGGGAGGGTCTGTGGCCGTCACCTCCACCCGTTTCTGGTAATCTAGGCAGATCCTTCTCCTTCCTGCTTCCGGTGCAGACGGACCTCTGGGCCGGTTTGAACTGCCAGGTCACCTTCTTTGATGTGGACATCTGCTCCGAGGACGTCTCCGTCTTCAGGGTTGGAGACTCGGAGCAACTTTCCGTTGCAGCTTCAGCTGCTGCCGGCCTGTTGGGGATCTGCCCGGTTTTCCCGTTGCTGCTTCTGTCCTGATCCAGAAAGAGCTCTCCCAGCACTTCGGGTTCGGTAGCATCTCCGAACATGTCCCAGTCCGACTCGGCCGGCGCTCTCTTGGAGCGTCCTGCTCCAGCACATTTTAGGCCCCCGGTTGAGACTCTGGAGGAACGACTGGGATCCGAGTCAGACAGGTCCGAGTCCCAGTCACTGTCCCCTGCCACAGAGCCACAACCCAGGAATGAGACATCAACCGGCCCAGAACCAGAACTCTCAGAGTCGGACTCCCTGGAAAAAAAGACCCAAAACAATTAAAGACTAAAAAAACGTCTGACAAATAAAAAACAACAGACTTTAAAAAACAAATAGTTTCGAGATGGATGGAGGGATTGATGTTTAGTTGGATGTTCTGATGGATGTTTAGTTGGATGTTTTATGGATGTTTAGTTGGAGGTTTATTGAGATATTCTGACTGATGTTTAGTTGATGTTCTGACGGATGCTTAGTTGGATGTTCTGATGGACATTTAGTAGGACGTTTAGTTGGATGTTCTGATGGATGCTTAGTTGGATGCTTAGTTGGATGTTCTGATGGTTGCTAGGTGGATGTTCTGATGGATGTTTAGTTGGATGTTTAGTTGGATGCTTGGATGTTCTGATGGACATTTAGTTGGATGTTCTGATGGACATTTAGTTGGATGTTTAGTTGGATGTTTGGTTGGATGCTTAGTTGGATGTTCTGATGGACATTTAGTTGGATGTTCTAATGGACGTTAAGTTGGATGTTTCGTTGGATGTTTAGTTGGATGCTTAGTTGGATGTTCTGATGGACATTTAGTTGGATGTTCTTATGGTTGTTTAGTTGGATGTTCTGATCAACGTTTAGTTGGATGTTCTAATGGACGTTAAGTTGGATGTTTCGTTGGATGTTTAGTTGGATGCTTAGTTGGATGTTCTGATGGACATTTAGTTGGATGTTCTGATGGACATTTAGTTGGATGTTTAGTTGGATGTTTGGTTGGATGCTTAGTTGGATGTTCTGATGGACATTTAGTTGGATGTTCTGATGGACATTTAGTTGGATGTTTAGTTGGATGTTTAGTTGGATGTTTATTTGGATGCTTAGTTGGATGTTTAGTTGGATGTTTATTTGGATGCTTAGTTGGATGTTTAGTTGGACGTTTAGTTGGACATTTAGTTGGATGTTTAGTTGGATGTTTAGTTGGATGTTTAGTTGGATGCTTAGTTGGATGTTTAGTTGGATGTTTTGTTGGATGTTTAGTTGGATGTTCTGATGGATGTTTAGTTGGTTACTCTGATGGATGCTTAGTTGGATGTTTAGTTGAATGTTCTGATGGATGTTTAGTGGGATGTTTTATGGATGTTTAGTTGAAGGTTTATTGAGATATTCTGACTGATGTTTAGTTGGATGTTCTGACGGATGCTTAATTGGATGCTTAGTTGGATGTTCTGATGGACATTTAGTTGGATGTTCTGATGGACATTTAGTAGGACATTTAGTTGGATGTTCTGATGGATGCTTAGTTGGATGCTTAGTTGGATGTTCTGATGGTTGCTAGGTGGATGTTCTTATGGTTGTTTAGTTGGATGTTTAGTTGGATGTTTTGATTAACGTTTAGTTGGATGTTCTAATGGACATTTAGTTGGATGTTTTGTTGGATGTTTAGTTGGATGCTTAGTTGGATGTTCTGATGGACATTTAGTTGGATGTTCTGATGGACATTTAGTTGGATGTTTGGTTGGATGCTTAGTTGGATGTTCTGATGGACATTTGGTTGGATGTTCTGATGGACGTTTAGTTGGATGTTCTGATGGATGCTTAGTTGGATGTTTAGTTGGATGTTTATTTGGATGCTTAGTTGGATGTTTAGTTGGACGTTTAGTTGGACGTTTAGTTGGACATTTAGTTGGATGTTTAGTTGGATGCTTAGTTGGATGTTTAGTAGGTTTTTTTTTTGGATGTTTAGTTGGATGTTCTGATGGATGTTTAGTTGGATGTTTAGTTGGATGTTTAGTTGGATGCTTAGTTGGATGTTTAGTTGGATGTTCTGATGGATGTTTAGTTGGTTGTTCTGATGGATGCTTAGTTGGATGTTTAGTTGAATGTTCTGATGGACGTTTAGTTGGATGTTTTATGGATGTTTAGTTGGAGGTTTATTGAGATATTCTGACTGATGTTTAGTTGGATGTTCTGACGGATGCTTAGTTGGATGCTTAGTTGGATGTTCTGATGGATGCTTAGTTGGACGTATAGATGGATGTTTAGTTGGATGCTTAGTTGGATGTTCTGATGGACGTTTAGTTGTATGTTCTGATGGACATTTAGTTGTATGTTCTGATGGACATTTAGTTGGATGTTTAGTTGTATGTTCTGATGAACGTTTAGTTGTATGTTCTGATGGACATTTATTTGGATGTTTAGTTGGATGTTCTGATGGATGCTTAGTTGGATGTTCTTATGGTTGTTTAGTTGGATGTTTAGTTTGATGTTCTGATGGACATTTAGTTGGATGTTCTGATGGACATTTAGTAGGACGTTTAGTTGGATGTTCTGATGGATGCTTAGTTGGACGTATAGTTGGATGTTTAGTTGGATGCTTAGTTGGATGTTCTGATGGACGTTTAGTTGTATGTTCTGATGGACATTTAGTTGGATGTTTAGTTGTATGTTCTGATGGACATTTATTTGGATGTTTAGTTGGATATTCTGATGGATGCTTAGTTGGATGTTCTTATGGTTGTTTAGTTGGATGTTTAGTTTGATGTTCTGATGGACATTTAGTTGGATGTTCTGATGGACATTTAGTAGGACGTTTAGTTGGATGTTCTGCAGGATGCTTAGTTGGACGTATAGTTGGATGTTTAGTTGGATGCTTAGTTGGATGTTCTTATGGTTGTTTAGTTGGATGTTTAGTTTGATGTTCTGATGGACATTTAGTTGGATGTTCTGATGGACATTTAGTAGGATGTTTAGTTGGATGTTCTGATGGATGCTTAGTTGGATGTATAGTTGGATGTTTAGTTGGATGCTTAGTTGGATGTTCTGATGGACGTTTAGTTGTATGTTCTGATGGACATTTAGTAGGACGTTTAGTTGGATGTTCTGATGGATGCTTAGTTGGATGTATAGTTGGATGTTTAGTTGGATGCTTAGTTGGATGTTCTGATGGACGTTTAGTTGTATGTTCTGATGGACATTTATTTGGATGTTCTGATGGACATTTAGTTGGATGTTTAGTTGGATGTTCTGATGGATGCTTAGTTGGATGTTTAGTTGGATGTTTATTTGGATGCTTAGTTGGATGTTTAGTTGGACGTTTAGTTGGACATTTAGTTGGATGTTTAGTTTGATGTTTAGTTGGATGCTTAGTTGGATGTTTAGTTGGATGTTTTGTTGGATGTTTAGTTGGATGTTCTGATGGATGTTTAGTTGGATGTTTAGTTGGATGCTTAGTTGGACATTTAGTTGGATGTTTAGTTGGATGTTTAGTTGGATGCTTAGTTGGATGTTTAGTTGGATGTTCTGATGGATGTTTAGTTGGATGTTTAGTTGAATGTTTTGATGGACGTTTAGTTGGATGTTTTATGGATGTTTAGTTGGAGGTTTATTGAGATATTCTGACTGATGTTTAGTTGGATGTTCTGACGGATAATTAGTTGGATGCTTAGTTGGATGTTCTGATGGATGCTTAGTTGGACGTATAGTTGGATGTTTAGTTGGATGCTTAGTTGGATGTTCTGATGGACGTTTAGTTGTATGTTCTGATGGACATTTAGTTGTATGTTCTGATGGACATTTAGTTGGATGTTTAGTTGTATGTTCTGATGGACGTTTAGTTGTATGTTCTGATGGACATTTATTTGGATGTTTAGTTGGATGTTCTGATGGATGCTTAGTTGGATGTTCTTATGGTTGTTTATTGGATGTTTAGTTTGATGTTCTGATGGACATTTAGTTGGATGTTCTGATGGACATTTAGTAGGACGTTTAGTTGGATGTTCTGATGGATGCTTAGTTGGACGTATAGTTGGATGTTTAGTTGGATGCTTAGTTGGATGTTCTGATGGACGTTTAGTTGTATGTTCTGATGGACATTTAGTTGGATGTTTAGTTGTATGTTCTGATGGACATTTATTTGGATGTTTAGTTGGATATTCTGATGGATGCTTAGTTGGATGTTCTTATGGTTGTTTAGTTGGATGTTTAGTTTGATGTTCTGATGGACATTTAGTTGGATGTTCTGATGGACATTTAGTAGGACGTTTAGTTGGATGTTCTGATGGATGCTTAGTTGGACGTATAGTTGGATGTTTAGTTGGATGCTTAGTTGGATGTTCTTATGGTTGTTTAGTTGGATGTTTAGTTTGATGTTCTGATGGACATTTAGTTGGATGTTCTGATGGACATTTAGTAGGACGTTTAGTTGGATGTTCTGATGGATGCTTAGTTGGACGTATAGTTGGATGTTTAGTTGGATGCTTAGTTGGATGTTCTGATGGACGTTTAGTTGTATGTTCTGATGGACATTTAGTAGGACGTTTAGTTGGATGTTCTGATGGATGCTTAGTTGGATGTATAGTTGGATGTTTAGTTGGATGCTTAGTTGGATGTTCTGATGGACGTTTAGTTGTATGTTCTGATGGACATTTATTTGGATGTTCTGATGGACATTTAGTTGGATGTTTAGTTGGATGTTCTGATGGATGCTTAGTTGGATGTTTAGTTGGATGTTTATTTGGATGCTTAGTTGGATGTTTAGTTGGACGTTTAGTTGGACATTTAGTTGGATGTTTAGTTTGATGTTTAGTTGGATGCTTAGTTGGATGTTTAGTTGGATGTTTTGTTGGATGTTTAGTTGGATGTTCTGATGGATGTTTAGTTGGATGTTTAGTTGGATGCTTAGTTGGACATTTAGTTGGATGTTTAGTTGGATGTTTAGTTGGATGCTTAGTTGGATGTTTAGTTGGATGTTCTGATGGATGTTTAGTTGGATGTTTAGTTGAATGTTTTGATGGACGTTTAGTTGGATGTTTTATGGATGTTTAGTTGGAGGTTTATTGAGATATTCTGACTGATGTTTAGTTGGATGTTCTGACGGATAATTAGTTGGATGCTTAGTTGGATGTTCTGATGGATGCTTAGTTGGACGTATAGTTGGATGTTTAGTTGGATGCTTAGTTGGATGTTCTGATGGACGTTTAGTTGTATGTTCTGATGGACATTTAGTTGTATGTTCTGATGGACATTTAGTTGGATGTTTAGTTGTATGTTCTGATGGACGTTTAGTTGTATGTTCTGATGGACATTTATTTGGATGTTTAGTTGGATGTTCTGATGGATGCTTAGTTGGATGTTCTTATGGTTGTTTATTGGATGTTTAGTTTGATGTTCTGATGGACATTTAGTTGGATGTTCTGATGGACATTTAGTAGGACGTTTAGTTGGATGTTCTGATGGATGCTTAGTTGGACGTATAGTTGGATGTTTAGTTGGATGCTTAGTTGGATGTTCTGATGGATGCTTAGTTGGATGTTCCGTAAAAATTCAAAAAATATCCACTGGACTTGGTTTTCAAGATTTGAAGACGTTTCTCCACCTCTCCAGGAAGCTTTCTCAATTCTAATGTCTGGATCCGCAGTGAGTTTGAGTCTTATATGGACAAGGCCTTGTATTGCTTTGAAACAAGCAAATGGTAACCGATGAATGGGTCGTTTAGTTCCATCGTTAGCCTGTAATATCTGAACCTGTCTATGATTCTAGGGGGGTTGGTCGTTAAAGGGGGGATTGCCATTAAGGGGGGGATTGTCTCCTGTAATACCTGAAACCTGTCTATGATTGTTAAGGGTCGGTCGTTAAGGAGGTATTGTTCACCGGCTGGAGCGGGTAGGTCCCTTGTTCCTCTCTGATGGGGTGGGGGGTTTGGTGATATCTGGAAGGGACTTAGGCCCCGTCCACACGAAGTCAAAACGAACATGAAACGCTAATATTTTCCAGAACGTTTGTCGTAAAGACGGAGACGTTAAATAAATGTGATCGTCCACACGAATGCATGAAAACGCTGCAAAATGTAAGCCAGGCCTGTAAGTGGCGCTGTGGTGCCAAAGCAAAGATAGGCGACGAAATGTTGAGCATGCGCACTAATATTTATACATGGTTACCCTGCGGGTCCATTTTCGTGGTTCAGTCAAATTCAGGTGCTGAACTATGTCGTCTATACTGCTCTGTTCTTCCTGGAGATATTCCAGAAGAAGAAGATTCTGTTGTAAGCCCGACAGCAAGGTGAGTAGCATGAGCAGCAACCATTCAACACAGTACAGCGCCATTGTTGTTGTGATACTGTGTCGCGCATGCGTGTTTAGAGGCGACGCTATGACGCATGCGTGTAAAAAAAAATGCGGTTAGGGCTTAAAGATGGAAACGCGAAAACGGCGTTTCAAAATCTTCCCACTCTGAAGGCTGAATAAAAAAAAGATCGTTTACAGACCCCCGAAACGCCTGCTTCGTGTGGATGAGAGGCTGGTTTGGTGAAAAATTTGTGCGTTTAGGCCAGGGTTCGGCTTCGTGTGGACGGGGCCTTAGTTGGATGTTCTTATGGTTGTTTAGTTGGATGTTTAGTTGGATGTTCTGATCAACGTTTAGTTGGATGTTCTAATGGACGTTTAGTTGGATGTTTCGTTGGATGTTTAGTTGGATGCTTAGTTGGATGTTCTGATGGACATTTAGTTGGATGTTTAGTTGGATGTTTGGTTGGATGCTTAGTTGAATGTTCTGATGGACGTTTAGTTGGATGTTCTGATGGACATTTAGTTGGATGCTTAGTTGGATGTTCTGATGGACATTTAGTTAGATGTTCTGATGGACATTTAGTTGGATGTTTAGTTGGATGCTTAGTTGGATGCTTAGTTGGATGTTTAGGTGGATGTTTATTTGGATGCTTAGTTGGATGTTTAGTTGGACGTTTAGTTGGACATTTAGTTGGATGTTTAGTTGGATGTTTAGTTGGATGCTTAGTTGGATGTTTAGTTGAATGTTCTGATGGACGTTCAGTTGGACGTTCTGATGGATGTTTAGTTGGATGTTCTGACGGATGCTTAGTTGGATGCTTAGTTGGATGTTCTGATGGACATTTAGTTGGATGTTCTGATGGAGGTTCTGGTGGATGTTTAGTTGGATGTTTAGGTGGATGTTCTGATGGATGTTTAGGTGGATGTTTAATTGGATGTTTAGTTGGATGTTCTGATGGATGTTCTGATGGATTTTCTGATGGAGGTTTAGTTGGATGTTCTGATGGATGTTCTGATGGATTTTCTGATGGAGGTTTAGTTGGATGTTCTGATGGATTTTCTGATGGAGGTTTAGTTGGATGTTTAGTTGGATGCTTAGTTGGATGCTTAGTTGGATGTTTAGGTGGATGTTTATTTGGATGCTTAGTTGGATGTTTAGTTGGACGTTTTGTTGGACATTTAGTTGGATGTTTAGTTGGATGTTTAGTTGGATGCTTAGTTGGATGTTTAGTTGACTGTTCTGATGGATGTTTAGTTGGATGTTTTATGGATGTTTAGTTGAAGGTTTATTGAGATATTCTGACTGATGCTTAGTTGGATGTTCTGATTGACGTTCAGTTGGACGTTCTGATGGATGTTTAGTTGGATGTTCTGATGGATGTTTAGGTGGATGTTTAATTGGATGTTTAGTTGGATGTTCTGATGGATGTGCTGATGGATGTGCTGATGGATGTTTAGGTGGATGTTTAATTGGATGTTTAGTTGGATGTTCTGATGGATGCTTAGTTGGATGCTTAGTTGGATGTTTAGTTGGACATTTAGTTGGATGTTTAGTTGGATGTTTAGTTGGATGCTTAGTTGGATGTTTAGTTGAATGTTCTGATGGACGTTCAGTTGGACGTTCTGATGGATGTTTAGTTGGATGTTCTGACGGATGCTTAGTTGGATGCTTAGTTGGATGTTCTGATGGACATTTAGTTGGATGTTCTGATGGAGGTTCTGGTGGATGTTTAGTTGGATGTTTAGGTGGATGTTCTGATGGATGTTTAGGTGGATGTTTAATTGGATGTTTAGTTGGATGTTCTGATGGATGTTCTGATGGATTTTCTGATGGAGGTTTAGTTGGATGTTCTGATGGATGTTCTGATGGATTTTCTGATGGAGGTTTAGTTGGATGTTCTGATGGATTTTCTGATGGAGGTTTAGTTGGATGTTTAGTTGGATGCTTAGTTGGATGCTTAGTTGGATGTTTAGGTGGATGTTTATTTGGATGCTTAGTTGGATGTTTAGTTGGACGTTTTGTTGGACATTTAGTCTGATGTTTAGTTGGATGTTTAGTTGGATGCTTAGTTGGATGTTTAGTTGACTGTTCTGATGGACGTTTAGTTGGATGTTTTATGGATGTTTAGTTGAAGGTTTATTGAGATATTCTGACTGATGCTTAGTTGGATGTTCTGATTGACGTTCAGTTGGACGTTCTGATGGATGTTTAGTTGGATGTTCTGATGGATGTTTAGGTGGATGTTTAATTGGATGTTTAGTTGGATGTTCTGATGGATGTGCTGATGGATGTGCTGATGGATGTTTAGGTGGATGTTTAATTGGATGTTTAGTTGGATGTTCTGATGGATGCTTAGTTGGATGCTTAGTTGGATGTTCTGATTGACGTTCAGTTGGACATTCTGATGGATGTTTAGTTGGATGTTCTGATGGATGTTCTGATGGATTTTCTGATGGAGGTTTAGTTGGACGTTCTGATGGATGTTCTGATGGATGTTTAGTTGGATGTTCTGATGGATGTGCTGATGGACGTTCTGATGGATGTTCTGATGGATGTTTAGTTGGATGTTCTGATGGATGTGCTGATGGACGTTCTGATGGATGTTTTGATTGAAGTTTAGGTGGACGTTTAGGTGGTTGTTTAGTTGGATGTATAGTTGGATGTTCTGATGGAGGTTCTGATGGATGTTTTGATGGATGTTTAGTTGGATGTTCTGATGGAGGTTCTGATGGATGTTTTGATGGATGTTTAGTTGGATGTTCTGATGGAGGTTCTGATGGATGTTTTGATGGATGTTTAGTTGGATGTTCTGATGGAGGTTCTGATGGATGTTTTGATGGATGTTTAGTTGGATGTTCTGATGGAGGTTTAGTTGGACGTTCTGATGGAGGTTCTGATGGACGTTCTGATGGATGTTTAATTGGATGTTCTAATGGATTTTCAGAGTGAAGCTGAGGCTGGTGCCTGTCCATCCACTCAGACCTACTTGCCACTGTAGGTTGTGGTTCCTGCGGGGCCCAACAGGAGGCATGCTGGAGCAGCCAGGTAGACGAAGCTGTCAGTGCACAGAAAGTCTCCCTCCTCTGGTTTCAGAGGGGCCAGGTGACCCATCTTGGAGTCGGCCTCCATGTTTGGTAGCTGGACATTTGCCTCTAACTGTTTCCCTACATTATCTTGCTTTGCATTATGGGTAGTTATCTCTTTTTCTGCAGCAACTTCTCCCTTGGAGGGGGATCTTGCAGACACAGCTAGATAAACAAAGCTATCTGATTGGACAAAGGGATCCAGGTCCCCACAGTCCAGTCCTGAGCTTCGAAGTGGTTTCTGGTAAGGATTTAGAAGGTGTTTGATTTGTTGCTTAGAAGGAGACAGAGGAAGAGGAGGATCTACTCCCATAACGGTCACCTTTTTCCTGGGCGGAGGCTCTTCCCTGTGTATAGCACTGAATGACGCCATAATGTCAGTTTGCTCTGGTGGGATCTTCCTGGTCTTTATCTCCTCCTCATCTAAGCCTCTCTCTGCACATCCCGACTCCTCTCCAAACCCACATCCATCCACGTCTTCATTTGAGGGAGTGTTGAGGAGTGACGGGTAGCACCACTGGAGCTCTGAGCTCTCCTCTCTTCCCCATTCCTTCAAACCTCCATCCTCCCCATCTTTCTCCAGCGATGTGTTGCTGCTTCCCAGTTCAGAGCCACTGATTGGCTGATCGCTGTCAGAACCAGCATCCTCCTGGCTCTGA
>CM060080.1:649705-662205 GCA_030533445.1 Cyprinodon diabolis | reverse complement strand
GCTTCTTCTTTCTCTCAGGGCTCCATCTTTCAGATTCAAGCCAAAATAAAAACATTAAGAAGTGACGTGAGGCTGAGCCTCATTTAAACATCAGAGGGAACGCAAAGTTAGACACTTTCTTCTCCAAATACGTAAACTAAGCGTTTGCTTTGGTTTGGTTAGCATTAGCATTAGCGTACCTGGCAAACCACAAGCACAAACTTTCAGTTTACTGGAGGAATTAAAACTCGTAGTTGTTCCCTTTAATCCATTTGAAAAAGACTAAAAACATTTCAGATTAAGTTTTTTAAAGACAGTCTTAGAGACATAGATTTTACAGAAAAAGATAGAATCTTTTCCTTTAACCAAATCTAGAAACTGTAGAATCAGCATATAACATATGGTGTGCCTCAGGGCTCCATGTTCGGACCATTCCCTAACATGTAAGTCATCACTCTTTAGAAATGTGCTGTATTTTATTTCACCTTTATTTATCTTAACATTTAACCAGAAAAGTGCAACTTAGATTCAAAATCTCTTTTTAAAGGCAGCCCTGGGTTTGAAGCAGCAAATACTGATATTTATCAGAAACATTAACAGCGAACTAAGCTCACTAAAGTATTGATTGAAATAAAATTGTCCTGCTTTACAATGGTGAATAAAACAATGTAATGTGAAAACAATTCATCACTTTCTGAAAGATAATAGGTATTAAGAATAAAAAAAAGTTTAGATTCAGAAATTACCTCGGTCCCACTGTGGGAGTGCTGGCAGATTTAGACCAGTCACTCGTTGTCCTGTCAGTGTCAGTCGGCGTGGAAGCCATCACGTTTAGCTCCAAACTGACCTGGGATCTGCTGCTAACTCCTGAAAAGATATTGAACACATTGGACGCCTTAGTAACCACAGCATCCAATACATCCAAGCTTTAGAAAAAGGTTGGTTTAACATTCACTGAAAAAAACAATGCATTGCTTCACTGCTATTCTCAGAGAAGGACAGGCCGGTGGACATGATCCTGGGTGGGCTGGTATTCCAGTGGGAGTGGGGCCAATGAGAACACAGGATGACCTGCTGCCATTGGTGCTTAAATCAGTATATAAAAGATGTCAGAGTGAGACCAAATGAATGATGGGGTTGCCTGGCTTTGGTCTCCTGGACCTCTGAGCCTTCCTGTTCTGATCTGTTTGCCTGATCTGGCTCCAGACTCCTGCTTGTTCTCAGGAACTGTTCTTTTTTGCTTTTAAATACCGCATTTAAACTTAAAATCACTAAAACTGCATCATCCAACAGGTCTTACTGTTGAAGTTCAAACCAATACTTTGACCTATTATATGAATAAATGCTGATTTAGGTTATGATCATCCCCTACTAATCATAATTTGAGCCTCCATGTTGGCTCTGAAAGTGTTAATTTTGTCCTTAAAGTTAACTGGTATCCAATTGTTCACAACATTTGCAGATCTACTCGCCCCTGTCGTCATACTCTGGATCTCATGCTGAAACAAGGCATTCAAGGTGAACAACTGAGTTTTTCTTCTCAACTCTGTCCTGTCTGATCTTTTTTTTAATAACCTTTGAACATAAACTAAGCTGTTGCTCGCGGAGACGGTGGATATCTCCCTGCACTCTGGGCTGATTTGACATGGGACACCATAAAAACTGGAACTATAGTTAAACAAGTCACACTTATGTTTTCATAAATGAGAGATGCTAAGGTGATAATGTGGCCATGGAAGTATAATTCCATTCTATTCAGTTTATTTCTATAGCTCCAATTCACATCATGTCATCTCAGGTCACTTTCCAGTTCACCAGATCATCCAGTCAGATTGATTCAAAGTTTTCTATCTAAGGAAAACCAGCTGATTGCATCGACTCATTGACTCTTCAGCAATCCCTCACACTAAGCATGCTTGTAGCGACAGTGGAGAGGAAAAACTCCCTTTAAACAGGAAGAAACCTCCATCAGATGATGTTCTTTGGAGTCTTCATCTCTAGTTTACCCTGTTAACATGCTTTCAGTCTTTATTTTTGTAATGTTTTCTGTTATAAGTCCAGTCATCTGTCTGTGTTCATTCACGTGTCAGGCTGTGGGAGTGGGCTTGAACTCAGAACCTCTGGGACCCAAGCACGATGCCCTAACCACTAGGCCACCCCTTCGCCAAAACTTGTTTGCATGAATATGCAGACATTCTGATCCAATCCCACTGCATGCTTGCTCGGGAGGAGGAGTTGCATAGTTAAAGACTCCACATATCTCTACATAGATCACTTTTTAATCAAATACTGATACATTACTAAATTTTGATTGTAGTAAATTATAATTTATGTATTTTGTGTTGTCTAAACCCTTAGATATTAGTTGGACCCGTTTGTCCTGAGAAGTAGGTAAGATGACAACGTACTGAAATGCACTGAATGATCAGAATCGATTAAACAAGGAGGAAAGGAAGTCTAAACAAAAGACATGAAGTAGGTTACACCTGGAATACCTGTGTGAAGGGGGGTCTTGTCTCT
This sequence comes from Cyprinodon diabolis, assembly GCA_030533445.1. Classification (NCBI taxonomy): domain Eukaryota; kingdom Metazoa; phylum Chordata; class Actinopteri; order Cyprinodontiformes; family Cyprinodontidae; genus Cyprinodon; species Cyprinodon diabolis. Next base: position 659,706 of record CM060080.1, on the reverse strand, counting down.
TTGGGGCCCAGGATGTGTTTGGTACATGTCGGCTCGTTCCCTCCCTGGTTCCACCGGTGTCTGGTATAAATCTTTGTGAGGCTCTGATAGATCCAGGTGTTCGAGGTCCGAGTCCAGCTCCCGGGCCCTCCTCTCCAGCTCTGTGAGGCTGAGCTCAGAGGCTGCTGAGGAGGGAGGGTGAGAGCCCCCAAAGCCGATGGGAGGCCGGAGGAGAGGCCAACACTGCAGGGAGCCTGGAGGGGAATCTGCATCTTCTCCACCTGCTTCATGTTTCTCCCAGCTGTCATCCCAAAGCGTGTTGACCATGTCAAGAACAGCGTCCCAACCCTCCACACCTCCTTCCACTCCAGGATTCGTTCTGTATCTTCCATCTGCCTCACCTTCTAGGTGGAGTTTGCTTTCTGCCTCATTTTCTTGCTCTTGTAGTTCTTTTGAACCAACTTTAATTTGTATTCCTATATCATCCAATTTTTCAGACTTTATTTCTAGATCCGTCTCTTTTTCCTTTTCCTTGTTTTTCAAATAGTTTTGCAGATTTTTTTCCTCCACCTTCATCTCCATCTTGTCTTGTTTGATGTCCAATGGAGCTTCCTTCTCATTGTTCAATGGTTCTTCTTTCTTCTCTTCCTTTTCTTTCTTTTCCTCTTTCTCTGCCTTCTCCTTATTCTGCTCCCCTCGTTTGTCACGACTTCTGGACCTCCTGGGCTCCTCTTGCTCTCTGCAGACCCTCCAGTGCTCCAAGTTCTGCTCCCTAAGGGAGGCTCGGCCTACCAAACCGCTGCCCTGTCCTGGCTCCGGGTGAGCCGGCTCCCTCAGTGAGCATCGTCCTACAATGGGATTCATCAGATTCGATAAGGGGTTCTCTGAACCGTGGCGCAGGTGTGGATGCCTCTTCTCCAGTGCTGACAGTACAGAAGGAAGTGGAGGGAGGATAGGGAGATTGTGTAGTGCCCCTCCCTGACGGACAGTCCTCTTTCGGACCATGACTCTGCGAGGCCAGGTGAACTCAGTACCCTCAGGTGGTGCAGTTGAGTCAAAGTCTCCTAGCCTTTTGCTTTCTCTGGGGCTCAGCACTCCTGGGCGCATCCCTGTGGTTGTGCCTGGTCGAGACCTGGAGCAGGACTTGGATGATTTGGACTTGGATCTGGAGCTTTTCGGAGCATGACTTGATTTTGGTGTGTCAGTGTCTTCAAGGTTTTTCCCTTCCTGGTCTACAGGGGCAGTTTCAGCTGTATCTCCTGCCATGGAGCCTGGCTGAGGCTCCCCTTTGGTTTCGGCCTGGTTGTCACTCTCACTCTCTTTCACTCCTCCGTCACTGATCGCCGCCTCCGGCTTTGCCCCTGACTTGGAAACAGGAGCAATCTTAGGGTCAGGTTTAGCCTCTACTCTGGACTCAGATGTTAAAACAACATTCGATGTTAGTTTAGGTTCATCCTCTATTCCAACCCTATTTTCCTCTGGTTGGGAGTTAATCTTAGCCGCTGGCTGAAGCTCCAGCTGGCTTTCATGAACGACTGTAGTTTCAAACTGAACTTTGTCAACAGGATCAACATTCTTCTCATTGACGCTTGTTTTCTTGGGTTCAGGTAGACGTTCTTGCCTAGCTCTATCTCCACCAGTTTTCTCGACACTCTTTGTTACTCCTTTGTGTTCCGCTTTATGCTCCACCCCTGACTGCACTTTTCCCTCCAGATCCCGACCCCCAGGGCGTGTTTTCACTTGGGAGCCCATCCTCTTTTCAGGCTTGTTCTTTACACTAGACCTGGATCCGTTGTCAAATTTGTTCCAGCTTTCTGCTTGATTGTGCTCCTGGTTACCTGACCTCAATTCGGCTTCAGAAATGTTTCCAGTTATGACTTCACTGACTAATCTGGGCCCGCACCCGGACTTACAGTCCACCAACATCAAACTAACAGTCCCACTGTCGCACCTAGAAAACATCCCTCCACCGACACCTTCAGGGCCGACCTTTGACCCAGCTCGGTTCCTGCCTACTGCTCCCGTACCCATTCTGGGAGCCCCACTGGGGGAGGGGGAGGGTGAGGGTGAGGGCTGGGGCAGCAGCAGAGGAGTCGTGTCCAAACCGTGGTCGGACTCTATAAACACAGAGTCCCGGTCGGAGCGCAGAGGAACAGGTCGGCCATATCCAAAGGTCCCGAAACTGGATGTCTCCCTTCTCTCCCTTTCTCTGGCTCTCTCCCTTTCAAGCCTTCCCCTCTCTCTCTCCCTCTCCCACTCTCGCTGGGCCCATCCCCGCTCCATCTCCCGTTCCCGCTCCCTCTCCCAGTCCCTGTCACGTTCACCGCGGCCCCATCCACTTCCTCGCTCCCTGAGGTCCTGCTCCAGGTCATGAGCAGACAGTTGGACCAGGGGGGCCCTGTAGGGGGACCTTCTGAGCTCATGCGGGGGGGACAGCCTCAGGCTCTGGGTTTGGGAATAATGTCTTGGCTGGATCACATGGGGAGGGGAGCAGCGTAGGCTCTGGCTCTGACTGGGACGAGGTTTGGCTGGAGAGAAAAATACGGGAGTGTGGTATCCTGTCGACAGAGGGGAGCCAGAGAAGGGAGAGATGAGTGGGGAGGTGAGAGAGGAGGACTGGCCTGCTGCAGGGTAGTGGCCTGGATTCAGATAGCCTCCTCCTCCTCCTCTGTCCATCATCTCTGGCATAGGTATCTCTACACACTCCAAGGGCTTTGGAGATGACATTGCTTTCCAGGAATGACGGCTCTCTCTGCTTTTTGTGCTGTCTCCATGGTGATGGTGGTGATTGTGGTGTTTCTTTGATGAGGAGGACACTCCTGGTGCAGAGAATGAGGACACGGAGGGAGAAACGGATCGGTTGAAATGGCCCTGAGGGTGACAGCCATCTATGTCCTCTGCTCCCAGCTTCAGGGAGTCATAGATGGCTCTCTCATCCAGGCGCCGGACAAAGGACGGGTTTGGAGTCAAACAGCGTGGCTGAGGATCAAACATGTCTGACCTGCTCACTCTTAGAGAGCCACTCATGGAGTAGCTAAAGCTCCCGTCTCCACCTCCATCCCGCCTCACCGACCCCCCAGAATGGTGGTGATGGTTGTCAATCTGCTGGTTGATGCACATGGTGTCATAAATGGATCTCTGAGGCACGTAACCATCCCCATAACCCCCCTCCATCCCCAAATCCCGGCCTCCCACTCCCCCATCCCCTAGGCCGTGTTTCTCCAGGCAGCAGGAGCTCTTCCTGAAACACCCCGGACGGCTGAGAGGCTTGCCCATGTTTAGTGGGGGGGGTTGGTGGGAGGCACGTCTACAGCTTGAAGAGCGAATTGTGAGGTCTTTTTCTGGACTGAATTTGGGTAAAAATGCTTTTCAAACTACAGCAGACTGTGCGAGACGTGCAGCAGCGTTCTTCAGGAAGACCGTATGAGACATCGACCAAAGTCACTGTTTAAAAATCTCCAGTTCACAACTTAACAATGTCCCATCTGTTTTCTGGAGGGGTCAGAAGATTCTTCCCACTGAAGCTCGAAAGTTTAACAAAACGTCCTTCTGTCGAAGGCTCTATGTCAGAAGAGCATCATAAACACCATGAAGTTCAAACTGAAGAATCATTTTCCTATTAGATCCAAAAAGCACAAAAACAAAAAACAGAAGCAGCCATTTTCACTTTGGAAGCTCATCTTCTCTCCCACTCTCCTCACATCATGGCAGCATTGTGTTTATTGTTCTGTTTAGAGCCAATTAAATGTCCTTCCAGCAGAGCGTTTGTCCGTTTGACACAAATCAACAGAAAACAGCAAATCGGACGGACGGTGGGATCCAGCCGGACCTGCGCGGTTCATTCTGCTGGGCTCTGATGATTAATGGCTCCTGCAGAAAAACAAAGAACATTAAAACCATGGAAAGCGTCTCAAAAACCAGCAGCTTTTAAACAGGAAAATAATCTTGTTTCTGATGTTTCCTGTGAAGCGTTGTCCTTACAATAAACTGCTTTTACCAGATTATAGCTACTGCATTTAATAATGGTACACAGGATAAATGATGCAGCCTAATAACAACAATTCATTTTTGTATCAAAGTTTTATTGAGGAATCAGATATGAAAAATTAAACCACAAAAAAAAAACAACTCTTTTTGAGGTGAACATAAAACAAAGACAAAACAAAATAAAAGTGACATAATTTAACCTCCCCTTTCCCTCAGACTTAAATCTTATTACACCGAGAATCAAATCAAATTCTCTTCGAATCGAGTTTTCAACATTTAGCCGAAGGAGTTGCCAAGTTCTATCCTATCGATTCAAGTTATTTGCTAATGAGAACCGAATTCTCTCCAAATGAGAAAGCCTAACCAGTTCCTCCAGCCACAATAGAACCAAAGGAAGCTCTGATTTTCTCCAAAACATCAAGACTATTTTTCTTCCCTATAATAAATGCATAGGATATTAATTGTTGTTGGTATTTTTTCCGGCTCTAGTTCGCCTACCGACAGAACCGCTCCACTGAGGACGCCATCTCTGCTGCTCTCCACCTGAGCCTGGCACACCTGGAGGAGAAGAACAAACTGGAACAGCTGGGCTTCAATACACCCCTCTGCTATTGGCTGCTAGACTTCCTCACCAACAGACCTCAGTCAGTCCGGGTCGGACCTCTGATGTCATCGGTCTAAGCCCCTCCCCTCAGGGCTGCATCCTGAGCCCCCTGCCGTTCACCCTGATGACACACGACTGCGTCCCCAGGTTCACCACCGATCACATGGGGAAGTTTGCAGACGACACCACGGTGGTGGGCCTCATCAGAGACGACAACGACCTGGACTACAGAGAGGAGTTTGAGCAGCTGGTGGTGCAGAGATAACAGCCTGATCCTGAAGGTGGAGAAGACCAAGGAGATCATGGTGGACTTCAGGAAGAACCGGCCTAACCACGCCCCCCCCCCCCCTTCTACAGAAGCACCATAGAGAGCGTTCTGAGCAGCTGTCTCACTGTGTGGTGTGGAGGCTGCAGCGCCTCAGACTGGAAGAAGGTGAGAACAGCAGAGAGGATCATGGGGGCTCCTCTTCCCTCCATTAAAGACATTTCATCCCAGCGCTGCGTGTCCCGAGCCCGTGACATCATCAGTGACCCCTCATCAATGACCACTGCCTTAACAGTTTATTTTCTGTATTACTTTCACTTTTATACTTTAAGTAGTTTTAAAAATGGTACTTTTAAATTTCTACTGGAGGAAAAAGCTGAAGTTGATCCTCTAACTTCTATAAAAGTTCAGTTTCAGTGAAGAAGTCGAAATGAATCCTGTCTGCAATGCGAATGACATTCGCTTCCTTCATTTGAACTCTGTACAGCATGTTGGTCGCTTCCAGTTGTGGAACATCATGTTTAATATGATGTCATTCAGAGCAATGGTTGGCAGCCATGTTGAACTCCAGTGATGACCTGATATGGACCAGCATCATCTTTCCTCTCATATTTTGCTCAGAGGTTCATCAGAGCAATAAGTTCAAAGGATTTAATGCGAACAAAATCAACCAAAAACTTTATCCCGCCACTTCCTGGGAGCCATGTTGGATTGTGACACCAGGACTGGAGCAAAGCATCAGACTCTCCCTGACAGATTTCTGATTTCCAGGAACCTCTGGTTATTTGGAGAACAGGTGTTTATGGTTTATTTACCTAGAAAGACAGGAACTGTATCCTATGGGTGATTTTAGGATAAACTACAACAGTCTAATTTCCACTCTAATCCCTTTTAGCATCACATATTCATCCTTGGCTTATCCCAGCATGTCCCACATCTCATTGCTCCTGCAGGTAAGGAAAGAAAAGCTGGAATCTCAGCCTGCATTTCCTCCCATGGATGAGCCAAACGCAGAGCTAAATTTAGACGCGCAGTAATTCCTGTGGGGAACTTTAAGGAAGTTGTATCTTAGAGGAACCGTCACCTACCAGTCACACAATGAAAGATGTTTAGATTCTAACATTTAAATAACTGGTTAAGCTGAAAGACTTTGATTTAGATGAATAAAACCAAAGAAAGCTTTATAACACACCCTGACCAAACATGTTTCCCCTTCAATCCACCATCCCTCTGGAGACGGACGCCTCAGAACGATTCCCTCAGCGCTGAGAAGTTACAGCAGCTAATAGCTAATGAGAAGAAAACTGAACATGAGAAACATCTGGAATGTTGATTACATCAATAAATATCAGTTTTACTGCAGGATAAAATCACCGGCGCCTCATTGACATGCAGCAGTGATGGAAACCTGTGTCAAAGGAGCCTATTGATAGAGGAGACCCTCTCCTTCCTCTCCGTCCTCTGCTCCGCTCTGTCACTGCTGCCTCCACCTGCTCTACCCCCCCCCCCCCCCCACAACACACACACAACACACACACACACACACACACACACAGAACCACAGGATGGACGACAGTCAGAACCTTATCAACATGGTCGCAGTCGGGTAATAACTGGGTGAATCCGGAGCAGTAGTGCTTGTAGCTCCATCCTGGCGATGCGCTCTCATCATCAGCATCCTTTCTGCTCGGGTCTCTCCTGCATCCCTTCCTTCTCTACCTCTTCCTGCCGTTTGTTGTTCTGCCGCTTGTCTCCCTCCTTCTCTGCTTCTCTCTGGCTCTGCTGTGAATCATGCCTTCTGTCAGAGGGTTTTTTTTTTGACAAGCTCTCTCTGCCAACCAACACACCGACGCAAACCCTCCTCCTCCTCCTCCTGCTCTCCCTTCCAGTTTCTATTTACCTCACTTCAGCCTCCCTCCATCTCTCCTTTCTTCCTCTTTCTCTTCTTATATCTGCCTCCTATTTGCATTGCTTGTAGCTGTGGAGCATCTAAAGACTTTGGAGCCACAAAATAGCTTCTATCCATCTCAATCTGTATTATGTATCTATCTATGCACATCTATCTATCTATCTATCTATCTATCTATCTATCTATCTATCTATCTATCTATGCACATCTATCTATCTATCTATCTATCTATCTATGCACATCTATCTATCTATCTATCTATCTATCTATCTATCTATCTATCTATCTATCTATCTATCTATGCATATCTATCTATCTATCTATCTATCTATGCATATCTATCTATCTATCTATGCATATCTATCTATCTATGCATATCTATCTATCTATCTATCTATCTATCTATGCATATCTATCTATCTATCTATCTATCTATCTATCTATCTATCTATCTATCTATCTATCTATCTATCTATGCATATCTATCTATCTATCTATGCATATCTATCTATCTATCTATCTATCTATGCATATCTATCTATCTATCTATCTATGCATATCTATCTATCTATCTATGCATATCTATCTATCTATCTATCTATCTATGCATATCTATCTATCTATCTATCTATCTATGCATATCTATCTATCTATCTATCTATCTATGCATATCTATCTATCTATCTAGTCTCTCTCTCTATCTATCTATCTATCTATCTATCTATCTATCTATGCATATCTATCTATCTATCTATGCATATCTATCTATCTATCTATCTATCTATCTATCTATCTATCTATCTATCTATCTATGCATATCTATCTATCTATCTATCTATGCATATCTATCTATCTATCTATCTATCTATGCATATCTATCTATCTATCTATCTATCTATGCATATCTATCTATCTATCTATGCATATCTATCTATCTATCTATCTATCTATCTATCTATCTATCTATCTATCTATCTATCTATCTATCTATCTATCTATGCATATCTATCTATCTATCTATCTATCTATCTATGCATATCTATCTATCTATCTATCTATCTATGCATATCTATCTATCTATCTATCTATCTATCTATCTATCTATCTATCTATGCATATCTATCTATCTATCTATGCATATCTATCTATCTATCTATCTATCTATCTATGCATATCTATCTATCTATCTATCTATCTATCTATGCATATCTATCTATCTATCTATCTATCTATGCATATCTATCTATCTATCTATCTATGCATATCTATCTATCTATCTATCTATGCATATCTATCTATCTATCTATCTATCTATGCATATCTATCTATCTATCTATCTATCTATGCATATCTATCTATCTATGCATATCTATCTATCTATCTATGCATATCTATCTATCTATATATGCATATCTATCTATCTATCTATCTATCTATGCATATCTATCTATCTATCTATGCATATCTATCTATCTATCTATCTATGCATATCTATCTATGCATATCTATCTATCTATCTATGCATATCTATCTATCTATCTATCTATCTATGCATATCTATCTATCTATCTATGCATATCTATCTATCTATCTATCTATCTATGCATATCTATCTATCTATCTATCTATCTATGCATATCTATCTATCTATCTATCTATCTATGCATATCTATCTATCTATCTATGCATATCTATCTATCTATCTATCTATCTATCTATCTATCTATCTATCTATGCATATCTATCTATCTATCTATCTATGCATATCTATCTATCTATCTATCTATCTATCTATGCATATCTATCTATCTATCTATCTATCTATGCATATCTATCTATCTATCTATCTATCTATGCATATCTATCTATCTATCTATCTATCTATGCATATCTATCTATCTATCTATCTATGCATATCTATCTATCTATCTATGCATATCTATCTATCTATCTATCTATGCATATCTATCTATCTATCTATCTATGCATATCTATCTATCTATCTATGCATATCTATCTATCTATCTATCTATGCATATCTATCTATCTATCTAGTCTCTCTCTCTATCTATGCTTATCTATCTATCTATCTATCTATCTATGCATATCTATCTATCTAGTCTCTCTCTCTATCTATCTATCTATCTATCTATCTAGTCTCTCTCTCTCTCTATCTATCTATCTATCTAGTCTCTCTCTCTATCTATCTATCTATCTATCTATCTATCTATCTATGCATATCTATCTAGTCTCTCTCTATCTATCTATCTATCTATCTATCTATCTATCTATCTATCTATCTATCTATCTATCTATCTATCTATCTATCTATCTATCTAGTCTCTCTCTCTATCTATCTATCTATGCATATCTATCTATCTATCTATCTATGCATATCTATCTATCTATCTATGCATATCTATCTATCTATCTATCTATGCATATCTATCTATCTATCTATCTATGCATATCTATCTATCTATCTATCTATCTATGCATATCTATCTATCTATCTATCTATCTATCTATCTATGCATATCTATCTATCTATCTATCTATCTATGCATATCTATCTACCTATCTATCTATGCATATCTATCTATCTATCTATCTATCTATCCATATCTATCTATCTATCTATCTATCTATGCATATCTATCTATCTATCTATCTATGCATATCTATCTATCTATCTATCTATGCATATCTATCTATCTATCTATCTATCTATCTATGCATATCTATCTATCTATCTATCTATCTATCTATGCATATCTATCTATCTATCTATGCATCTCCTTTCTTCCTCTTTCTCTTCTTATATCTGCCTCCTATTTGCATTGCTTGTAGCTGTGGAGCATCTAAAGACTTTGGAGCCACAAAATAGCTTCTATCCATCTCAATCTGTATTATGTATCTATCTATGCACATCTATCTATCTATCTATCTATCTATCTATCTATCTATCTATCTATCTATCTATCTATCTATCTATCTATCTATCTATCTATCTATCTATCTATCTATCTATCTATCTATCTATCTATGCATATCTATCTATCTATCTATCTATCTATCTATCTATCTATCTATCTATCTATCTATCTATCTATCTATCTAGTCTCTCTCTCTATCTATCTATCTATGCATATCTATCTATCTATCTATCTATCTATCTATCTATCTATCTATCTATCTATCTATCTATCTAGTCTCTCTCTCTATCTATCTATCTATGCATATCTATCTATCTATCT
>CM060080.1:642205-644705 GCA_030533445.1 Cyprinodon diabolis | reverse complement strand
CATATCTATCTATCTATCTAGTCTCTCTCTCTATCTATCTATCTATCTATCTATCTATCTATCTATCTATCTATCTAGTCTCTCTCTCTCTCTATCTATCTATCTATCTAGTCTCTCTCTCTATCTATCTATCTATCTATCTATCTATCTATCTATGCATATCTATCTAGTCTCTCTCTCTATCTATCTATCTATCTATCTATCTATCTATCTATCTATCTATCTATCTATCTAGTCTCTCTCTCTATCTATCTATCTATGCATATCGATCTATCTATCTATCTATCTATGCATATCTATCTATCTATCTATCTATCTATGCATATCTATCTATCTATGCATATCTATCTATCTATCTATCTATCTATCTATGCATATCTATCTATCTATCTATCTATCTATGCATATCTATCTATCTATCTATCTATCTATCTATGCATATCTATCTATCTATCTAGTCTCTCTCTCTATCTATCTATCTATCTATCTATCTATCTATGCATATCTATCTATCTATCTATGCATATCTATCTATCTATCTATCTATCTATGCATATCTATCTATCTATGCATATCTATCTATCTATCTATCTATGCATATCTATCTATCTATCTATCTATCTATGCATATCTATCTATCTATCTATCTATGCATATCTATCTATCTATCTATGCATATCTATCTATCTATCTATCTATCTATCTATGCATATCTATCTATCTATCTATCTATGCATATCTATCTATCTATCTATCTATGCATATCTATCTATCTATCTATCTATCTATGCATATCTATCTATCTATCTATCTATCTATGCATATCTATCTATCTATCTATCTATCTATCTATCTATGCATATCTATCTATCTATCTATCTATGCATATCTATCTATCTATCTATCTATCTATGCATATCTATCTATCTATCTATCTATGCATATCTATCTATCTATCTATCTATGCATATCTATCTATCTATCTATGCATATCTATCTATCTATCTATCTATGCATATCTATCTATCTATCTATCTATGCATATCTATCTATCTATCTAGTCTCTCTCTCTATCTATCTATCTATCTATCTATCTATCTATCTATCTATCTATCTAGTCTCTCTCTCTCTATCTATCTATCTATCTAGTCTCTCTCTCTATCTATCTATCTATCTATCTATCTATCTATCTATGCATATCTATCTAGTCTCTCTCTCTATCTATCTATCTATCTATCTATCTATCTATCTATCTATCTATCTATCTATCTAGTCTCTCTCTCTATCTATCTATCTATGCATATCTATCTATCTATCTATCTATCTATCTATGCATATCTATCTATCTATCTATGCATATCTATCTATCTATCTATCTATCTATGCATATCTATCTATCTATCTATCTATGCATATCTATCTATCTATCTATCTATGCATATCTATCTATCTATCTATCTATCTATGCATATCTATCTATCTATCTATCTATCTATCTATCTATCTATGCATATCTATCTATCTATCTATCTATCTATGCATATCTATCTATCTATCTATCTATGCATATCTATCTATCTATCTATCTATCCATATCTATCTATCTATCTATCTATCTATCTATGCATATCTATCTATCTATCTATCTATGCATATCTATCTATCTATCTATCTATGCATATCTATCTATCTATCTATCTATCTATCTATCTATGCATATCTATCTATCTATCTATCTATCTATCTATGCATATCTATCTATCTATCTATGCATCTCCTTTCTTCCTCTTTCTCTTCTTATATCTGCCTCCTATTTGCATTGCTTGTAGCTGTGGAGCATCTAAAGACTTTGGAGCCACAAAATAGCTTCTATCCATCTCAATCTGTATTATGTATCTATCTATGCACATCTATCTATCTATCTATCTATCTATCTATCTATCTATCTATCTATCTATCTATCTATCTATCTATCTATCTATCTATCTATCTATCTATGCATATCTATCTATCTATCTATCTATCTATCTATCTATCATCTATCTATCCATCTATCTATCTATCTATCTATCTATCTATCTATGCATATCTATCTATCTATCTATCTATCTATCTATCTATGCATATCTATCTATCTATCTATGCATATCTATCTATCTATGCATATCTATCTATCTATCTATCTATCTATGCATATCTATCTATCTATCTATCTATCTATCTATCTATCTATGCATATCTATCTATCTATCTATCTATCTATGCATATCTATCTATCTATCTATCTATGCATATCTATCTATCTATCTATGCATATCTATCTATCTATCTATCTATCTATGCATATCTATCTATCTATGCATATCTATCTATCTATCTATGCATATCTATCTATCTATCTATCTATGCATATCTATCTATCTATCTATCTATCTATGCATATCTATCTATCTATCTATCTATCTATCTATCTATGCATATCTATCTATCTATCTAGTCT
>CM060080.1:542205-629705 GCA_030533445.1 Cyprinodon diabolis | reverse complement strand
GATGGATGATGGATGGATGGATGGATGATGGATGGATGGATGGATGATGGATGGATGATGGATGGATGGATGGATGATGGATGGATGGATGATGGATTGATGGATGGTTGGATGGATGATGGATGGATGGATGATGGATGGATGGATGATGGATGGATGATGGATGGATGGATGGATGGATGGATGATGGATGGATGGATGATGGATGGATGGATGGATGGATGATGGATGGAAGGATGATGGATGGATGGATGATGGATGGATGATGGATGGATGGATGGATGATGGATGGATGGATGGATGGATGATGGATGGATGGATGATGGATGGATGGATGGATGATGGATGGATGATGGATGATGGATGGATGGATGATGGATGGATGGATGATGGATGATGGATGATGGATGGATGATGGATGATGGATGGATGATGGATGGATGGATGGATGATGGATGGATGATGGATGGATGGATGATGGATGGATGGATGGATGATGGATGGATGATGGATGGATGGATGGATGGATGGATGGATGGATGGATGGATGGATGGATGATGGATGGATGGATGGATGATGGATGGAAGGATGATGGATGGATGGATGATGGATGGATGATGGATGGATGGATGATGGATGGATGATGGTTGGATGGATGATGGATGGATGGATGATGGATGGATGTATGGATGATGGATGGATGGATGATGGATGGATGGATGGATGATGGATGGATGATGGATGATGGATGGATGATGGATGGATGGATGATGGATGGATGATGGATGATGGATGGATGGATGGATGATGGATGGATGGATGGATGGATGGATGATGGATGATGGATGGATGGATGGATGGATGATGGATGGATGGATGGATGGATGGATGGATGGATGATGGATGGATGGATGGATGGATGATGGATGGGTGGATGGATAGATGATGGATGATTGATGGATGGATGGATGGGTGGATGGATGGATGGATGGATGGATGGACAGATGATGGATGGATGGATGGATGGATGGGTGGATGGATGGATGGATGATGATGGATGGATGGATGATGGATGGATGGATGGATGATGAATGGATGATGGATGGATGATGGATGATGGATGGATGGATGGATGATGAATGGAGGATGGATGGATGATGGATGGATGGATGATGGATGATGGATGGATTGATGGATGATGGATGGATGATGGTTGGATGGATGGATGATGGATGGATGGATGGATGATGAATGGATGATGGATGGATGATGGATGGATGGATGGATGATGGATGGATGATGGATGGATGATGGATGATGGATGGATGATGGATGGATGGATGGATGGATGATGGATTGATGATGGATGGATGGATGGATGATGAATGGATGATGGATGGATGATGGATGGATGATGGATGGATGGATGGATGGATGGATGGATGATGGATGGATGGATGGATGGATGGATGGATGATGGATGGATGGATGGATGGATGATGAATGGATGATGGATGATGGATGATGGATGGATGGATGGATGGATGATGGATGGATGATGGATGGATGGATGGATGATGGATGGATGGATGGATGATGAATGGATGATGGATGGATGATGGATGGATGGATGATGGATGGATGATGAATGGATGATGGATGGATGATGGATGGATGGATGGATGGATGGATGATGAATGGATGATGGATGGATGATGGATGATGGATGATGGATGGATGGATGGATGGATGGATGGATGGATGATGGATGGATGGATGATGGATGGATGATGGTTGGATGGATGATGGATGGATGGATGATGGATGGATGGATGGATGATGGATGGATGGATGGATGGATGATGGATGGATGATGGATGGATGATGGATGGATGATGGATGGATGGATGGATGATGAATGGATGATGGATGGATGATGGATGGATGGATGGATGATGGATGGATGGATGGATGATGAATGGATGATGGATGGATGATAGATGGATGATGAATGGATGATGGATGGATGATGGATGGATGGATGGATGATGGATGGATGGATGGATGATGAATGGATGATGGATGGATGATGGATGATGGATGGATGGATGGATGGATGATGGATGGATGGATGATGGATGGATGGATGATGGATGGATGATGGTTGGATGGATGATGGATGGATGGATGATGGATGGATGGATGGATGATGGATGGATGGATGGATGATGGATGGATGATGGATGGATGATGGATGGATGATGGATGGATGGATGGATGAAGAATGGATGATGGATGGATGATGGATGGATGGATGGATGGATGGATGATGGATGGATGATGGATGGATGATGGATGGATGATGGATGGATGGATGGATGATGAATGGATGATGGATGGATGATGGATGGATGATGGATGATGGATGGATGGATGGATGATGAATGGATGATGGATGGATGGATGGATGGATGATGGATGGATGATGGATGGATGATGGATGGATGGATGATGGATGGATGATGGATGATGAATGGATGATGGATGCATGATGGATGGATGGATGGATGATGGATGGATGATTGATGGATGATGGATGAATTTTGGATGGATGGATGGATGATGAATGGATGATGGATGGATGATGGATGGATGATGGATGGATGGATGGATGATGAATGGATGATGGATGGATGATGGATGGATGGATGGATGATGGATGGATGATGGATGGATGATGGATGGATGATGGATGGATGGATGGATGGATGATGGATGATGGATGATGGATGATGGATGGATGGATGATGGATGGATGGATGGATGATGAATGGATGATGGATGGATGGATGATGGATGGATGATGAATGGATGATGGATGGATGATGGATGGATGGATGATGGATGGATGGATGGATGATGAATGGATGATGGATGGATGATGGATGATGGATGGATGGATGGATGGATGGATGATGGATGGATGGATGATGGATGGATGATGGTTGGATGGATGATGGATGGATGGATGATGGATGGATGGATGGATGATGGATGATGGATGGATGGATGATGGATGGATGGATGGATGATGGATGGATGATGGATGGATGGATGGATGATGAATGGATGATGGA
The DNA here is from genome assembly GCA_030533445.1 of Cyprinodon diabolis. NCBI lineage: Eukaryota > Metazoa > Chordata > Actinopteri > Cyprinodontiformes > Cyprinodontidae > Cyprinodon > Cyprinodon diabolis. The sequence continues at coordinate 626,567 of CM060080.1, read as the reverse complement.
TGGATGATGGATGGATGGATGGATGATGGATGGATGATGGATGGATGATGGATGGATGGATGGATGATGAATGGATGATGGATGGATGATGGATGGATGATGGATGGATGGATGGATGATGAATGGATGATGGATGGATGATAGATGGATGATGAATGGATGATGGATGGATGATGGATGGATTGATGGATGGATGGATGGATGATGAATGGATGATGGATGGAGGATGGATGGATGATGGATGGATGGATGATGGATGGATGGATGATGGATGGATGATGGTTGGATGGATGATGGATGGATGGATGATGGATGGATGGATGGATGGATGATGGATGGATGGATGGATGGATGGATGATGGATGGATGATGGATGGATGGATGATGGATGGATGGATGGATGATGAATGGATGATGGATGGATGATGGATGGATGGATGATGAATGGATGATGGATGGATGATGGATGATGGATGGATGGATGGATGGATGATGGATGGATGGATGATGGATGGATGATGGATGGATGATGGATGGATGATGGATGGATGGATGGATGATGAATGGATGATGGATGGATGATGGATGGATGATGGATGATGGATGGATGGATGATGGATGGATGGATGGATGATGGATGATGGATGGATGGATGGATGGATGGATGGATGGATGATGGATGATGGATGGATGATGGATGGATGGATGGATGATGAATGGATGATGGATGGATGATGGATGGATGATGGATGATGGATGGATGGATGATGAATGGATGATGGATGGATGATGGATGGATGATGGATGATGGATGGATGGATGATGGATGGATGGATGGATGATGGATGATGGATGGATGGATGATGGATGGATGGATGGATGGATGGATGATGGATGATGGATGGATGATGGATGGATGATGGATGATGGATGGATGGATGATGGATGGATGGATGGATGATGGATGGATGATGGATGATGAATGGATGATGGATGGATGGATGGATGGATGATGGATGATGGATGATGGATGGATGATGGATGGATGATGGATGATGGATGGATGGATGATGGATGGATGGATGGATGATGGATGATGGATGGATGATGGATGATGGATGGATGGATGGATGATGAATGGATGATGGATGGATGATGAATGGATGATGGATGGATGATGGATGATGGATGGATGGATGGATGGATGATGGATGGATGATGGATGGATGATGGATGGATGATGGATGGATGATGGATGATGGATGGATGGATGATGGATGGATGGATGGATGATGGATGATGGATGGATGGATGGATGATGGATGGATGGATGGATGGATGATGGATGGATGATGGATGGATGATGGATGGATGATGGATGGATGGATGGATGGATGATGGATGATGGATGGATGATGGATGGATGGATGGATGATGGATGGATGGATGGATGATGAATGGATGATGGATGGATGATAGATGGATGATGAATGGATGATGGATGGATGATGGATGGATGGATGGATGATGGATGGATGGATGGATGATGAATGGATGATGGATGGATGATGGATGATGGATGGATGGATGGATGGATGATGGATGGATGGATGATGGATGGATGGATGATGGATGGATGATGGTTGGATGGATGATGGATGGATGGATGATGGATGGATGGATGGATGATGGATGGATGGATGGATGATGGATGGATGATGGATGGATGATGGATGGATGATGGATGGATGGATGGATGAAGAATGGATGATGGATGGATGATGGATGGATGGATGGATGGATGATGGATGGATGATGGATGGATGATGGATGGATGATGGATGGATGGATGGATGATGAATGGATGATGGATGGATGATGGATGGATGATGGATGATGGATGGATGGATGGATGATGAATGGATGATGGATGGATGGATGGATGATGGATGGATGATGGATGGATGATGGATGGATGGATGATGGATGGATGATGGATGATGAATGGATGATGGATGCATGATGGATGGATGGATGGATGATGGATGGATGATGGATGGATGATGGATGAATTTTGGATGGATGGATGGATGATGAATGGATGATGGATGGATGATGGATGGATGATGGATGGATGGATGGATGATGAATGGATGATGGATGGATGATGGATGGATGGATGGATGATGGATGGATGATGGATGGATGATGGATGGATGATGGATGGATGGATGGATGGATGATGGATGATGGATGATGGATGATGGATGGATGGATGATGGATGGATGGATGGATGATGAATGGATGATGGATGGATGGATGATGGATGGATGATGAATGGATGATGGATGGATGATGGATGGATGGATGATGGATGGATGGATGGATGATGAATGGATGATGGATGGATGATGGATGATGGATGGATGGATGGATGGATGGATGATGGATGGATGGATGATGGATGGATGATGGTTGGATGGATGATGGATGGATGGATGATGGATGGATGGATGGATGATGGATGATGGATGGATGGATGATGGATGGATGGATGGATGATGGATGGATGATGGATGGATGGATGGATGATGAATGGATGATGGATGGATGATGGATGGATGGATGGATGATGGATGGATGATGGATGGATGATGGATGGATGGATGGATGATGAATGGATGATGGATGGATGATGGATGGATGATGGATGGATGGATGGATGATGAATGGATGATGGATGGATGATAGATGGATGATGAATGGATGATGGATGGATGATGGATGGATTGATGGATGGATGGATGGATGATGAATGGATGATGGATGGAGGATGGATGGATGATGGATGGATGGATGATGGATGGATGATGGTTGGATGGATGATGGATGGATGGATGATGGATGGATGGATGGATGGATGATGGATGGATGGATGGATGGATGATGGATGGATGATGGATGGATGGATGATGGATGGATGGATGGATGATGAATGGATGATGGATGGATGATGGATGGATGGATGATGAATGGATGATGGATGGATGATGGATGATGGATGGATGGATGGATGGATGATGGATGGATGGATGATGGATGGATGATGGATGGATGATGGATGGATGATGGATGGATGGATGGATGATGAATGGATGATGGATGGATGATGGATGGATGATGGATGATGGATGGATGGATGATGGATGGATGGATGGATGATGGATGATGGATGGATGGATGGATGGATGGATGGATGGATGATGGATGATGGATGGATGATGGATGGATGGATGGATGATGAATGGATGATGGATGGATGATGGATGGATGATGGATGATGGATGGATGGATGATGAATGGATGATGGATGGATGATGGATGGATGATGGATGATGGATGGATGGATGATGGATGGATGGATGGATGATGGATGATGGATGGATGGATGATGGATGGATGGATGGATGGATGGATGATGGATGATGGATGGATGATGGATGGATGGATGGATGATGGATGGATGGATGGATGATGGATGGATGATGGATGATGAATGGATGATGGATGGATGGATGGATGGATGATGGATGATGGATGATGGATGGATGATGGATGGATGATGGATGGATGATGGATGATGGATGGATGGATGATGGATGGATGGATGGATGATGGATGATGGATGGATGATGGATGATGGATGGATGGATGGATGATGAATGGATGATGGATGGATGATGAATGGATGATGGATGGATGATGGATGATGGATGGATGGATGGATGGATGATGGATGGATGATGGATGGATGATGGATGGATGATGGATGGATGATGAATGGATGATGGATGGATGATGGATGGATGATGGATGATGGATGGATGGATGATGGATGGATGGATGGATGATGGATGATGGATGGATGGATGGATGGATGGATGGATGATGGATGATGGATGGATGATGGATGGATGGATGGATGATGAATGGATGATGGATGGATGATGGATGGATGATGGATGATGGATGGATGGATGATGAATGGATGATGGATGGATGATGGATGGATGATGGATGATGGATGATGGATGGATGGATGATGGATGGATGGATGGATGATGGATGGATGATGGATGGATGATGGATGGATGATGGATGATGGATGGATGGATGATGGATGGATGGATGGATGATGGATGATGGATGGATGATGGATGGATGCCTGCTTCTTTGATTTAGCTGCTCCTGAGTAGGGGACTGCAGGCGAAGCGTTGATCAGCTCAGTTCCTTTAAACGGACAGAGACTCGAGGCAGAAGCCAGAAACTCACCTCTGACCTCTCACCTCTGACCTCTCACCTCTGACCTCTCACCTCTGACCCTGAGGAACAGCAAATGTTGTTTGTGGATTTGGTGGCTTAAAACTTTAAAAAGATAGTTGATTCTATATGCATCTGTCACCATGGTAACCCACAAAGCATCAAGTCCTCAGGTCCAAGGAGGCACTGGGAGGCTGAAACCAAGGCATGGCTGACCAGCTGACAGCCAGCATCCATTTACAGTTTCTAACAGCTCAACGTCTCCCGGCATTCAGCGGACTGAGGCTGCTTACATCAGCCAGCCTGCTAAAACTGGGCCAGTGGATGCTGGGTGTGATTGACAGGATGGAGTCTGACTCACTCTTCTTTTTACCATGCAGCTCGGCTCTGGGTTGACTGCGTCAGTCTGTCTGTTGGAGGTAAACACAGGAAAAGTCATCTATCTGTCAGAGGAAAAACCCTGAGGTTTACTCTGAGCCTTTGTCTGGATTGGAGAAAGCTTCGTTTACCTGCAGTGATGTCAGAGGCGACCGATGCTGCTAACGTGACTAAAGGTTTGAGACGAGGAAACGGGTAATGCGGCTGGAAACTCTGATCAGAAAATTTACTCCCCAAAAAATATCCATGTGTCTGGATCATAGCGCCCCCCAATGGATGCAATGAGGTTTTAGTTTTCCACACGTTGACCTTTGCTGTGTACCTGCCAGCCTAAAACCGCCTCTCAGTCCCACTTCCTGTCCCCTCCCTTCAAAATAAAGCTGCAAGTGCTTAAATAAAGGAATTCAGCTTTCAAGAGCCTGGATCCGGACTAGTTTGAACTGACCTGAGGACTCGACAGGTGTGTATCCCTTTAGTCATGTACCAAAAAAAACTATTTAAGGTCAGATCCCCATACGCTTCAAAAAACACCAAAAAGTAATTAAATCGGGTTTTTTTACACGCTCTTTGAGGTAGTTTAAAGTGGATTTTTCGTACAAAACTAAAGTGATAAACGTGTATTGACTATGAGTATGCTGGTCTGATAGAACGCCGGCTTATCCAACTCCATCATTTGAACTTTTCTGTTAAACTTTCCCATTAAAATCTGTTTATTGTTTATTTTACAGGAAATGTGGAACATCTTAATAACTATGTTCTAATGTTAACAAACCACCTGAAGGAAACATTGCTGATTGCGGGGCTCGAGGAGGATGTTAATCCAGTTTTGGGACTGGCACCCATGTTGGATTCTGTCACAGTAATCCCAGTTTAGCGTCTCCACTGGTTCAGTGGTTTAACAATAAAGATGGATGAACGACCACAGCTGAACATTTTAGCAGGTAGTTCAGATGAATGTGAATAAAAAGTGGCTGAGCATTAGCAGCAGCGCTAACCTGATGTCCCACAGCCCTGGTTACTGCTACTTTATTCAATCTTTGCCATGAACTCATCATAGTCAGACTTTTTCCCATCGCAAGCTGTTAACAGACATCTGCTCCCCTGGTCTTAATCCCTCCCTCATCATCATCCATAAAGAACTCCTAAAGACCATCCAATCCCTCAGATGTTCCTGGTAAACAGATGAATCACTGAGCCGTTTCTGTGGAAACAAAGACGACTGGCTGAGTTCATAGCAGATCATTCTGAGGCCGCCTCCTCTATGAGGAGGAGATAAACATCCATGATATCACCATTCAGACTACTGAGATTAAATGAATGTGCATTTCCTGCTGTTCTGCTGGGTCTGGGTCTCATGGAGTATCAGGCCTGATCAGTGGTCCAGGAGCCTCTCCAGGGACGCCCCTGCCTCTCAGGTTCCCTCTGATCGTGGCTATAAGTCCTTCCAGTTTGCAGCTCTCACTCAAGTTGAATTGGCTCATAAAAAAGAGTTTCTGCCTGATTTAAATCAGATCTGAGTTTCTCTTTAATCATCATACCAACGTTGGATCTTTTGTTTGCATTTTCTGGTGCTGCTGCTGTTCTGGTCCTGGTCTTCCTTACGCACATTAGACCTCCCCTCCTTTTGTTCTTTTCTCTATTCCTTTAGAACATATCTTTTTATATTAAAAACATTTTTAGAGGACCGGGATTTAACTACACTCAATAAATCTGTTTCAAAACATGAGCTGTGAGGCCACCGGCGTAACTAGAACATTTTTAAAAGGGTGACCAGGCAATAACCAACGTACACTGATAGCTGATAGGCACCGGATCCTCTAAACCAGGCATCCCCAACCTCGGTCCTCAAGGCCCCCTGTCCCGCAGGTTTTAGAGGTTTCCTTGCTCCAGCACAGCTGATTTTAATTGAAAGCTGATTAACAGGCTTTTGCTCTACTGCAATCATGATAATCAGCTGTGCTGAAGCAGAGACACCTCTAAAACCTGCAGGACAGGGGGCCTTGAGGACCGAGGTTGGGGATGCCTGCTCTACACTGTTCCAAGAGCAAAATTAACGAGCACAACATTCATATTTTCTAAATAAAGACAAACTCTACTTTCCTACAGCCTTTGCCAACAAATAGATGCATATATTTAAACATCTATGCTTTCTAGATAAAAGGTATATTGCAGGAGTAACCCATTAAAAGCCTGAATAAAGAAAATCATCAACCAGTAAAAATCTGGAAACATTTTTAATTATAATCTGCTACTTTAAACAGAATTTAACACTGAAATAAAATGAGGTGTTTATGCATCCATGTTATGCATTGAATTTTTCAATAAAAAAAAAAGAAATAGAAAATGTTTCCATTTTAAAATCTAAAGTGTTTTTTTATAGTAGAGAACAACAATCGTTCAGTTTGGTTTATAGATAATTTGCTGATGAAGGTTCTCAGTCATCCAGGTCATAGTCATTCCGTAAAAATTCAAAAAATATCCACTGGACTTGGTTTTCAAGATTTGAAGACGTTTCTCCACCTCTCCAGGAAGCTTTCTCAATTCTAATGTCTGGATCCGCAGTGAGTTTGAGTCTTATATGGACAAGGCCTTGTATTGCTTGGAAACAAGCAAATGGTAACCGATGAATGGGTCGTTTGGTTCCATCGTTAGCCTGTACACTTCAATGTTTAATTCAATTCAGTTTATTTATATAGCGCCAAATTCCCAACACATGTCATCTCAAGGCACTTTACAGTTTAGGCTTCCCTCTCCTTCCATGCTCACCAGGCAGTCCAGAAAGGGTAGTTTGTTGTCCTTGGCATCCTCTCTGGTGAATTTGATGTTACGGTCAACAGAGTTGATGTGTTTGGTGAAAGCTTCCACTTCCTCTAGCTGGATTTTGACCAAAGTGTCATCCACGTATCTAAACCAGTGGCTTGGTGGTGTCCCATTGAAAGTGTCTAAAGCTCTCTTTTCCATTTCTTCCATGTAAAGATTGGCTACAATTGGGTATACTGGAGATCCCATTGCACAGCCACGCTTCTGTCTGTAAAAATTACCTCTGAATGTGAAATAGGTTGTGGAAAGACAAAGGCCCAGTAGTGTGCAGATCTGGTCCGGAGTGAAATTAGTCCTGTTGTTTAAATCACTATCTTGTTCAAGACGTGTCCCGACTGTTTCCACTGCCTCTGTTATAGGTATGCATGTGATACATCTCTGTATCTAAGTAACTCTAACTGACTAGTTTAAAACATAGCACCTTCTGCTGCACTTTTCTACTGAGCACTTGTCAGTTTCACACGGTTTTATTTCTGATAGCAAGGAGTAGCTAGCCTAGGCTAGCGCTAGCTTAGCATTGCTATGGCTTCTCTCTCTCCCTCCCTTGACTCTTTTCCAACTCTTCCTTCTTCCTCTCCTCTCTGCTGCTCTCTGTGTCAGATGTTCAGTTATTCCTCTGCCTCCTTTAGTGATAATGGGATGTGTAATAAGTGTAGTATTTTTGTAGCTTTGGAGGCGAGGGTGTCAGAGTTAGAATCCAGGCTTCAGGCTGTAGAACATCCAGGAGTTAAAGTAGGCCCCCCAAGTAGCTGTCCTCCAAAAGTGCCTGAGCAGCCAGGCGATTGGGTAACTGTACGCAGAAAGCGTAGTCATGGATCTCTGCCCAATGGTCACCACCAACCCGTTCACGTTTCTAACCGGTTTTCCCCACTCAGTGACACACCCACTGAGAAGCCCACTCTGGTGATTGGCAGCTCCATAGTCAGAAACGTGGCATTAGAGACACCAGGGACCATAGTCAAATGTTTGCCGGGGGCCAGAACGGGCGACATCAAATCCTACCTGAAACTGCTGGCTAAGGATAAGGTTAAATACAGTAAGATTGTTATTCACGCTGGTGGTAATGACACCCGGTTACGCCGATCGGAGGTCACTAAAATTAGTGTTGCTTCGGTGTGTAAGTTTGCCAAAAAAATGTCGGACTCCGTAATTTTCTCTGGTCCCCTCCCTGATCTGACCAGTGATGACATGTTTAGCCGCATGTCGTCATTCAACCGCTGGTTGTCTAGGTGGCGTCCTGAAAACAACGTGGGCTACATTAATAATTGGCAATCCTTTTGGGGAAAGCCTGGTCTGATTCGGAGAGACGGCATCCATCCCACTTTGGATGGTGCAGCTCTTCTTTCTAGGAATCTGGCCACATTTATTAGTCCTCCAAAACCCTGACCACCCAGGGTGCAGACCAGGAAGCAGAGTCAAAATCTAATAAATTAGCAAAGATTCCCAAAGGAGTAAATCATGATAATCTAATTAAAATCAAAATAACTGCAATTGGGGAAAAAGTTAAAACAATTAAATGCGGTCTGTTTAACATAAGATCGCTTTCCTCTAAAAGTCTGCTAGTTAATGACTTGATTTGTGATAATCACATTGACTTGTTTTGCCTTACAGAAACCTGGCTGCAGCAAGAGGATTATGTGAGCATAAAAGAGGCAACTCCTTCAAGCTATTTAAATTTTCACATACCCAGAAGTTCTGGGCGAGGAGGAGGAGTAGCAACAATCTTCCAGTCTGACTTACTGATTACTCCCAAAACAGTTAATGCCTACAACTCTTTGAACATTTAACCCTTAATTTCCCTCATCCAAATTTCAAGGCAAGAAAACCTCTTCTTCTTGTAACTTTGTATCGTCCACCAGGTCCTTACTCTGAATGTTTAGATGAGTTTTCAGAGTTCCTTTCTGATTTGGTATTAAATACTGACAGGGTCATCATAGTGGGAGATTTTAACATCCATGCTGACATTGAAGGCGATAGCTTAAGAGCAGCCTTTAATGCTATCTTAGACACTATTGGCTTTGTTCAAAATGTGAATAGTCCCACACATTCTCATCTTCATACTTTGGATCTTGTGCTGACATACGGCATAGAATGTGAAGAAATAACAGTATTTCCTCACAACCCTGTCCTCTCTGACCACTTTCTAATAACCTTCAGGATTACTTTAACAGAGTTCTCCTCCCCCAAAAGAAGGTTCAATTTTAGTAGATCTTTATCAGATAGAGCAGTTATAAATTTTAAAGAATCTGCTTCACTTTCTCTCTCCTCTGTGTCGCTGAGCAGTGCTGCAGAGTGCAAAAGCATAGCTTATTCCCCTTCACAGGTTGATGATTTTGTTGATGGGGTTGCTAGTTCTCTGCGTACTGCCTTAGACAACGCAGCTCCCTTGAAAATGAAAACCGTCGAAAATAGAAAGCTTGCTCCTTGGTTTAATGCAGAGCTGCGTACTTTGAAGCAAAATGCTAGGAAACTGGAGAGAAAATATCGCTCCACAGGCCTGCAGGAGTCCTTCCTAGTCTGGAAAAATGGTTTACTGCTGTATAAGAGGACCCTTTGTAAAGCAAGAGCAGCATACTTCTCCTCATTAATAGAGGAGAATAAGAATAATCCTAGATTTCTTTTTAATACAGTTGCCAAACTCACCCAGAGCCATAGCTCTGTTGAACCGTCCATTCCACCTGCTCTTAGCAGCAATGATTTTATGGGATTCTTTATAAATAAGATTGATCTTATTAAAAATAAGATCATAAGCACTCCTCTATCCGCGATTGTACCTGAGGTAGTCATGGAATCTGAACCGGGTTTAGACTGCTTTGATCCAGTTGAACTTTCTGAATTGGCAAAATTATTGTCTTCATCTAAGCCTTCAACTTGTATGTTAGATCCAGTTCCAACCAGGTTATTTAAGGAGGTATTCCCTTTGATCTCCTCCTCCATTTTAGATGTGATTAATCTATCTCTGTTACAGGGATATGTACCTAAAGCTTTTAAGGTTGCTGTAATTAAACCTCTGCTTAAGAAACCGTCTCTTGACCCAGATGACTTGGTTAATTATAGACCTATATCCAATCTTCCTTTCTTATCCAAAATTCTTGAGAAAGTAGTTGCCAAACAAGTTTACGATCACTTCCACCATAATGAACTTTTTGAAGAGTTTCAGTCTGGCTTTAGAGCTCATCATAGCACTGAAACAGCTCTGGTGAAAGTCACTAATGATATTCTCATGGCCTCAGATAATGGACTTGTATCTGTGCTCGTCCTGTTGGATCTCAGTGCTGCATTTGATACAGTTGACCATAATATTCTTTTAGAAAGACTTGAATATTTTGTTGGAATTAAAGGAACAGCACTAGACTGGTTTAAATCTGATCTATCTGATCGAATTCAGTTTGTTTATGTTAATGATAGATCTTCCTCATGCTCAAAGGTTACCTGTGGAGTACCACAGGGATCAGTGCTAGGACCAATTCTCTTTACTTTATACATGCTCCCAATTGGTAGAGTTATTAGACAGCATGGGATTAATTTCCACTGTTATGCTGATGATACCCAGCTATATCTGTCTATAATCCAGATGAAGCTAACCCATTACATAGATTACAGGCATGTCTGAAGACATAAAAACCTGGATGACTCTTAACTTTCTGCTTCTGAATGCAGACAAAACAGAAGTTATAGTCTTTGGACCAGAGTCTCTGAAAAAGAAGCTGATTAGCCTGTCACTTCATTTGGATGGGATTAAACTGATTTCAGATAATAAAGTAAAAAATCTTGGTGTTATTTTTGATCAGGACCTGTCATTTAAATCCCAGATCAAAGAGGTTTCTAGAATTTCCTTCTTTCATCTGAGGAACATTGCAAAAATTAGAAATCTCCTGTCCAGGGGTGATGCTGAGAAACTAGTCCATGCATTTGTTACTTCAAGGCTGGACTATTGTAATTCTTTACTATCAGGAAGTCCACAAACTGTAGTTAAAAGCCTTCAGCTGATCCAAAATGCTGCAGCCAGAGTTCTGATGAAAATGAAAAAGAGAGATCATATCTCTCCTATCCTGGCTTCTCTTCATTGGCTTCCTGTTAAATCCAGATGAGAATTTAAAATCCTCCTTCTCACATATAAAGCCTTAAATGGCCAAGCTCCATCTTATATCAGAGATCTGATTGTTCCTTATGTTCCTAACAGAGCACTTCGCTCTCAATCTGCAGGTTTACTAGTGGTTCCTAGAACTTCTAAAAGTAGAATGGGAGGCAGATCTTTTAGTTATCAGGCTCCTCTCCTGTGGAACCAACTACCAGTTTTAGTCCGTGAGGCAGACACCCTGTCTACTTTTAAGGCTAGGCTTAAAACTTTCCTTTTTGATAAAGCTTATAGTTAGGGTGGCTCAGGTTATCCTGAGCTGTCTTTAAAGTTATGCTGCTCAAACTCACTGCGGATCCACACATTTGAATTGAGAAAGCTTCCTGGAGAGGTGGAGAAACGTCTTCAAATCTTGAAAATCAAGTCCAGTGGATATTTTTTGAATTTTTACGGAAAGTTTATAGATAATTTGCTGATTCCCATATTTTCTCAAACCCCTGAACTGATGGTTTGTTATTTTCTTTCTTTTTTCTGTCTTAATGTTGGCAGTGGGCTTTAGGCTGCCCTGCAAGGCTTTAAACCTGGGTTTAACCAGAGACTAAGCCATTCTCAAGCACATATCAAGGTGCTCAGGTTGATGATTTTGTTGATGGGGTTGCTAGTTCTCTGCGTACTGCCTTAGACAACGCAGCTCCCTTGAAAATGAAAACCGTCGAAAATAGAAAGCTTGCTCCTTGGTTTAATGCAGAGCTGCGTACTTTGAAGCAAAATGCTAGGAAACTGGAGAGAAAATATCGCTCCACAGGCCTGCAGGAGTCCTTCCTAGTCTGGAAAAATGGTTTACTGCTGTATAAGAGGACCCTTTGTAAAGCAAGAGCAGCATACTTCTCCTCATTAATAGAGGAGAATAAGAATAATCCTAGATTTCTTTTTAATACAGTTGCCAAACTCACCCAGAGCCATAGCTCTGTTGAACCGTCCATTCCACCTGCTCTTAGCAGCAATGATTTTATGGGATTCTTTATAAATAAGATTGATCTTATTAAAAATAAGATCATAAGCACTCCTCTATCCGCGATTGTACCTGAGGTAGTCATGGAATCTGAACCGGGTTTAGACTGCTTTGATCCAGTTGAACTTTCTGAATTAGCAAAATTATTGTCTTCATCTAAGCCTTCAACTTGTATGTTAGATCCAGTTCCAACCAGGTTATTTAAGGAGGTATTCCCTTTGATCTCCTCCTCCATTTTAGATGTGATTAATCTATCTCTGTTACAGGGATATGTACCTAAAGCTTTTAAGGTTGCTGTAATTAAACCTCTGCTTAAGAAACCGTCTCTTGACCCAGATGACTTGGTTAATTATAGACCTATATCCAATCTTCCTTTCTTATCCAAAATTCTTGAGAAAGTAGTTGCCAAACAAGTTTACGATCACTTCCACCATAATGAACTTTTTGAAGAGTTTCAGTCTGGCTTTAGAGCTCATCATAGCACTGAAACAGCTCTGGTGAAAGTCACTAATGATATTCTCATGGCCTCAGATAATGGACTTGTATCTGTGCTCGTCCTGTTGGATCTCAGTGCTGCATTTGATACAGTTGATCATAATATTCTTTTAGAAAGACTTGAATATTTTGTTGGAATTAAAGGAACAGCACTAGACTGGTTTAAATCTGATCTATCTGATCGAATTCAGTTTGTTTATGTTAATGATAGATCTTCCTCATGCTCAAAGGTTACCTGTGGAGTACCACAGGGATCAGTGCTAGGACCAATTCTCTTTACTTTATACATGCTCCCAATTGGTAGAGTTATTAGACAGCATGGGATTAATTTCCACTGTTATGCTGATGATACCCAGCTATATCTGTCTATAATCCAGATGAAGCTAACCCATTACATAGATTACAGGCATGTCTGAAGACATAAAAACCTGGATGACTCTTAACTTTCTGCTTCTGAATGCAGACAAAACAGAAGTTATAGTCTTTGGACCAGAGTCTCTGAAAAAGAAGCTGATTAGCCTGTCACTTCATTTGGATGGGATTAAACTGATTTCAGATAATAAAGTAAAAAATCTTGGTGTTATTTTTGATCAGGACCTGTCATTTAAATCCCAGACCAAAGAGGTTTCTAGAATTTCCTTCTTTCATCTGAGGAACATTGCAAAAATGAGCAATCTCCTGTCCAGGGGTGATGCTGAGAAACTAGTCCATGCATTTGTTACTTCAAGGCTGGACTATTGTAATTCTTTACTATCAGGAAGTCCACAAACTGTAGTTAAAAGCCTTCAGCTGATCCAAAATGCTGCAGCCAGAGTTCTGATGAAAATGAAAAAGAGAGATCATATCTCTCCTATCCTGGCTTCTCTTCATTGGCTTCCTGTTAAATCCAGAATAGAATTTAAAATCCTCCTTCTCACATATAAAGCCTTAAATGGCCAAGCTCCATCTTATATCAGAGATCTGATTGTTCCTTATGTTCCTAACAGAGCACTTCGCTCTCAATCTGCAGGTTTACTAGTGGTTCCTAGAACTTCTAAAAGTAGAATGGGAGGCAGATCTTTTAGTTATCAGGCTCCTCTCCTGTGGAACCAACTACCAGTTTTAGTCCGTGAGGCAGACACCCTGTCTACTTTTAAGGCTAGGCTTAAAACTTTCCTTTTTGATAAAGCTTATAGTTAGGGTGGCTCAGGTTATCCTGAGCTGTCTTTAAAGTTATGCTGCTCAAACTCACTGCGGATCCACACATTTGAATTGAGAAAGCTTCCTGGAGAGGTGGAGAAACGTCTTCAAATCTTGAAAATCAAGTCCAGTGGATATTTTTTGAATTTTTACGGAAAGTTTATAGATAATTTGCTGATTCCCATATTTTCTCAAACCCCTGAACTGATGGTTTGTTATTTTCTTTCTTTTTTCTGTCTTAATGTTGGCAGTGGGCTTTAGGCTGCCCTGCAAGGCTTTAAACCTGGGTTTAACCAGAGACTAAGCCATTCTCAAGCACATATCAAGGTGCTCATTTTGAGCCTGGATCCAGATTTATTGTTGATTCTGTTCATGGTGGAGAATCCTGCTTCACAGCAGCAGGTTGAGCCAAACATCCTCTAAATGTGCAGGGTCATCTTTGAGCACCATTTCACTTTTCTTTCACCAGTTCACCGCAGTTCTTCCAGCAGTCCACACTTTCTCTGCTCTCTTTTTCTCATGGTCTTCTCCTTCTTTCCCATCGCCCGGCTTGCCACAGGTTTGCCTGCTGTGTCTAAAAGTAGCAGCAGCAGCAACCCAGACTGACAGCTCATTGGATGATTTGGATCACGTGCAGCCTGGAGCCGGACGCTCCCCAGGGCTTTACCTTATTAACAGGAGAAGAGGTTCAAGTGAAATTAGACACTGTCGTCGGACAACTTGCAGTAATTTATAAATGTTTTAAATGAGGCGGGTCCGGACCGCGGTCCACTAATCCATGACCTCTGGTTTAGTGGATCAAATTCTTTCAAGTTAGAGTTCTGGAGCGAACATCTTTTCCAAGGTCATTACTTACCTACTTTTATCAATAATCATTCTGCATAAATGTTATAATTAAAAGTACTAATATCTACATGAATCAATTATTTAATACGTTTTTATTAAAATTGTTATTTATCTATGATTTCACTGAGGACTCTTAGATGAATGCAGAGAATTTTCTCTTTACCCCATAAAACACAAGATCAAACTGCAAACAGCATTAATTCAGTACTTATCATCTTTAATGTTAGTATATTAATGTGCATAAATAACCAAAGTGTTTTTATTGTCAAGTAAATGTTAATATATGAAAAATGTAAATGTTTAGAATATGTCACTTAAGAGTATTACTGCTGCCATCATCTGTATTATAGGAGAAAATGGTAGAGGTGGCCACGCCTGGCCCCCCTTCTAGGTCCGGCCTTGTGTGAGGCAGGCGCCATGTTCATTGATAAGAGAACTTTATTGATCTCACACTGGAGAAATTCCCTCTCTGCATGTAACCCCTCCCCTTGGGGAGCAGTGGGCTGCCATTGTGCAGCGCCCGGGGGGCAGGGTGGGGTTAAGGGGCTGACTAAGTGACTCAGAGTGGCAGGCTGTGGGAGTGGGGCTTGAACTCAGAACTTCTGAATTCCCAGCTCTATGCCAAAACCACCAGGCCACCATGCTGTCCCAGTAAAGCTCAGCCAGTAGCTCTAGGAGAGACAGAAGCAGGTGGATCATCTTCAGGCGAACAGGAAGGCTGCAGGTAAGGTCAAATCAGGTCAACCAGCCAGAGGTCATGGCACAGAGAGAGCTGAGGTCAAAGTGGGCAGACACCATTCTCTGGCTCCCTCTGGTGGTGACTGGCTGCCAGCTCAGCATCAGATCAGGTCACTTCACACCTGGTTGTCATGTTTGATTGAGCAGGACCGCTGGGGGTCCACGGCAGAGCATGCACAGCATAACAATTGGTGTTCACACAGGAAGCAGCTGCAGACACCTCATTGGGCTGCTCTTTGGTGTGTATGAAGGGGGGGTGCATGCAAATTCCTCCTAAAGCCTTCACTATAGCAGCACTTTAGTGTTCTTCATACTAGGAATTATTAATAGGAAGCATATTTGGTTTGGAGGGAGAGGCGTGTTTCTGTGGTTTGGAGGGGCCTCGTCCTCTGGGTCAGCAGCCATGTTAGGGTCTTCCTCATTTGTTCTGCCTTGAAGACACGTCGAGCTGTGAGGCAAGCTGAGCGTCCGGCCTGCAGCAGGCGTGGAGGACATTCCTCAGTCTGGAAGGAGGCATCTGGAAAACTTTAAAAGCAAAGGGGAGGAGGGGAAGGAGCATGTTAGAGGGGCTGAGTTTCAGCAGAAGGCTTTATGATTTAAAGGTACAGGAAGATCATTCTGATGATTCTGTAAAAGGAAGTGAAGTTTTGGACAGAGACCCAGAGAAGGAAACGCTGCAGAGAGAAAGAAAGAAAGACAGAGACAGACGGAGGAAGTCTGACCAAAGAGCTCGGCCTCTTCCTTCCTCACAGAGCTCAGGAAGTGGAGCAGAGAGTCAGGGAGGGGGGGCGCTGACACACACTCACATTTTCCTGCCGCCTTCTACTGTTTTCCCTGTTTCAGTGCTGCTCGATCAGCAGGAGAAGAAACCCAGGAGGCAGAGTTTTCCATGGAGCAGGAGAACCGTTGGACGGAGGAGGCGTGATGGAGGCCAGCGCGGCTTCTCAGGACTCTGGGTGAGTTTGGTGGACGGACCGTTCAGAGTGGAGAGAAGTTCTGGTAGAACCAAACGCTGGGTGGGGTGGGGGGGCACAGATGTGATGACTCACTGCTCAAATATGGGTCACTGGCTGCTGGGAGGGTTTGAAGCTTCTTGGTCTCTTAGACCAGATCAGAACCTCTGGATCCATGGAGGTCAGCTGAAGGTTTTCCAGAAAAGCGTCTTTCTTCTTCACCTCAATCAGATCCACTTTTCTTCTTCTCTGTTGAAAGTTGGTCAACAGGAAGCTTCTGCTGGATCTGGTTCTGGTTGCTGAACCTCCAGAGCCAGCTCCCTGCTCCTCTGCTGATGGTTCATTCCTCTCCACTCTGATCAGAAAATGTCATTGTTCAGATATTGTTTATGTGAATAAAATAGTCATACCACTACCTCACCGTTGTTCCTTAGCTTCTACACTTTAACGTAAAAGTAGATCCACCTGTATATAAGCCACCCGGACTGTACATATTTTCATTTATTTATTTTTTTTTAATTTCTTATTCTATTTAGTTTTTCATTGTGTGCGATACATGTACACTTGCACCTTAATCCTTATTTATCTTGATATACTGTATATATATTGCTTATTCTTAATGCACCTTGTTTGCACCTCTTGTAACTTCTATGCCGATATGTGACGAGTGAATTTCTCCGCTTTGAGATCAATAAAGCTCATCTAATCTAATCTAATCTAATCTAATCTAATCTAATCTAATCTAGACAGACTGAGGACTTTCCTGCTACAGCCGGCTGTAAATCATCCTTTCAGGGGAAGTTGAAATGAGTCGAGGACAAGAAAGGTTCACAGGTCAGAATCAGGAGGAAACCAGGAATACACATGTTCAGCTCCATGTGTTTCCATCTAAGATTCAATAAAGCTTTTGGTCATCAGTAACCAGGAGAGACTGAGGAGAGACCTCTGAGGTCGTCCTGAAGATCAGCTGGCAGAAAAGCTATCGGTTCAGGATGGTGGTGGTTCTGGATGGTGGTGGTTCTGGATGGTGGTGCTTCTGGGTGGTGGTGGTCCTGGATGGTGGTGCTTCTGGATGGTGGTGCTTCTGGATGGTGGTGGTTCTGGATGGTGGTGGTCCTGGATGGTGGTGGTTCTGGATGGTGGTGGTCCTAAATGGTGGTGCTTCTGGATGGTGGTGGTTCTGGATGGTGGTGGTTCTGGATGGTGGTGGTCCTGGATGGTGGTGGTCCTGGATGGGGGTGGTTCTGGATGGTGGTGGTCCTAAATGGTGGTGCTTCTGGATGGTGGTGCTTCTGGATGATGGTGGTTCTGGATGGTGGTGGTTCTGGATGGTGGTGGTCCTGGATGGTGGTGCTTCTGGATGATGGTGGTTCTGGATGGTGGTGGTTCTGGATGGTGGTGGTTCTGGATGGTGGTGGTCCTGGATGGTGGTGGTCCTGGATGGTGGTGGTCCTAAATGGTGGTGCTTCTGGATGGTGGTGCTTCTGGATGATGGTGGTTCTGGATGGTGGTGGTTCTGGATGGTGGTGGTCCTGGATGGTGGTGCTTCTGGATGATGGTGGTTCTGGATGGTGGTGGTTCTGGATGGTGGTGGTTCTGGATGATGGTGGTTCTGGATGGTGGTGGTCCTGGATGGTGGTGCTTCTGGATGATGGTGGTTCTGGATGGTGGTGGTTCTGGATGGTGGTGGTTCTGGATGATGGTGGTTCTGGATGGTGGTGGTTCTGGATGGTGGTGGTTCTGGATGGTGGTGCTTCTGGATGGTGGTGGTCCTGGATGGTGGTGCTTCTGGATGGTGGTGCTTCTGGATGGTGGTGGTTCTGGATGGTGGTGGTTCTGGATGGTGGTGGTTCTGGATGGTGGTGCTTCTGGATGGTGGTGCTTCTGGATGGTGGTGGTTCTGGATGGTGGTGGTCCTGGATGGTGGTGGTCCTGGATGGGGGTGGTTCTGGATGGTGGTGGTCCTAAATGGTGGTGCTTCTGGATGGTGGTGCTTCTGGATGATGGTGGTTCTGGATGGTGGTGGTTCTGGATGGTGGTGGTTCTGGATGGTGGTGGTTCTGGATGGTGGTGGTTCTGGATGGTGGTGCTTCTGGATGGTGGTGGTCCTGGATGGTGGTGGTTCTGGATGATGGTGGTTCTGGATGGTGGTGGTTCTGGATGGTGGTGGTTCTGGATGGTGGTGGTTCTGGATGGTGGTGGTCCTGGATGGTGGTGGTCCTGGATGGGGGTGGTTCTGGATGGTGGTGGTCCTAAATGGTGGTGCTTCTGGATGGTGGTGCTTCTGGATGATGGTGGTTCTGGATGGTGGTGGTTCTGGATGGTGGTGGTTCTGGATGGTGGTGGTTCTGGATGATGGTGGTTCTGGATGGTGGTGGTTCTGGATGGTGGTGGTTCTGGATGGTGGTGCTTCTGGATGGTGGTGGTTCTGGATGGTGGTGGTTCTGGATGGTGGTGCTTCTGGATGGTGGTGGTTCTGGATGGTGGTGCTTCTGGATGGTGGTGGTCCTGGATGGTGGTGCTTCTGGATGGTGGTGCTTCTGGATGATGGTGGTTCTGGATTGTGGTGCTTCTGGATGGTGGTGGTCCTGGATGGTGGTACTTCTGGATGGTGGTGCTTCTGGATGATGGTGGTTCTGGATGGTGGTGGTTCTGGATGGTGGTGGTTCTGGATGGTGGTAGTTCTGGATGGTGGTGCTTCTGGATGGTGGTGCTTCTGGATGGTGGTGGTTCTGGATGGTGGTGGTCCTGGATGGTGGTACTTCTGGATGGTGGTGGTTCTGGATGGTGGTGGTTCTGGATGGTTGTTGGTCCTGGATGGTGGTGCTTCTGGATGGTGGTGCTTCTGGATGATGGTGGTTCTGGATGGTGGTGGTTCTGGATGGTGGTGCTTCTGGATGGTGGTGGTTCTGGATGGTGGTGGTTCTGGATGGTGGTGCTTCTGGATGGTGGTGGTTCTGGATGGTGGTGGTCCTGGATGGTGGTGGTCCTGGATGGTGGTGGTTCTGGATGGGGTGGTCCTGGATGGGGGTGGTTCTGGATGGTGGTGCTTCTGGATGATGGTGGTTCTGGATGGTGGTGGTTCTGGATGGTGGTACTTCTGGATGGTGGTGCTTCTGGATGATGGTGGTTCTGGATGGTGGTGGTTCTGGATGGTGGTGGTTCTGGATGGTGGTGCTTCTGGATGGTGGTGGTCCTGGATGGTGGTACTTCTGGATGGTGGTGCTTCTGGATGGTGGTGGTTCTGGATGGTGGTGCTTCTGGATGGTGGTGGTTCTGGATGGTGGTGCTTCTGGATGGTGGTGGTCCTGGATGGTGGTACTTCTGGATGATGGTGGTTCTGGATGGTGGTGGTTCTGGATGGTGGTGGTTCTGGATGGTGGTGCTTCTGGATGGTGGTGGTCCTGGATGGTGGTACTTCTGGATGGTGGTGCTTCTGGATGATGGTGGTTCTGGATGGTGGTGGTTCTGGATGGTGGTGCTTCTGGATGGTGGTGGTCCTGGATGGTGGTACTTCTGGATGGTGGTGCTTCTGGATGGTGGTGGTTCTGGATGGTGGTGCTTCTGGATGGTGGTGGTCCTGGATGATGGTGGTTCTGGATGGTGGTGGTTCTGGATGGTGGTGCTTCTGGATGGTGGTGGTCCTGGATGGTGGTACTTCTGGATGGTGGTGCTTCTGGATGGTGGTGGTTCTGGATGGTGGTGCTTCTGGATGGTGGTGCTTCTGGATGATGGTGGTTCTGGCAAGCCTCCAGAGCTATGGAAGAAATATGAGAGCAAAGTTAAAGAAAAACCTGAAGAGGTTCTTAGAGCTTCTCCCAGGTTGGTTCCTCAGGTTCAGGTAAACGTCTCTTCAAGCTGCAGAGCAGACTGCGTTTCACAGTCTGAGTAATCTCTGCTTCTGCAGAATCTTGTGAAATTTCCAAATTATGCATGATGTCAGAGCTAACTTCTCACAAGAATTCAGCAATAAGCAGGAATTATTAAAGCTTTTATCCAAATAAGACATGAATGAATTCTTTCTTTATGGGAAATATAGATATTTTTCTACTAGATATATGAGAGTTATCTATGTTCTGCAAAAACTTTAACAATATAATTAATGCTGAACTATTTCTTGTTTTCTAACTGGTTTCTTAGATTGTTTCCATTCATTCTGATGAGCTTATTATTGGATATAAAAGTACCCCTTACTTTATTTACACTTTTTAATTTCTGCTTCCGTCTCCTTGAACCCCAGTGGGCCTCAGCAGATGGCCGCTCACACTGAGCCTGGTTCTGCTGGAGGTTTCTTCCTGTTCAAAGGGAGTTTTTCCTCTCCACTGTCGCTACAAGCATGCTTAGTGTGAGGGATTGCTGAAGAGTCAATGAGTCGATGCAATCAGCTGGTTTTCCTTAGATAGAAAACTTTGAATCAATCTGACTGGATGATCTGGTGAACTGGAAAGTGACCTGATATGACATGATGTGAATTGGAGCTATAGAAATAAACTTCATAGAATGAATTGAGAACAGACACACAGATAAAACAGCCATTGTCGTGCGGAGGTCAGTTCCTGCGAAGAGAAATACACTCAACGACTCGTCAACATCCAGCAGAAGCGAATGCCGCTTGTGGATCCTATATATGCGGACGGTGAATCCATCTGTCTAATGTCCCATGATCAGCCTGTCAACTCTTATCACCATGGCAACATTCTTGTACCTTGAGCAACATGTCAGGAAAGAGTAAAAAGCAGAAGCTAGAAATGCAGAACCAGAAGATGACACCATTCAGGTGATGTAATGGTCATGTTTGGTTCCATCATGGTAGCTATCCATCTGTAAGGACAGAACCAGCCAATAGAAGCAGCTTTCATCTCAGCATTGACCTGCTCTGATTTCCTGTGTCTGACTGATTTCTTTTCCTGTAGAAGCTTGATGATTGGGTGACTGCAGCATAACAGAACAGGAAGATCCGTCCAGGACAAAGTTCTGCTGCAAAGTCAGTAACTCCATCATTAATTGACAGGAGGACTCTGGGTTTTAGTTCTAGCTCTGTCCTTCCCTCACAGCTGCCTGACGTCCGGTACCCAGACCCAGGTCCTCACAGACAGCTAGTCCAGGTTTCAGGCTCTTTGGTTCGGCTCCCTCCTCCTTCTGTCACGTTATTTCAACCCTTTCCTTTCCTCCAGTAAAGCAGAGCTTATTCTGACCCTGCTAGCCTCCTGCATCAACGCAACTCATGACCATTTGATCAGATCCGTCCGCCCTAACCCCTAAATCCCTCCATCACTGTATAGAGCGGTGACTATATAGTGAACTTTATAGTGAACTACAGTTAACTGACCATTTAGACAGATGATCACTGCTCTTTGCTCCGTTGATCACCTAACTCCTCCTCCACCGTGCGATGCCTGCGCCATCTTAGTTACTAGTCGCCACTGTCGGGTAGCGACAGCCTATGGAGACAGCGGGTCGCTGTGACAGCAAATCCCATCATGCTTTGCGAGGAGAGCTCTCTGCTAAAAAAGGCTACCAAAGTGGGCGGTGCCAGGGTAACGAGTAATGAGTCAATTTGTCCACTGTGAGATCAATCAATCAATGTACCGTTAGGGGCGGGGCTTAGGTTGACATTTAGCGTTACTTAGCTCAGATATTTTCATATAGACAATAATAAATGGACACTTCATTTGATGTGCCTATAGGGCGGCCATCTTGGGTCAGACCACAGTTCAGACAGCTGCTGTCAGAATGAATAGGAGGCGCATCAGATCTCATTTTAGTCACATGAAAGACGAGTCAAAGATAATATTTCAATAATCTCTTACATGTCATCACCCCTTAAAACAACAAAACACATTTTAAAATGACTTTTCTGTTAAATTACACATATTTATTCAGATTAAAAACTATTTAAACATTTTAAAATTAATATGATAAACACAATGTTTTTTATCAATACATTATAACATTAAATTATATAAATGTTATATGTTTATATAAAATAAAATATATAAATATATATTTATACAGTATATTATTATTGTAATTTGTTTTTAACGATTGTACTGTAATAATGACTAATATGATTTATAGAGAAAACTTTGTATTCTGATTTAGTGAAGTTATTATTACATTTTTTTAATTCATTTAAATTATTTGTTATTGTCAAAGTATTTTTTGTCAAATCATAGTGAATGGTCAATTTATAATGTGTGTAACTAAAGGCTTTTTGTCCTGATAGAATTGGCTAACCTTCTCTACAGTCTGGTTGTCTCTGACAGCAGCTTGGTCTGACCTAAGATGGCCGCTCTGTCGACACGCTTCTCACCCGACGGCGATCAATGTCTACGTATGTTCTCAATATGTCTATGACCCTAATGTTCGAAAATGTTAACAAAAATATCAGCTTCTTCAAACAGCTCATTAAGACTAGAAATCGCAAACAAACATAGATAAATATAATATTCAGCTGTGCAGCAATCTGCCTGTTTCATGCTAGTAGCTGTTCCAACTGATGCTCATGCAGAGCGTCTGACCTCCGCTTTGCTTCTGGGGGAAAAGGTCGGGTTAGGTAGAGGATCAGATTTACAATCCCAGAGACTGGTAGACTTAAACTAGCTGGTGACTTAATGCTGGTGAAGATTCTCAGTCATCCAGGTCAGTCATTCCAAAAGAGTTAAAATCAATCCACTAGACTTTGTTTCCAAGTTTGAAGATGTTTCTCTTCCATCCAGGAAGCTTTTTCAATTCAAAATGTCAGAAATAGCGTTGAGTTCTAGGCTTTATATGGTAGCCCAACAAAGCCTTGATTTTGTTTAGAAAACCCCTTTGGAATGGGGGTCGTTTTGTTTCTTTGCTAGCCTGCAATGCTCCATACCTGTCTGAGGCCATTGATCAATTCAATAGAACGTGAGTACAGACTCATGTTCTCGCCAAGTCCGATTTTGACTAGAACCCAGGAAAGTCTGGACTCGGGGAGAACGGGAGCATGCAGAATAAATCTGGGTCAACTGGAACAGAAGCGAACTGATGACATCACCACATTCAAAGCTAGTCTGGAGCTGCATTTCACCTGCTGGTATTAATAAAATGTATTAATAGATAATAATAAATTCTGACTTTTTTCATTTAGTTGAGGAATAATAATGAGCACAGTCAGATAAACACAGCTGTTATAAACCTACAATGCAGCGATAGAGTTGATTCCTTCCTGCTATCATGGCAGCCCCAACCCCTTTACAGGAGAACAGAAGACCTCACCTGTTCAGCCAGGCCAACTATTCCCTCTAACGACCCCCCTTTCAGAGACATAGACAGGTATGGGGCATTGCAGGCTAACAAAGACGCCAAACGACCCCCATTCCAAAGGGGGGGACCCGTTCATCCGTTTCTATTTGCATGTTTTCTAAACTAAAACCAGGCTTTGTTGGGCTGCTGGATAAAACCTGGAACTAAACGCTATTTCTGACATTTAGAATTAAAAAGCTTCCTGGATGGAAGAGAAACGTCTTTAAAGTTGGAAACAAAGTCCAGTGGATTGATTTTGAACATTTCTGGAATAACTAACCGGTAGTGACTCTTTACTTTAACTCTTCTTTCTGAAATGATAGGGTTTTGTTTGTGACTCATCAGTTCAGTTTTTGTTGACATGAACAAGTTTTCAATGATTTGAGGTGTGTAAAAATCAGAACTAAGACTGTGTTTGCATGTATTTTAAAGCAAACTTAAAAAATTATAAAGTTTGAATCACTGAAACCCAGAATTTGATTTAAAACAGAGATCTGCTTTGATAAACAGCAGACAAAACTATAAAATATTATTTTCCTTTTATGTATAAGTGCTCTTGGTCGGGTCTTGGTCTGAGTTCATCTCCACCTCTGCTACCTCAATGTTTGGTTCCTCAGTGAAGACAGAGAGGATGAGGACAGATGGATCAGAGATGTTTCCAGGCTGTTAGAGTTAAACATTGGTTGAACCACCTATAAGATCCTAAAGCTGCTTTGGTTTGAGGGAGATTTGTTCACCTGGAATGGATATTTTAAACTGTAGAGATTAAATGTTTGATGTGGAGACAGAACAGGCCATGCTGACTCTTCGTTTACACTGATGGTCCTAAATGAGCTCTGGCCTAATGCTAACCAGATGTGAGAAAAACCTGCGGTTCCTGAGGTTAGTCACCTCTAAGGTTTAAATGTCTGATGCTGAGCTGGAAGATCAGAGAACTCCTAACATAAAACCATCAGAAAGCGACCTCCCTCAGCCTTCTCCTAAAAACTCAGATTTCTGATAACGGGTCTCTGATGTTCGGAGGTGTGAGCATCAGAAACAGGATGACTAAGCATGCTACATTCTCCACCCTTAGAGCCCTCCCTGGCTCTCATTGAACCTTTACTCCTCATGTTTGCTGGATGACTTGAGCTTTTGATGCTACCTAACACCTACATACAGAATAAGTTGTTTCCTGTTTGGACGTGGTGTTAAACCCACTGAACGCTGCAGTCGGCCTGTAGTTGGCAGCAAAATGTCATCACTTACAGCAGCAAGACAGACTCTGTAGGACACCTCCGTGGATCTTCTCCAATGGAAGCAGATGGAGAAGGAGAGTGAAGACTCAAAACAGTTCCTCTGGGCTCATGTTTATATCTATGTCTCCTGATCTTAGGCTTTCACTCATCATAGCTCAGATTATCAACAGCAGTTAGTTCTCGACCAAAGTTGTGCTTGTGTGTCAAAAAGAGAGCATAATGTAAACTGTTGCTGTTAAACTTCCCCGGTTTCCATGTCAGAGGATGAAGAGAGCACATCCAGTTAGTCACAGTCAGAGAAACAGGACTACACTGGAAAACAGGCCAAGCTCCAACATCTAGAAACAAAGGTGTTGATGGCAGCAGCACAGCTGATATTTCTCTCCAGGATGGAGTCACAGCCAAACAGGAACAGACCAGATGAAGCTACTATGAGAAAAAGCAGAGAGAGCAGAACGTTAGAGATTGAACTAACAGATTCTGCAGAGTGGGAGAATAGAGATAGAATATAGCAGAATGATGAAAAAGGGGTCCCTATGTCCTCCAGCAGTCTAAGCCTATAGCAGCAGAACTATAGAGATAGATCAGGATAACCTGAGCCACTCTAACTAGAAGCTTTATCAAAAAGGAAAGTTTTAAGCCTAGCCTTAAAAGTAGACAGGGTGTCTGCCTCACGGACTAAAACTGGTAGTTGGTTCCACAGGAGAGGAGCCTGATAACTAAAAGATCTGCCTCCCCCAGAGAAGCCAGGATAGGAGAGATATGATCTCTCTTTTTCATTTCCATCAGAACTCTGGCTGCAGCATTTTGGATCAGCTGAAGGCTTTTAACTACAGTTTGTGGACTTCCTGATAGTAAAGAATTACAATAGTCCAGCCTTGAAGTAACAAATGCATGGACTAGTTTCTCAGCATCACCCCTGGACAGGAGATTTCTCATTTTTGCAATATTCCTCAGATGAAAGAAGGAAATTCTAGAAACCTCTTTGATCTGGGATTTAAATGACAGGTCCTGATCAAAAATAACGCCAAGATTTTATACTTTATTATCTTAAATCAGTTTAATCCCATCCAAATGAAGTGACTGGCTAATCAGCTTCTTTTTCAGAGACTCTGGTCCAAAGACTATAACTTCTGTTTTGTCTGCATTCAGAAGCAGAAAGTTAAGAGTCATCCAGGTTTTTATGTCTTCAGACATGCCTGTAATCTATGTAATGGGTTAGCTTCATCTGGATTATAGACAGATATAGCTGGGTATCATCAGCAGATCCAACAGGACGAGCACAGATACAAGTCCATTATCTGAGGCCATGAGAATATCATTAGTGACTTTCACCAGAGCTGTTTCAGTGCTATGATGAGCTCTAAAGCCAGACTGAAACTCTTCAAAAAGTTCATTATGGTGGAAGTGATCGCAAACTTGTTTGGCAACTACTTTCTCAAGAATTTTAGATAAGAAAGGAAGATTGGATATAGGTCTATAATTGACCAAGTCATCTGGGTCAAGAGACGGTTTCTTAAGCAAAGGTTTAAATCCAGCAACCTTAAAAGCTTTAGGTACATATCCCTGTAACAGAGATAGATTAATCACATCTAAATGTAAGGTTTCTAAAAAATATATGCAAATAATTTTCTTTATTAATTAGTTGGCATTAGGTAGATTAGGTCAGCATGATTCAGCATTAGTAGTAGCTAGCATTTACATAAAGTAGCATTAGCACAAGGTAGCATTACTGTTATATCGTCATGGCATTAGGATGTGTAAGCACAATGAGCATTTCTCAGACAATGATATGACAATTCAATTGGCATTGAATTGTCATATCATTAAGCTTCATTGGCATAAATTGGCAATAGTATTTGGTAGTATTAACATAAAGTAGTGTTAGCATAATGTTGATATTAGGCAGGATAGTGTCGGCATGAAGGAGCTAAACATGATGTAGCAGAGAATTAGCATTAGGTAGCATTAGCTACCTTATGCTAATTCTCTGAGTCATATACTTCTGTTTGATCATGCTTCATGGATTTACTCATTCCTAAACGAATCCAGTGCTTCAACTTGCTGCCAACAACCTTCTCTGGATTGATTTAGCAGGTTAAGACTTCTGTCTGTGAGGGTAGCCGTCTATTAACAATAACTCAAACTAACTAAACCATTCCCACCAACTGGACCAGAGTCCGTAAGGGTTGGGTTTAAGATAAAAGGGGCAACAGAGGGGCCCAATGCCCCTTTGAAAAGCAAAATAATCTAAACTATAAATCTAATTGAATTTGTTTTGGTCAAATGTTTTCACAATCCTTTTGCAAACAGGTGAAGTGGGAATCCGGGACAGTGTGTCAGACCGATGGTATAACCTCAGCTGGATTTGGGTAGCAGAGGTTCTGAGTTCAAGCCCCACTCCCCTGGACTGCCTCTCTGGGACCCTGAGCAACACCCTTAACCCCACACTGCTCCCCAAGGGGATGGGTTAAATGCAGAGGGTTAATTTCGTTGCTTTGTACTTGTTACATAGGAATGACAATAAAGTTGGATTTTTTCATTCTCACCATGTTGCTAAACAGGTTTACTCCTCTAAGACAGGCCTGCCAGTAAAAGGCTCTTGTGCAGGGGTGGGCAATTCCAGTTCCTGAGGGCCAGTATCCTGCAACTTTTAGATCCATCCTTGGTCCAACACACCTGAATCAAATGGCTGAGTTATCTCTCCAGTATGCAGTGTGTTCCTCCAGAGTCCTCTCAATCATCTAATTGATTCAGGTGTGTGTAACCAAAGGCACTTCTAAAAGTTGCAGGACACGAGCCCCTTTAGGAACTGGAATTGCCCACCCCTGCTCTAGTGCCTGCCCCTTTTTGTTCTGACTCTCGAAGGAGGCGGTCACATTTTCCTGCTGCTCCTGCACCTCCCTGCCTGTCCCTGCTTTGCTGCGTCCTTTTCTGAGCTCTCTCTTCATACTACCCAAGCTAAAAAAAAATGGATCTGGTCAGCTGGTCTCTCAATGCAATTGATCAAATTTATTCCACTGGAAGACAGGGAAAAGTGGACCCATCCTGTCCTGCTGGGACATACTTCGTGGGATACACCATTGACTCCTGGAAAGCGTGGTGTGTTTCAAAACATTGTCATTGGAGGATATCGAAGATGTATGGATTTTTGGTTTTATGATACTCGGATTTCTCCTGTTTGGATTTGGAGGATACCGGATGTATCTTCAATTGCAGAGGATTTCGGCAGCAATTTGGGCATTGATCAGGCTGCAGGCAGTGGTTGATACCCTCACAAAGGCTGTGAAGTAGCAGGACTGTGAGCTGAGCCGTATGCTGGGTGCGATTGAACACAGGCTGACTGCGGGGGTTGAACTCAAAGGTGAGATGGGATAACATCTTGGATGTGCATGCTCACTTAAAGGTGGAAAAGCCCAACACATTTGGAATATTGGATTTCACCACAAAAGAGCCAGCAAGACAAGGACTCAAGGCTGAAGGACATTCCTGTGCAGCCTGCTCTCAAAACAAAAGTGTTCTGGATTCGACCTCCCCCTCTATCTAATCTCCCTTGGATGTTATGGCGAAAGGGCACAGAAGTCTGCTGCCCCCCTCCCCTACCCGCAAAACATCTGTGGATGCGCTCAGTGACTGTTGATAAACTTCCATCTTATCAAGGTCATTGCCTGTGGTCAGCGTTCATGGACAAATTGAACACACTCATCATACACACACAACTAATGTCTCAATGTCAGTCAATTGACTCCATGTGACTCCGCCTCCGATCTGAGCCTCTGCTGAAATGTCTGTTTTGTGTTTACATGTGCTTTTCTTGGGCAAGGTTTTTTGATATCTCCAACTGTATCCTGTCAAGGATAAAGTGTGAAATATGTTTATTTTCCCTCTCTTCCCCAATGTAGCTCCTATCTTTCCATAGAGACAATGGCAGCACTAGGTAACCGCCTGGACGTAGGCAGCCAGGTAACCGGTGGGAACCCGGCAGCTTGGCCTCAGTTAATCCATTGCCCACCCCCCACCACTCCCACCGCCCTCAGACCCCCAACTCTAATGTGACGAACGGTTGTACTGAAACTGTATTTCCCATTGGGATTATTAAAGTATGTCTGATTCTGATTCTACTGTGCGTCTATTGTGGGCATACTGCGGTGACGCAGTGGTTAACCCCCGACCCAGGTACTGACCTGTGGTTCTCCTCTCATTCCCCCTTACCTGTCAGCCTATTGTCAGAAAAACGAGCCACCAGTGCTGTAAAAACCTCAAAGAACCTAAAAAATTCTCTAATTTGATCATGTGTTTGTTCTCCTCTACAGCCACACCGGCCCTTTGACAGGGGCTCTCATCTCTTCACCAACCCCCCAGCCACCTGCCAGGCCATGTCGGCCCAGACCCCCTCCTCCAATGCTGAGGCCCTCTCAGCTACCTACCCGTCCTCCTCTACCCCCTCCAACCCCTGCATCACTTCTTCCTTCTCCTGCACCTACTTCCCCATTTCTTCCTCCTCCTCTTTCTCCTATTGTCCTCTCCCAATCTACACCACAACCATCTGATCTTATTCCCTCCTTTTCACCTCCATCTTTATCTCCATCGTCTCCCACTCCATCTTCACCCCTTCTCCCACTGCCTCCCGTCACCCCACCATCCTCCCCGGCTGCTCCACCGCTCAGCTCCATAGATAAGCTTGTTGGAAGCGTTTCAGTGTGGCGGCCCAGCGGATTGAGCCAAGACAAGATCTTATGTTTACTAGAGAAGCAGCCAGCAGGAGTAAGACTGCCACTAGATTGACTCCGTATCTCCATCATGAATTAACTTTCCAAACCAGTTATTTTGGACATCCATCTGGATCATGACATTCTGCTGTTTTCGCAGACATTCTTGGCTCACAGCGCAGATGAAAAGGTCACCAAGATTTCCTTCCGACTGCCAGATGAACTTGGAGCACCGATTGTGCGCAGCGTGGTGGTCAATCAGCACCAAACCTGTATGTGTCCCGTTATAACAGTTCACGAAAGACACTGTAATGTCTGATCTAAACTAACTTCTACATCAACTTGTTCTCAGTTGTCCACCTGGAGGGATCCTCACTGGTGTTTGATGACATTTTCAAACTGATCTCCTTCTATTGTGTCAGCAGGTAACATCTCCCCCCCACCCCTATCCACCCACCCTGTCTTTTCTTTTGGTTTAACTGCATAAAGATTGGTGCTAAGAGGACTGAACAGCAGTCAGAAATGAAGCAAGCTCCGGGACTTGTCTGGGCGAGAAGTAGCCTCAGCTTCTGCTGGAGGTGGAGTAAAACCGGCGAGAAATAATTGTGCTTACATTCAAACATAGACTGGGCCCAGGTCCTTGAGAGAGGCTCCATGCTAATTTGGAAAACAGTGGAAGGACACGTTAGAGAGGACCAGACCCCAGCTCTGAATCTGAGCGGTGTTTCATTAATGGACTTCCGTCCAAGTCCTGGATTATCCATAAGGGACATCTTGTTCAAGCATAAAGATGTCCATCACTGGGCCCAAGTAGGTCAGAGGTTGATGAATGACTTTGTAGTTGTATCTTCTGATCATTAGCCACATGTCTTAGACACTCAGATGGAGACTATTGCAGTGGCAACACCACATCCCAGTGGTGGACACCTTTCAGTAAGGGAGGCTGTAAAGCTGAAGGAGTCCCACCAGGGCCGGCTTGTGGGACTCTTTCAGAAGCAAGTAGGTATCCCATGGCTAAGCATGCCGCTGCCCAGGTGGTCAAGGAGGCAAATACTAAACTAGACTAGACCAAATAATAGGCCATGGAGAAAGTTTATCATTTGTCAGCCTCAAAGCAATGCTGGATGACATCTGCCCCGAGCACGTCAGGTCTCTGGATGCTGTCAGGCTATCATGGCTTACATGCATCTTAAACATCGAATGGAGGTTGTGGACAGTGCCCCTGGACTGGCAGACTGGGGTGGTGGTTCTCTTCTTTAATAAAGGGGACAGGAGGGTTTGCTCCAACTACTGGATGATCACACTTCTCAGGATGATGTCAGGGTGCTGGAGAGGAGAGTTAGGCTGACTGTGCAACCTCTGCTCCAGGAGTAGCAGCGTGATTTTCATCTGGGCTCTGGAACACTGGACTGGCTCTAAACTCTGCCGGGTGCTCAAGGTTTCATGGGAGTTTGTCCAACCACTCCACATGTGTATTATGGACCCAGAGAAGGGGTTCAGCAA
The DNA here is from genome assembly GCA_030533445.1 of Cyprinodon diabolis. Lineage (NCBI taxonomy): Eukaryota > Metazoa > Chordata > Actinopteri > Cyprinodontiformes > Cyprinodontidae > Cyprinodon > Cyprinodon diabolis. The sequence goes on along the minus strand of CM060080.1, from coordinate 595,025 downwards.
CATCCTTTGTGGTGCCCTGTGGAGGTGCTCCAGGAATATAGAAGTGGGGGCCCTTTACCAGGGGCCACATAAGTTCTGTAACACCAAACCAGTATTTTATTCCGCAGTTCAGCCTCATGTCTGATCTGTTCCCGGTGCATATTGGTCTTCAGCAGGGCTGCTCTCTCTCAGCACTCCTTTTAGAAATCTTTATGAACAGGATTTCTAGGTCCAGCCAAGGGCTGATGATGTTGTTCTGCTTGTTCCCTTCTTTGGACATCTATAGCATACATTGGGGGCAAACAAGTTAAATATTCAGCCTGGTTTTATGTTGACCAATGAAAGGGAGCATCAGATCCTCCAAGTCCAGGGTGAGGGTCTGGACCAGAAGACGGTGGCTTGGCCACTTCAGTTTTAAGAGAGTTCCTGCCTAAAGTTGAGGGGTTCAAGTATCCTGATGTTCATCAGTGAGGGGGATTGATAGACGAATCGGTGCTGCCACTATAATCCAGACGCTGCTCCGTCTGCTGTGGTTCAGAGAGCTGAGAGAAAAGGTAAAGTTCTGATTCAGCTGTATCTCTACGTTCCGTCCCTCACCTATGGTCATTAACTGGATCAGGATCCAAAGAACCAGATCCTGGATCCAAGCTTCCTCTGCAGGGAGGCTGGGCTCTCCCCGCAGAGAGAGGGTGAGGAGCTGGGTCATCAGGGAGAGGCTCAGAGTAGAGCTGCTTCTCCTCCAGAGGAGTCAGCTGAGGAGGATCAGGCATCTTTATCAGATGCCTACTGGACGCCAATGTAGTAAAAACCACACCAACCCAGACCAAAGAGAATCGAGTTCAAGACAAGGCAAAGACATTTAGAGTTTGAGACTAAGACAACACGGACATGTAAGGTCTTGGCCTCGGTTGCCAATACTGGACGCCTCCCTCTGAGGTGTTCCAGGCACATCCCAGTGGGACGAGGTCCAGGGGACAACCCAGGACACCATGGAGGGACTATGTTTCCCTGCTGGCATAGACTGTCTGAGGAGAGGGAAGTCTGGGAGCCCCTGCTGAGACAGCTGCCTCCGCTATGTGTTTCAGGAAAAAGCAGAAGACAATGAGTACGAAAGCTTAAAGATAGTCAGTGATCAAAGGCAGATCAAGCAGATTTTCTTTATATAATTGTTCTGCATTTATATCATGTTTATTATGAGTTAAATTGACTGTTGGAGGAAATATTTCATTTTTAGTTTTATTTATTTCATCCTTTAGCTAAAGGCCACATTTTTCTGCTAATTTGCTAGTTTTTGTATTCAAAGTTGTATAAAATCTGTAATTTCCTGTAAAAATTTAACTTTAACTTTTAATCTGACCGGATGATCTGTTTAAAGTGACCTGAGGTGAACTGAAGCTCTAGAAATAGGTGAATCCTCAGTTCTGATTTTTATCCTCCAATCAGAGACATTCTTGCCATGCCGTTGAAGTTACCCCCATCTGTTACCATGACGACCAGTGAAGAGGACCTACAGGTCGTCTCTGCTCTGGGCGCAGGTAGATGAAGCGTCTATTTTAGTAACGTTCATCTGAGGCTGTAAATCTTTACTGAACCTCTGTGCTGCAGATTTCTGGACGTCTGACCAGAAGAACCAGAACCAGAATCCTGAGCCCAACATCTACCTGTATGTCAACCCAGTCCCAGAGAAGGAGCAGCCTGGTCCTGAGAGAAAAATTCTGTCTGCTTCCAAGCAAGAGTCCGTCTTCAGTGAAGACATCATGTCCTCCATGCAGAATGGGGAAAGCTCAAAAAAAGCACAGATCAAGGTCCCCAAACGGCCCCCTCCCCGGCCCCCCAGCCTGGGTTCTGGTTCTGGGACCGGCCTCCTGTTCTCCTCTCCCTCCTCAGCTCAGACTGCTGCTTCTACTTATCCAGAGTCTGAGAGGAAAGGAGGAGGAAGTGGAGCAGTAAGCCTGAAAGAGGAGAGGAAGGCAACATCCCCTTCTCTGCGGCGGCCTTCTGTCCCCCAGCAGGCCAAAGGGGCTCCTCCTCCTCCACCTCCTCCTCTGCAGCGTGCCTCACTACGCAAAGAGGACGGACAAGATGCTGCAAAAGCCCCTGAGAGAGAAGGAGAGAAGAGGAAAGAGATGACAGGAGGAGTAGCAGGTCTGCTGGGCGAGGAGGCTGAACGGGAGGCCGGCCGCCACGAAGACCAGAGGATGAGGAGCAAAGAGAAGGAGGAGGAAGAGGAGGGGAAAATGGGGAAGGAGGACAAACCGTCACCAAAAAGACCCTCCCGTCCCGTTCCGCCTCCCAGGACTAAACCATCCGTCACAATCCCACCTGGAGGACCAACCAATCAGAGTGCACCACCAAAAATCCCCCCTCCCTCCCCGGCTCGGCGTCCAGATGTGTCGCTCTATTCACCACAGGGGGGCGCCGCTCTGGGGGCCGACCTTGATTCCTGTTCCACCAGCAGCACTGAGGAAGAGGTAGAACCAAACCTGGAGCAAGAACCGAACCACAGGTAGGATGGGAGGTGCCTAAACCTGTCAGACCCCGCCCCTTTAGCTGCCAGACGCCATTTCCCATCAGCATGGCTGCTGGCGTTCTGTTGAACTCGCTTCTGCAGACAGCAGCGCTATGCTAACTGAATGCGGAATCTCCTTGCTTCTTCTTCCCTGCTATCCTATCTCTCTGGAGGGATTAGAATATCCTGCAGCTGGATGACATGAGGTATGCAAATTAGGCGATGACGTCATCTAGCTCCTTGTAGGACAGCCAATAGTGACTTTTCTTGCTTAGGAGTTGGCAGCGCTTCTGTTTATACTGAGCATCAGGTGCATCGAAGGGTTTAATGTCACCTTACTGATCCACATCTCACTCTGCCAAAGACCAGAACCTTCTTATCCTGCTTAAAGCTCCTGTCACACCTTTACGATTTAGACCAGCGTATGTCTGATGTACGAAACATCTGGCAGAAACGCTGGCATACGTTGCATAAGTTATGGCTACGGTTTGTAGAAGTCTGCCATCCATGGTCCATCAGTTCCAGGTCAGTTATCTGATGGTTGACATCCGTTCAGCATCAGTTCCTCATCAGTCGTGGCGTCTAGCTGATCCTAAACCTCTGACTAACTTCTGCGTAACTTATCCAGAACTTCTCTCCAACATATCAGCGTATCTGCCGTGTTCCAGACGAGCGCTGAACGTGTTTCTAACGTCCAGCTACTGTATAATGGCGTATCGGCAGCGTTTTGGTATAAAGGGGGTTCACAGGAGGAAACCGTCAGTTCTCCTCCAGACTTCATGCCCATCATAGGGGGAGCCAGAAGGTGAGTGATGGATCCTCCCTGCGTTCACGCCCACCACCAACACACTTCCTAGCAGACATGACGCTCAGTCTGCTGCCACCAGAAACCTGCTTTCTTTATTTCTTTATTCTTTTCTTTTGGCGGGCGGTAAACAGCAGCTTGGTTAATACCGCGATCAAATACATTTTTTTCTGCAGGCCGGGCTCATCGCTGCCCCCCTCAGGTCACTGTGCATCATTTCCTGTGCATCACGCTGCCGTGCGTTATGCAGAAGTTAGGCTGACGTTGGACAGAAGTTCTGGACTCGTTATGAATAAACGCCCAGAATAGAAAGATTCCATAGAAAGTTCAGCGTCTGCCAGAGTTTAGGAGATTCTGGGACGTCAGGCAGACGCTGGATAAATCGTCCAGGTGAGACAGGGGCCTCATTAAGCTGTTAAAGACCGATCAGAAACATCCTCTAAGCTGCACACGCTCTTCACTGAGTGATAAACCGAGTGATGGTTGGAAATCAGAGCAGTCTGATCTCTGCCTCGTACGGGTCCAACCTGAGATCTTATGAACGTCACGCAGCAGCCATGATGGTCCTGGCTGCTGCTGTTGCCCATAACTACCAAGATGTGATGAAACCATTCAGTTGGAGGCGTATGGGAAATACGGTGGGGCAAAAAAGTATTTAGTCAGCCACCAATAGTGCAAGTTCTCCCACTTAAAAAGATGAGAGAGGCCGGTAATTTTCATCATAGATATACCTCAACTATGAGAGACAAAATGAGAAAAAAAATCCTGAAAATCACATTGTCTGATTTTTAAAGAATTTATTTGCAAAATATGGTGGAAAATAAGTATTTGGTCAATAACAAAAGTTCATCTCAATACTTTGTTATATACCCTTTGTTGGCAATGACAGAGATCAAACGTTTTCTGTAAGTCTTCACAAGGTTTTCACACACTGTTGCTGGTATTTTGGCCCATTCCTCCATGCAGATCTCCTCTAGAGCAGTGATGTTCTGGGGCTGTCGCTGGGCAACTTTCAACTCCCTCCAAAGATTTTCTATGGGGTTGAGATCTGGAGACTGGCTAGGCCACTCCAGGACCTTGAAATGCTTCTTACGAAGCCACTCCTTCGTTACCCGGGCGGTGTGTTTGGGATCATTGTCATGCTGAAAGACCCAGCCACGTTTCATCTTCAATGCCCTTGCTGATGGAAGGAGGTTTTCACTCAAAATTTGACGATACATGGCCTCATTCATTCTTTCCTTCACACGGATCAGTCGTCCTGGTCCCTTAGCAGAAAAACAGCCCCAAAGCATGATGTTTCCACCCCCATGCTTCACTGTAGGTATGGTGTTCTTTGGATGCAACTCAGCATTCTCTCTCCTCCAAACATGACGAGTAGAGTTTTTACCAAAAAGTTCTATTTTGGTTTCATCTGACCATATGATATTCTCCGAGTCTTCGTCTGGATCATCCAAATGCTCTCTAGCAAACTTGAGACGGGCCTTGACATGTACTGGCTTAAGCAGGGGGACACGTCTGGCACTGCAGGAGTTGAGTCCCTGGCGGCGTAGTGTGTTACTGATGGTAGCCTTTGTTACTTTGGTCCCAGCTCTCTGCAGGTCATTCACTAGGTCCCCCCGTGTGGTTCTGGGATTTTTACTCACCGTTCTTGTGATCATTTTGACCCCACGGGGTGAGATCTTGCGTGGAGCCCCAGATCGAGGAAGATCATCAGTGGTCTTGTATGTTTTCCATTTTCTAATAATTGATCCCACAGTTGATTTCTTCACACCAAGCTGTTTACCTATTGCAGATTCAGACTTCCCAGCCTGGTGCAGGTCTATCATTTTGTTTCGGGTGTCCTTTGACAGCTCTCTAGTTTTGGCCATGGTGGAGTTTAGAGTGTGACTGTTTGAGGTTGTGGACAGGTGTCTTTTATACTGATAACGGGTTCAAACAGGTGCCATTAATGAAGGTAACGAGTGGAGGACAGAGGAGCCTCTTACAGAAGAAGTTACAGGTCTGTGAGAGCCAGAAATCTTGCTTGTTTGTAACTGACCAAATACTTATTTTCCACCATATTTTGCAAATAAATTCTTTAAAAATCAGACAATGTGATTTTCCTGATTTTTTTTTCTCATTTTGTCTCTCATAGTTGAGGTATATCTATGATGAAAATTACCGGCCTCTCTCATCTTTTTAAGTGGGAGAACTTGCACTATTGGTGGCTGACTAAATACTTTTTTGCCCCACTGTATGTATACATTTTCTATATGTGAGCTCAGTCATGGTGGTTTTATTGTTTAGCAGCTTATAGAAGTGCTTCCTGCTGCATTGATCCAAACTGAAAGACGTCTTTCCCCGCTAATATTATTCTACTGCTGTTATTTCTGACAGTCCAAATACGATCACAGACTCTCTCCACGGTCTGCAGCTCAAGCAGAACCTCATTTGTGGTGCAGAAGTTTTTGTGTGGGTTTGCACCTGCCTGCTGGAAATAGACACATGATCAGAGCATGGTCTCGGTTGTAAGTTTCAGAAATCGCTTTGCTTTCGGTTGCTGTTTGTTTGCATTTCTTCCACCCATGATTCTCTACAGTCTGCTGATTTGAAGAGGATCTGCTTATTCAAGAACCCACAATACTGACTGCAGCTGCCGTTCTGCTTAATCCGTGCAGTTCAACCTGCACCTGAGCTGAGGATCAGCTTTACACACACTGACAGGTCTGCACGTTTCAACATGTGCAGGCCTTGAATGCTTGTTTATTGCCGTAAAAGTTGGCAGAGGGAGCAAAGATCGGCTCACATCCTGGATCCCTTCGAATTCTCACTGTTCTGATTCAACGTAGACAGTCTGAACGTAGACAGTCTGAACGTAGACAGTCTGAACGTAGACTTCTATCATTATATGGTCAGCCCCCACAGTGGAACTCTAACTGGGACGCTGCTGTCTGGTAGCGGCAGCCTATGGCGACAGCGGGCCGCTGTGACAGCAGATCCCATCATGCTTTGCGAGGAGAGCTTGTAGAAACGTCACAGCGTTCATGAATGAGGAGGAAACCTAAAGTTCTGCTGTTTTTTCCATCAGGACTCCAGCAGACAGCCACAGCTGTAAGACCGGCGTAAGAAGAACCCCCACCGTCATGTTGGACCGGGCCCGCCACCGCCTCTCCACGGTCCTCACCGGAATCATCTTCCATGACGGCCGCCTCACCAAGCGCATCGTGGAGCTGGCTAGGGACCCGCTGAGCTACTTTGGGAACCTGGTGAGTACAGTGAGAGGATGGGGCTGCTTCCTCATGGACCAGCAGACCTGCAACGTCCCTGTTTTGTGTCCAGGTGAAGGACCACAGAGCTTTCACCTTGGAGACCATGTCCAAACACTCCACCTCCACAGAGCTCCTGCAGGAGATCCGTCTGATGATGACCCAGCTGAAGAGCTACCTGCTTCAGAGCACGGAGCTGCAGGCCCTGCTGGAGCCTCAGCATCAGTACACGCAGGACAAGCTGGGTAACGTTGCGCTGCACCACCTGGGGGGGGGGGGGGGGGGGGGGGCTTAACTGCACCTCCGAGGTGAGAAGCGAATGAGGGAGACATCCTGAAGAGTCCGTCTGCAGTGGAAGTTCAGGACCAGATGGACACCAGAGATCATCCCACAGACAGAAACAAGGACTTCACTGAGTGGAGAAGATGCTGATGCTGAGCCCAGAGGAGGGGGGTCCATCTGGATGACGTTCTGCTGAAGAAAGGACAGGATCCCAGTTTGGAAGCTTTACTGGGTCTGTTGGGTGCAGAAGTCTAACAGCAGCTGGAAGGAAGGATCTGAGGTTCTGCTCCTTTGTGGCCCTAACCGCCTTTACTGAAGAAGCTCAGCAGCTTCATCATCTGTGTCCTCAGGAGGTGGAATCTGCCTGTGGATCAGTTCCCCGCTGTCAGTGAGGTCATCACCAGCAGCGAGTATCCATGCCCACGTCCCGGTGGATCCAATGAAGACCTCATCAAAGGAGGAACCGGTGCCATACAGGAGGTCCTAACAGCTGCTACCTTCTCCAGCTTCAGGCTGAGGATGGAGATGTTTCCCATGATGCCACACAGCTGATCTGATGTCATCCACGCCTTCAGTCCGGGGCTTATTTTAACATGCAGATAAAATCGGACATCTTAATTGGAAGCACTTTATTAAACGTTGTAAATAAAGATGTTGGGATCTGTCAGCTGCTGAAACAGGAAGAGATGGATGAAGCTAAATAAACGGTGTCTGTTTGTGCAGAGAGCATCGTGGAAGCCGCTCTGTGTAAGAGCGTTCTGAAGCCGCTGAAGGAACCCGTCTACAAGAGCCTAGAGAAGCTGCACTCAGATGCTGGAACCATGAAACGGCTGGAACAGAACCAGGTGGGTCCAAAACCCCACGGACAGAACCAGCAGGACCTGCTCACTGCTTAACCATCACTGAAAAAAAAAAGATTCAGAGTCCGGTTCAGAGTCCGATTCAGAGTCTGATTCAGTCTGATTCAGAGTCCGATTCAGAGTCCGATTCAGTCTGATTCAGAGTCCGATTCAGAGTCCGATTCAGAGTCCGATTCAGAGTCCGATTCAGTGTCCGATTCAGTCTGATTCAGAGTCCGATTCAGAGTCCGATTCAGTCTTATTCAGAGTCCGATTCAGGGTCCGATTCAGAGTCCGATTCAGAGTCCGGTTCAGAGTCCGATTCAGAGTCCGATTCAGAGTCCGATTCAGTGTCCGATTCAGGGTCCGATTCAGAGTCCGATTCAGAGTCTGATTCAGTCTGATTCTAAGTCCGATTCAGAGTCCGATTCAGTCTTATTCAGAGTCCGATTCAGGGTCCGATTCAGAGTCCGATTCAGAGTCCGGTTCAGAGTCCGATTCAGAGTCCGATTCAGAGTCCGATTCAGAGTCCGATTCAGTGTCCGATTCAGGGTCCGATTCAGTGTCCGATTCAGGGTCCGATTCAGAGTCCGATTCAGCCTGATTCAGAGTCCGGTTCAGAGTCCGATTCAGAGTCTGATTCAGTCTGATTCAGAGTCCGATTCAGAGTCCGATTCAGTCTTATTCAGAGTCCGATTCAGGGTCCGATTCAGAGTCCGATTCAGAGTCCGGTTCAGAGTCCGATTCAGAGTCCGATTCAGTGTCCGATTCAGGGTCCGATTCAGAGTCCGATTCAGAGTCTGATTCAGTCTGATTCAAAGTCCGATTCAGAGTCCGATTCAGAGTCTGATTCAGTCTGATTCAGAGTCCGATTCAGACTCCGATTCAGTCTTATTCAGAGTCCGATTCAGGGTCCGATTCAGAGTCCGATTCAGAGTCCGGTTCAGAGTCCGATTCAGAGTCCGATTCAGAGTCCGATTCAGTGTCCGATTCAGGGTCCGATTCAGAGTCCGATTCAGAGTCTGATTCAGTCTGATTCAAAGTCCGATTCAGACTCCGATTCAGTCTTATTCAGAGTCCGATTCAGGGTCCGATTCAGAGTCCGATTCAGAGTCCGGTTCAGAGTCCGATTCAGAGTCCGATTCAGAGTCCGATTCAGTGTCCGATTCAGGGTCCGATTCAGAGTCCGATTCAGAGTCTGATTCAGTCTGATTCAAAGTCCGATTCAGAGTCCGATTCAGAGTCTGATTCAGTCCGATTGAGAGTCCGATTGAGAGTCCGATTCAGAGTCTGATTCAGAGTCCGATCCAGAGTCTGATTCAGAGTCCGATTCAGGGTCCGATTCAGAGTCCGATTCAGAGTCCGATTCAGAGTCCGATTCAGAGTCTGATTCAGTCTGATTCAGGGTCCGATTCAGAGTCCGATTCAGAGTCCGATTCAGAGTCCGATTCAGAGTCTGATTCAGGGTCCGATTCAGGGTCCGATTCAGAGTCCGATTCAGAGTCTGATTCAGAGTACCATTCAGAGTCCCATTCAGAGTCCCATTCAGAGTCCCATTCAGTCTGATTCAGAGTCCGATTCAGAGTCCGATTCAGAGTCCGATTCAGAGTCTGATTCAGAGTCCGATTCAGGGTCCGATTCAGGGTCCGATTCAGAGTCCGATTCAGAGTGCGATTCAGAGTCCCATTATAAGTCTTATTCAGTCTGATTCAGAGTCCGATTCAGGGTCCGATTGGGAGTACGATTCAGGGTCCGATTCAGAGTCCGATTCAGAGTCTGATTCAAAGTCCGATTCAGAGTCCGATTCAGAGTCTGATTCAGTCTGATTCAGAGTCCGATTCAGACTCCGATTCAGTCTTATTCAGAGTCCGATTCAGGGTCCGATTCAGAGTCCGATTCAGAGTCCGGTTCAGAGTCCGATTCAGAGTCCGATTCAGAGTCCGATTCAGTGTCCGATTCAGGGTCCGATTCAGAGTCCGATTCAGAGTCTGATTCAGTCTGATTCAAAGTCCGATTCAGACTCCGATTCAGTCTTATTCAGAGTCCGATTCAGGGTCCGATTCAGAGTCCGATTCAGAGTCCGGTTCAGAGTCCAATTCAGAGTCCGATTCAGAGTCCGATTCAGTGTCCGATTCAGGGTCCGATTCAGAGTCCGATTCAGAGTCTGATTCAGTCTGATTCAAAGTCCGATTCAGAGTCCGATTCAGAGTCTGATTCAGTCCGATTGAGAGTCCGATTGAGAGTCCGATTCAGAGTCTGATTCAGAGTCCGATCCAGAGTCTGATTCAGAGTCCGATTCAGGGTCCGATTCAGAGTCCGATTCAGAGTCCGATTCAGAGTCCGATTCAGAGTCTGATTCAGTCTGATTCAGGGTCCGATTCAGAGTCCGATTCAGAGTCCGATTCAGAGTCCGATTCAGAGTCTGATTCAGGGTCCGATTCAGGGTCCGATTCAGAGTCCGATTCAGAGTCTGATTCAGAGTACCATTCAGAGTCCCATTCAGAGTCCCATTCAGAGTCCCATTCAGTCTGATTCAGAGTCCGATTCAGAGTCCGATTCAGAGTCCGATTCAGAGTCTGATTCAGAGTCCGATTCAGGGTCCGATTCAGGGTCCGATTCAGAGTCCGATTCAGAGTGCGATTCAGAGTCCCATTCAGAGTCTTATTCAGTCTGATTCAGAGTCCGATTCAGGGTCCGATTGGGAGTACGATTCAGTGTCCGATTCAGTCCGATTCAGAGTCCGATTCAGTCCGATTCAGAGTCCGATTCAGTCCGATTCAGGGTCCGATTCAGTCTGATTCAGAGTCCGATTCAGAGTCCGATTCAGCCTGATTCAGAGTCCGATTCAGAGTCCGATTCAGAGTCTGATTCAGTCTGATTCAGGGTCCGATTCAGAGTCCGATTCAGAGTCTGATTCAGTCTGATTCAGAGTCCGATTCAGAGTCCGATTCAGAGTCCGATTCAGGGTCCGATTCAGAGTCCGATTCAGGGTCCGATTCAGAGTCCGATTCAGGGTCCTATTCAGAGTCCGATTCAGGGTCCGATTCAGGGTCCGATTCAGGGTCCGATTCAGAGTCCGATTCAGAGTCCGATTCAGAGTCCGATTCAGTCTTATTCAGAGTCCGATTCAGTCTTATTCAGAGTCCGATTCAGGGTCCGATTCAGAGTCCGATTCAGAGTCCGGTTCAGAGTCTGATTCAGAGTCTGATTCAGAGTCCGATTCAGAGTCCGAATCAGTCTGATTCAGAATCCGATTCAGGGTCCGATTCAGAGTCCGATTCAGAGTCCGATTCAGAGTCCGATTCAGTCTGATTCAGAGTCCGATTCAGAGTCTGATTCAGAGTCCGATTCAGGGTCCGATTCAGGGTCCGATTCAGGGTCCGATTTAGAGTCCGATTCAGAGTCCGATTCAGAGTCCGATTCAGTCTGATTCAGTCCGATTCAGAGTCCGATTCAGGGTCCGATTCAGAGTCCGATTCAGAGTCTGATTCAGAGTCCGATTCAGAGTCTGATTCAGAGTCCGATTCAGGGTCCGATTCAGAGTCTGATTCAGTCTGATTCAGAGTCCGATTCAGGGTCCGATTCAGAGTCCGATTCAGAGTCCGATTCAGAGTCCGATTCAGAGTCTGATTCAGCCTGATTCAGGGTCCGATTCAGAGTCCGATTCAGAGTCCGATTCAGAGTCTGATGCAGTGTGATTCAGAGTCCGATTCAGAGTCCGATTCAGAGTCTGATTCAGGGTCCGATTCAGGGTCCGATTCAGTGTCCGATTCAGGGTCCGATTCAGAGTCCGATTCAGAGTCTGATTCAGTCTGATTCAAAGTCCGATTCAGAGTCCGATTCAGAGTCTGATTCAGTCTGATTCAGAGTCCGATTCAGAGTCCGATTCAGGGTCCGATTCAGAGTCTGATTCAGTCTGATTCAGAGTCCGATTCAGGGTCCGATTCAGGGTCCGATTCAGAGTCCGATTCAGAGTCCGATTCAGAGTCTGATTCAGTCTGATTCAGGGTCCGATTCAGAGTCCGATTCAGAGTCCGATTCAGAGTCTGATGCAGTGTGATTCAGAGTCCGATTCAGAGTCCGATTCAGAGTCTGATTCAGGGTCCGATTCAGGGTCCGATTCAGTGTCCGATTCAGGGTCCGATTCAGAGTCCGATTCAGAGTCTGATTCAGTCTGATTCAAAGTCCGATTCAGAGTCCGATTAAGAGTCCGATTCAGTCTGATTCAGTCTGATTCAGTCCGATTCAGAGTCCGATTCAGGGTCCGATTCAGAGTCCGATTCAGAGTCTGATTCAGGGTCCGATTCAGGGTCCGATTCAGAGTCCGATTCAGAGTCTGATTCAGAGTACCATTCAGAGTCCCATTCAGAGTCCCATTCAGAGTCCCATTCAGTCTGATTCAGAGTCCGATTCAGAGTCAGATTCAGAGTCTGATTCAGAGTCCGATTCAGGGTCCGATTCAGGGTCCGATTCAGAGTCCGATTCAGAGTGCGATTCAGAGTCCGATTCAGAGTCTTATTCAGTCTGATTCAGAGTCCGATTCAGGGTCCGATTGAGAGTACGATTCAGTGTCCGATTCAGTCCGATTCAGAGTCCGATTCAGTCAGATTCAGAGTCCGATTCAGTCCGATTCAGGGTCCGATTCAGTCTGATTCAGAGTCCGATTCAGGGTCCGATTGGGAGTACGATTCAGTGTCCGATTCAGTCCGATTCAGAGTCCGATTCAGTCCGATTCAGAGTCCGATTCAGTCCGATTCAGGGTCCGATTCAGTCTGATTCAGAGTCCGATTCAGAGTCCGATTCAGCCTGATTCAGAGTCCGATTCAGAGTCCGATTCAGAGTCTGATTCAGTCTGATTCAGGGTCCGATTCAGAGTCCGATTCAGAGTCTGATTCAGTCTGATTCAGAGTCCGATTCAGAGTCCGATTCAGAGTCCGATTCAGGGTCCGATTCAGAGTCCGATTCAGGGTCCGATTCAGAGTCCGATTCAGGGTCCTATTCAGAGTCCGATTCAGGGTCCGATTCAGGGTCCGATTCAGGGTCCGATTCAGAGTCCGATTCAGAGTCCGATTCAGAGTCCGATTCAGTCTTATTCAGAGTCCGATTCAGTCTTATTCAGAGTCCGATTCAGGGTCCGATTCAGAGTCCGATTCAGAGTCCGGTTCAGAGTCTGATTCAGAGTCTGATTCAGAGTCCGATTCAGAGTCCGAATCAGTCTGATTCAGAATCCGATTCAGGGTCCGATTCAGAGTCCGATTCAGAGTCCGATTCAGAGTCCGATTCAGTCTGATTCAGAGTCCGATTCAGAGTCTGATTCAGAGTCCGATTCAGGGTCCGATTCAGGGTCCGATTCAGGGTCCGATTTAGAGTCCGATTCAGAGTCCGATTCAGAGTCCGATTCAGTCTGATTCAGTCCGATTCAGAGTCCGATTCAGGGTCCGATTCAGAGTCCGATTCAGAGTCTGATTCAGAGTCCGATTCAGAGTCTGATTCAGAGTCCGATTCAGGGTCCGATTCAGAGTCTGATTCAGTCTGATTCAGAGTCCGATTCAGGGTCCGATTCAGAGTCCGATTCAGAGTCCGATTCAGAGTCCGATTCAGAGTCTGATTCAGCCTGATTCAGGGTCCGATTCAGAGTCCGATTCAGAGTCCGATTCAGAGTCTGATGCAGTGTGATTCAGAGTCCGATTCAGAGTCCGATTCAGAGTCTGATTCAGGGTCCGATTCAGGGTCCGATTCAGTGTCCGATTCAGGGTCCGATTCAGAGTCCGATTCAGAGTCTGATTCAGTCTGATTCAAAGTCCGATTCAGAGTCCGATTCAGAGTCTGATTCAGTCTGATTCAGAGTCCGATTCAGAGTCTGATTCAGAGTCCGATTCAGGGTCCGATTCAGAGTCTGATTCAGTCTGATTCAGAGTCCGATTCAGGGTCCGATTCAGGGTCCGATTCAGAGTCCGATTCAGAGTCCGATTCAGAGTCCGATTCAGAGTCTGATTCAGTCTGATTCAGGGTCCGATTCAGAGTCCGATTCAGAGTCCGATTCAGAGTCTGATGCAGTGTGATTCAGAGTCCGATTCAGAGTCCGATTCAGAGTCTGATTCAGGGTCCGATTCAGGGTCCGATTCAGTGTCCGATTCAGGGTCCGATTCAGAGTCCGATTCAGAGTCTGATTCAGTCTGATTCAAAGTCCGATTCAGAGTCCGATTAAGAGTCCGATTCAGTCTGATTCAGTCTGATTCAGTCCGATTCAGAGTCCGATTCAGGGTCCGATTCAGAGTCCGATTCAGAGTCTGATTCAGGGTCCGATTCAGGGTCCGATTCAGAGTCCGATTCAGAGTCTGATTCAGAGTACCATTCAGAGTCCCATTCAGAGTCCCATTCAGAGTCCCATTCAGTCTGATTCAGAGTCCGATTCAGAGTCAGATTCAGAGTCTGATTCAGAGTCCGATTCAGGGTCTGATTCAGGGTCCGATTCAGAGTCCGATTCAGAGTGCGATTCAGAGTCCGATTCAGAGTCTTATTCAGTCTGATTCAGAGTCCGATTCAGGGTCCGATTGAGAGTACGATTCAGTGTCCGATTCAGTCCGATTCAGAGTCCGATTCAGTCAGATTCAGAGTCCGATTCAGTCCGATTCAGGGTCCGATTCAGTCTGATTCAGAGTCCGATTCAGAGTCCGATTCAGCCTGATTCAGAGTCCGATTCAGAGTCCGATTCAGAGTCTGATTCAGGGTCCGATTCAGGGTCCGATTCAGAGTCCGATTCAGAGTCTGATTCAGAGTACCATTCAGAGTCCCATTCAGAGTCCCATTCAGAGTCCCATTCAGTCTGATTCAGAGTCCGATTCAGAGTCCGATTCAGAGTCTGATTCAGAGTCCGATTCAGGGTCCGATTCAGGGTCCGATTCAGAGTCCGATTCAGAGTGCGATTCAGAGTCCCATTCAGAGTCTTATTCAGTCTGATTCAGAGTCCGATTCAGGGTCCGATTGGGAGTACGATTCAGTGTCCGATTCAGTCCGATTCAGAGTCCAATTCAGTCCGATTCAGAGTCCGATTCAGTCCGATTCAGGGTCCGATTCAGTCTGATTCAGAGTCCGATTCAGAGTCCGATTCAGCCTGATTCAGAGTCCGATTCAGAGTCCGATTCAGAGTCTGATTCAGTCTGATTCAGGGTCCGATTCAGAGTCCGATTCAGAGTCCGATTCAGAGTCTGATTCAGTCTGATTCAGAGTCCGATTCAGAGTCCGATTCAGAGTCCGATTCAGGGTCCGATTCAGAGTCCGATTCAGGGTCCGATTCAGAGTCCGATTCAGGGTCCGATTCAGAGTCCGATTCAGGGTCCGATTCAGGGTCCGATTCAGGGTCCGATTCAGAGTCCGATTCAGAGTCCGATTCAGAGTCCGATTCAGTCTTATTCAGAGTCCGATTCAGTCTTATTCAGAGTCCGATTCAGGGTCCGATTCAGAGTCCGATTCAGAGTCCGGTTCAGAGTCTGATTCAGAGTCTGATTCAGAGTCCGATTCAGAGTCCGAATCAGTCTGATTCAGAATCCGATTCAGGGTCCGATTCAGAGTCCGATTCAGAGTCCGATTCAGAGTCCGATTCAGTCTGATTCAGAGTCCGATTCAGAGTCTGATTCAGAGTCCGATTCAGGGTCCGATTCAGGGTCCGATTCAGGGTCCGATTTAGAGTCCGATTCAGAGTCCGATTCAGAGTCCGATTCAGTCTGATTCAGTCCGATTCAGAGTCCGATTCAGGGTCCGATTCAGAGTCCGATTCAGAGTCTGATTCAGAGTCCGATTCAGAGTCTGATTCAGAGTCCGATTCAGGGTCCGATTCAGAGTCTGATTCAGTCTGATTCAGAGTCCGATTCAGGGTCCGATTCAGAGTCCGATTCAGAGTCCGATTCAGAGTCTGATTCAGTCTGATTCAGGGTCCGATTCAGAGTCCGATTCAGAGTCCGATTCAGAGTCTGATGCAGTGTGATTCAGAGTCCGATTCAGAGTCCGATTCAGAGTCTGATTCAGGGTCCGATTCAGGGTCCGATTCAGGGTCCGATTCAGAGTCCGATTAAGAGTCCGATTCAGTCTGATTCAGTCTGATTCAGTCCGATTCAGAGTCCGATTCAGGGTCCGATTCAGAGTCCGATTCAGAGTCTGATTCAGGGTCCGATTCAGGGTCCGATTCAGAGTCCGATTCAGAGTCTGATTCAGAGTACCATTCAGAGTCCCATTCAGAGTCCCATTCAGAGTCCCATTCAGTCTGATTCAGAGTCCGATTCAGAGTCCGATTCAGAGTCCGATTCAGAGTCTGATTCAGAGTCCGATTCAGGGTCCGATTCAGGGTCCGATTCAGAGTCCGATTCAGAGTGCGATTCAGAGTCCGATTCAGAGTCTTATTCAGTCTGATTCAGAGTCCGATTCAGGGTCCGATTGGGAGTACGATTCAGTGTCCGATTCAGTCCGATTCAGAGTCCGATTCAGTCCGATTCAGAGTCCGATTCAGTCCGATTCAGGGTCCGATTCAGTCTGATTCAGAGTCCGATTCAGAGTCCGATTCAGCCTGATTCAGAGTCCGATTCAGAGTCCGATTCAGAGTCTGATTCAGTCTGATTCAGGGTCCGATTCAGAGTCCGATTCAGAGTCCGATTCAGAGTCTGATTCAGTCTGATTCAGAGTCCGATTCAGAGTCCGATTCAGAGTCCGATTCAGGGTCCGATTCAGAGTCCGATTCAGGGTCCGATTCAGAGTCCGATTCAGGGTCCGATTCAGAGTCCGATTCAGGGTCCGATTCAGAGTCCGATTCAGAGTCCGATTCAGAGTCCGATTCAGAGTCCGATTCAGTCTTATTCAGAGTCCGATTTAGGGTCCGATTCAGAGTCCGATTCAGAGTCCGGTTCAGAGTCTGATTCAGAGTCCGATTCAGAGTCCGAATCAGTCTGATTCAGAATCCGATTCAGGGTCCGATTCAGAGTCCGATTCAGAGTCCGATTCAGTCCGATTCAGAGTCCGATTCAGAGTCTGATTCAGAGTCCGATTCAGGGTCCGATTCAGGGTCCGATTCAGGGTCCGATTTAGAGTCCGATTCAGAGTCCGATTCAGAGTCCGATTCAGTCTGATTCAGAGTCCGATTCAGGGTCCGATTCAGAGTCCGATTCAGAGTCCGATTCAGAGTCCGATTCAGGGTCCGATTCAGAGTCCCATTCAGAGTCCCATTCAGAGTCCCCATTCAGAGTCCCATTCAGAGTTCGATTCAGTCTGATTCAGAGTCCGATTCAGAGTCCGATTCAGAGTCCGATTCAGAGTCCGATTCAGAGTCTGATTCAGAGTCCGATTCAGGGTAGGGTCCGATTCAGGGTCCGATTCAGAGTTCCGATTCAGAGTGCGATTCAGAGTCCGATTCAGAGTCTGATTCAGTCTGATTCAGAGTCCGATTCAGGGTCCGATTGGGAGTACGATTCAGTGTCCGATTCAGTCCGATTCAGAGTCCGATTCAGTCCGATTCAGAGTCCGATTCAGTCCGATTCAGGGTCCGATTCAGTCTGATTCAGAGTCCGATTCAGAGTCAGATTCAGAGTCCGATTCAGCCTGATTCAGAGTCCGATTCAGAGTCCGATTCAGAGTCTGATTCAGAGTCTGATTCAGAGTCGATTCAGAGTCCGATTCAGAGTCCGATTCAGAGTCCCGATTCAGAGTCCGATTCAGATTCTGATTCAGAGTCCGATTCAGCCTGATTCAGGGTCCGATTCAGAGTCCGATTCAGAGTCTGATTCAGTCTGATTCTGAGTCCGATTCAGAGTCCGATTCAGAGTCCGATTCAGAGTCCGATTCAGAGTCCAATTCAGGTCCGATTCAGAGTCCGGTTCAGAGTCCGATTCAGAGTCTGATTCAGTCTGATTCAGAGTCCGATTATGGGTCCGATTCAGAGTCCGATTCAGGGTCCCGATTCAGGGTCCGATTCAGAGTCCGATTCAGTCTTATTCAGAGTCCGATTATGGGTCCGGTTCAGAGTCCGGTTCAGAGTCCGATTCAGAGTCCGATTCAGAGTCCGATTCAGTGTCCGATTCAGTGTCCGATCAGAGTCCGATTCAGGGTCCGATTCAGAGTCTGATTCAGTCTGATTCAGTCTGATTCAGAGTCCGATTCAGAGTCCGATTCAGTCTTATTCAGAGTCCGATTCAGGGTCCGATTCAGAGTCCGATTCAGAGTCCGGTTCAGAGTCCGATTCAGAGTCCGATTCAGAGTCCGATCAGTGTCCGATTCAGGGTCCGATTCAGAGTCCGATTCAGAGTCTGATTCAGTCTGATTCAAAGTCCGATTCAGAGTCCGATTCAGAGTCTGATTCAGTCCGATTGAGAGTCCGATTGAGAGTCCGATTCAGAGTCTGATTCAGAGTCCGATTCAGAGTCTGATTCAGAGTCCGATTCAGGGTCCGATTCAGAGTCTGATTCAGTCTGATTCAGAGTCCGATTCAGGTCCGATTCGGAGTCCGATCAGAGTCCGATTCAGAGTCCGATCAGAGTCTGATTCAGTCTGATTCAGGGTCCGATTCAGAGTCCGATTCAGAGTCCGATTCAGAGTCTGATGCAGTGTGATTCAGAGTCTGATTCAGGGTCCGATTCAGGGTCCGATTCAGGGTCCGATTCAGAGTCGATTAAGAGTCCGATTCAGTCTGATTCAGTCTGATTCAGTCCGATTCAGAGTCCGATTCAGGGTCCGATTCAGAGTCCGATTCAGAGTCTGATTCAGGGTCCGATTCAGGGTCCGATTCAGAGTCCGATTCAGAGTCTGATTCAGAGTACCATTCAGAGTCCCATTCAGAGTCCCATTCAGAGTCCCATTCAGTCTGATTCAGAGTCCGATCAGAGTCCGATTCAGAGTCCGATTCAGAGTCTGATTCAGAGTCCGATTCAGGTCCGATTCAGGGTCCGATTCAGAGTCCGATTCAGAGTGCGATTCAGAGTCCGATTCAGAGTCTTATTCAGTCTGATTCAGAGTCCGATTCAGGGTCCGATTGGGAGTACGATTCAGTGTCCGATTCAGAGTCCGATTCGGTCCGATTCAGAGTCCGATTCAGTCCGATTCAGGGTCCGATTCAGTCTGATTCAGAGTCCGATTCAGAGTCCGATTCAGCCTGATTCAGAGTCCGATTCAGAGTCCGATTCAGAGTCTGATTCAGTCTGATTCAGGGTCCGATTCAGAGTCCGATTCAGAGTCCGATTCAGAGTCTGATTCAGTCTGATTCAGAGTCGATTCAGAGTCCGATTCAGAGTCCGATTCAGGGTCCGATTCAGAGTCCGATTCAGGGTCCGATTCAGAGTCCGATTCAGGGTCCGATTCAGAGTCCGATTCAGGTCCGATTCAGGGTCCGATTCAGGGTCCGATTCAGAGTCCGATTCAGAGTCCGATTCAGTCTTATTCAGAGTCCGATTCAGTCTTATTCAGAGTCCGATTCAGGGGTCCGATTCAGAGTCCGATTCAGAGTCCGGTTCAGAGTCTGATTCAGAGTCCGATTCAGAGTCCGAATCAGTCTGATTCAGAATCCGATTCAGGGTCCGATTCAGAGTCCGATTCAGAGTCCGATTCAGAGTCCGATTCAGTCTGATTCAGAGTCCGATTCAGAGTCTGATTCAGAGTCCGATTCAGGTCCGATTCAGGGTCCGATTCAGGGTCCGATTTAGAGTCCGATTCAGAGTCCGATTCAGAGTCCGATTCAGTCTGATTCAGTCCGATTCAGAGTCCGATTCAGGGTCCGATTCAGAGTCCGATCAGAGTCTGATTCAGAGTCCGATTCAGAGTCTGATTCAGAGTCCGATTCAGGGTCCGATTCAGAGTCTGATTCAGTCTGATTCAGAGTCTGATTCAGTCTGATTCAGAGTCCGATTCAGGGTCCGATTCAGAGTCTGATTCAGAGTCTGATTCAGTCCGATTCAGAGTCTGATGCAGTGTGACTCAGAGTCCGATTCAGAGTCCTGATTCAGGGTCCGATCAGGGTCCGATTCAGGGTCCGATTCAGAGTCCGATTAAGAGTCCGATTCAGTCTGATTCAGTCCGATTCAGAGTCCGATTCAGGGTCCGATTCAGAGTCCGATTCAGAGTCTGATTCAGGGTCCGATTCAGGGTCCGATTCAGAGTCCGATTCAGAGTCTGATTCAGAGTACCATTCAGAGTCCCATTCAGAGTCCCATTCAGAGTCCCATTCAGTCCGATTCAGAGTCCGATTCAGAGTCCGATTCAGAGTCCGATTCAGAGTCCGATTCAGAGTCTGATTCAGAGTCCGATTCAGGGTCCGATTCAGGGTCCGATTCAGAGTCCGATTCAGAGTGCGATTCAGAGTCCGATTCAGAGTCTTATTCAGTCTGATTCAGAGTCCGATTCAGAGTCCGAATCAGTCTGATTCAGAATCCGATTCAGGGTCCGATTCAGAGTCCGATTCAGAGTCCGATTCAGAGTCCGATTCAGTCTGATTCAGAGTCCGATTCAGAGTCCGATTCAGAGTCCGATTCAGGGTCCGATTCAGAGTCCGATTCAGAGTCCGATTCAGTCTGATTCAGAGTCCGATTCAGGGTCCGATTCAGAGTCCGATTCAGAGTCCGATTCAGAGTCCGATTCAGGGTCCGATTCAGAGTCCGATTCAGAGTCCCATTCAGAGTCCCATCAGAGTCCCATTCAGAGTTCGATTCAGTCTGATTCAGAGTCCGATTCAGAGTCCGATTCAGAGTCCGATTCAGAGTCCCGATTCAGAGTCCGATTCAGAGTCTGATTCAGAGTCCGATTCAGGGTCCGATTCAGAGTGCGATTCGGAGTCCGATTCAGAGTCTGATTCAGTCTGATTCAGAGTCCGATTCAGGGTCGATTGGGAGTACGATTCAGTGTCCGATTCAGTCCGATTCAGAGTCCGATTCAGTCCGATTCAGAGTCCGATTCAGTCCGATTCAGGGTCCGATTCAGTCTGATTCAGAGTCCGATTCAGAGTCAGATTCAGAGTCCGATTCAGCCTGATTCAGAGTCCGATTCAGAGTCCGATTCAGAGTCTGATTCAGAGTCTGATTCAGAGTCCGATTCAGAGTCCGACTCAGAGTCCGATTCAGAGTCCGATTCAGATTCTGATTCAGAGTCCGATTCAGCCTGATTCAGGGTCCGATTCAGAGTCCGATCAGAGTCTGATTCAGTCTGATTCAGAGTCCGATTCAGAGTCCGATTCAGAGTCTGATTCAGAGTCCAATTCAGGGTCCGATTCAGAGTCCGGTTCAGAGTCCGATTCAGAGTCTGATTCAGAGTCCGATTATGGGTCCGATTCAGAGTCCGATTCAGGGTCCGATTCAGGGTCCGATTCAGAGTCCGATTCAGTCTTATTCAGAGTCCGATTATGGGTCCGGTTCAGAGTCCGGTTCAGAGTCCGATTCAGAGTCCGATTCAGAGTCCGATTCAGTGTCCGATTCAGAGTCCGATTCAGGGTCCGATTCAGAGTCCGATTCAGTCTTATTCAGAGTCCGATTATGGGTCCGGTTCAGAGTCCGGTTCAGAGTCCGATTCAGAGTCCGATTCAGAGTCCGATTCAGTGTCCGATTCAGAGTCCGATTCAGAGTCCGATTCAGAGTCCGATTCAGGGTCCGATTCAGAGTCCGATTCAGAGTCCGATTCAGGGTCCGATTCAGAGTCCGATTCAGGGTCCGATTCAGGGTCCGATTCAGGGTCCGATTCAGAGTCCGATTCAGAGTCCGATTCAGTCTTATTCAGAGTCCGATTCAGTCTGATTCAGAGTCCGATTCAGGGTCCGATTCAGAGTCCGATTCAGAGTCCGATTCAGAGTCCGATTCAGAGTCCGATTCAGAGTCCGATTCAGAGTCCCATTCAGAGTCCCATTCAGAGTCCGATTCAGTCTTATTCAGAGTCCGATTCAGTCTGATTCAGAGTCCGATTCAGGGTCCGATTCAGAGTCCGATTCAGAGTCCGATTCAGAGTCCGATTCAGGGTCCGATTCAGAGTCCGATTCAGAGTCCCATTCAGAGTCCCATTCAGAGTCCCATTCAGAGTTCGATTCAGTCTGATTCAGAGTCCGATTCAGAGTCCGATTCAGAGTCCGATTCAGAGTCCGATTCAGAGTCTGATTCAGAGTCCGATTCAGGGTCCGATTCAGGGTCCGATTCAGAGTCCGATTCAGAGTGCGATTCAGAGTCCGATTCAGAGTCTTATTCAGTCTGATTCAGAGTCCGATTCAGAGTCCGAATCAGTCTGATTCAGAATCCGATTCAGGGTCCGATTCAGAGTCCGATTCAGAGTCCGATTCAGAGTCCGATTCAGTCTGATTAAGAGTCCGATTCAGAGTCCGATTCAGAGTCCGATTCAGGGTCCGATTCAGAGTCCGATTCAGAGTCCGATTCAGAGTCCGATTCAGTCTGATTCAGAGTCCGATTCAGGGTCCGATTCAGAGTCCGATTCAGAGTCCGATTCAGAGTCCGATTCAGGGTCCGATTCAGAGTCCGATTCAGAGTCCCATTCAGAGTCCCATTCAGAGTCCCATTCAGAGTTCGATTCAGTCTGATTCAGAGTCCGATTCAGAGTCCGATTCAGAGTCCGATTCAGAGTCCGATTCAGAGTCCGATTCAGAGTCCGATTCAGAGTCTGATTCAGAGTCCGATTCAGGGTCCGATTCAGAGTGCGATTCAGAGTCCGATTCAGAGTCTGATTCAGTCTGATTCAGAGTCCGATTCAGGGTCCGATTGGGAGTACGATTCAGTGTCCGATTCAGTCCGATTCAGAGTCCGATTCAGTCCGATTCAGAGTCCGATTCAGTCCGATTCAGGGTCCGATTCAGTCTGATTCAGAGTCCGATTCAGAGTCAGATTCAGAGTCCGATTCAGCCTGATTCAGAGTCCGATTCAGAGTCCGATTCAGAGTCTGATTCAGAGTCTGATTCAGAGTCCGATTCAGAGTCCGACTCAGAGTCCGATTCAGAGTCCGATTCAGATTCTGATTCAGAGTCCGATTCAGCCTGATTCAGGGTCCGATTCAGAGTCCGATTCAGAGTCTGATTCAGTCTGATTCAGAGTCCGATTCAGAGTCCGATTCAGAGTCTGATTCAGAGTCCAATTCAGGGTCCGATTCAGAGTCCGGTTCAGAGTCCGATTCAGAGTCTGATTCAGAGTCCGATTATGGGTCCGATTCAGAGTCCGATTCAGGGTCCGATTCAGGGTCCGATTCAGAGTCCGATTCAGTCTTATTCAGAGTCCGATTATGGGTCCGGTTCAGAGTCCGGTTCAGAGTCCGATTCAGAGTCCGATTCAGAGTCCGATTCAGTGTCCGATTCAGAGTCCGATTCAGGGTCCGATTCAGAGTCCGATTCAGTCTTATTCAGAGTCCGATTATGGGTCCGGTTCAGAGTCCGGTTCAGAGTCCGATTCAGAGTCCGATTCAGAGTCCGATTCAGTGTCCGATTCAGAGTCCGATTCAGAGTCCGATTCAGAGTCCGATTCAGGGTCCGATTCAGAGTCCGATTCAGAGTCCGATTCAGGGTCCGATTCAGAGTCCGATTCAGGGTCCGATTCAGGGTCCGATTCAGGGTCCGATTCAGAGTCCGATTCAGAGTCCGATTCAGTCTTATTCAGAGTCCGATTCAGTCTGATTCAGAGTCCGATTCAGGGTCCGATTCAGAGTCCGATTCAGAGTCCGATTCAGAGTCCGATTCAGGGTCCGATTCAGAGTCCGATTCAGAGTCCCATTCAGAGTCCCATTCAGAGTTCGATTCAGTCTGATTCAGAGTCCGATTCAGAGTCCGATTCAGAGTCCGATTCAGAGTCCGATTCAGAGTCTGATTCAGAGTCCGATTCAGGGTCCGATTCAGAGTGCGATTCAGAGTCTGATTCAGAGTCTGATTCAGTCTGATTCAGAGTCCGATTCAGGGTCCGATTGGGAGTACGATTCAGTGTCCGATTCAGTCCGATTCAGAGTCCGATTCAGTCCGATTCAGAGTCCGATTCAGTCCGATTCAGGGTCCGATTCAGTCTGATTCAGAGTCCGATTCAGAGTCAGATTCAGAGTCTGATTCAGCCTGATTCAGAGTCCGATTCAGAGTCCGATTCAGAGTCTGATTCAGAGTCTGATTCAGAGTCTGATTCAGAGTCCGACTCAGAGTCGATTCAGAGTCCGATTCAGATTCTGATTCAGAGTCCGATTCAGCCTGATTCAGGGTCCGATTCAGAGTCCGATTCAGAGTCTGATTCAGTCTGATTCAGAGTCCGATTCAGAGTCCGATTCAGAGTCTGATTCAGAGTCCAATTCAGGGTCCGATTCAGAGTCCGGTTCAGAGTCTGATTCAGAGTCTGATTCAGAGTCCGATTATGGGTCCGATTCAGAGTCCGATTCAGGGTCCGATTCAGGGTCCGATTCAGAGTCCGATTCAGTCTTATTCAGAGTCCGATTATGGGTCCGGTTCAGAGTCCGGTTCAGAGTCCGATTCAGAGTCCGATTCAGAGTCCGATTCAGTGTCCGATTCAGAGTCCGATTCAGTGTCCGATTCAGAGTCCGATTCAGAGTCCGATTCAGAGTCCGATTCAGAGTCCGAATCAGTCTGATTCAGAATCCGATTCAGGGTCCGATTCAGAGTCCGATTCAGAGTCCGATTCAGAGTCCGATTCAGTCTGATTCAGAGTCCGATTCAGAGTCTGATTCAGAGTCCGATTCAGGGTCCGATTCAGAGTCCAATTCAGAGTCCGATTCAGAGTCCGATTCAGTCTGATTCAGAGTCCGATTCAGGGTCCGATTCAGAGTCCGATTCAGAGTCCGATTCAGAGTCCGATTCAGGGTCCGATTCAGAGTCCGATTCAGAGTCCCATTCAGAGTCCCATTCAGAGTCCCATTCAGAGTTCGATTCAGTCTGATTCAGAGTCCGATTCAGAGTCCGATTCAGAGTCCGATTCAGAGTCCGATTCAGAGTCTGATTCAGAGTCCGATTCAGGGTCCGATTCAGAGTGCGATTCAGAGTCCGATTCAGAGTCTGATTCAGTCTGATTCAGAGTCCGATTCAGGGTCCGATTGGGAGTACGATTCAGTGTCCGATTCAGTCCGATTCAGAGTCCGATTCAGTCCGATTCAGAGTCCGATTCAGTCCGATTCAGGGTCCGATTCAGTCTGATTCAGAGTCCGATTCAGAGTCAGATTCAGAGTCCGATTCAGCCTGATTCAGAGTCCGATTCAGAGTCCGATTCAGAGTCCGATTCAGAGTCTGATTCAGAGTCCGATTCAGAGTCCGACTCAGAGTCCGATTCAGAGTCCGATTCAGATTCTGATTCAGAGTCCGATTCAGCCTGATTCAGGGTCCGATTCAGAGTCCGATTCAGAGTCTGATTCAGTCTGATTCAGAGTCCGATTCAGAGTCCGATTCAGAGTCTGATTCAGAGTCCAATTCAGGGTCCGATTCAGAGTCCGGTTCAGAGTCCGATTCAGAGTCTGATTCAGAGTCCGATTATGGGTCCGATTCAGAGTCCGATTCAGGGTCCGATTCAGGGTCCGATTCAGAGTCCGATTCAGTCTTATTCAGAGTCCGATTATGGGTCCGGTTCAGAGTCCGGTTCAGAGTCCGATTCAGAGTCCGATTCAGTGTCCGATTCAGAGTCCGATTCAGAGTCCGATTCAGAGTCCGATTCAGGGTCCGATTCAGAGTCCGATTCAGAGTCCAATTCAGGGTCCGATTCAGAGTCCGATTCAGGGTCCGATTCAGGGTCCGATTCAGGGTCCGATTCAGAGTCCGATTCAGTCTTATTCAGAGTCCGATTCAGTCTTATTCAGAGTCCGATTCAGGGTCCGATTCAGAGTCCGATTCAGAGTCCGGTTCAGAGTCTGATTCAGAGTCCGATTCAGAGTCCGAATCAGTCTGATTCAGAATCCGATTCAGGGTCCGATTCAGAGTCCGATTCAGTCTGATTCAGAGTCCGATTCAGAGTCTGATTCAGAGTCCGATTCAGGGTCCGATTCAGGGTCCGATTCAGGGTCTGATTTAGAGTCCGATTCAGAGTCCGATTCAGAGTCCGATTCAGTCTGATTCAGTGTCCGATTCAGGGTCCGATTCAGAGTCCGATTCAGAGTCCGATTCAGAGTCCGATTCAGGGTCCGATTCAGAGTCCGATTCAGAGTCTGATTCAGAGTCTGATTCAGAGTCCGATTCAGGGTCCCATTCAGAGTCCCATTCAGAGTTCGATTCAGTCTGATTCAGAGTCCGATTCAGAGTCCGATTCAGAGTCCGATTCAGAGTCTGATTCAGAGTCTTATTCAGAGTCCGATTCAGGGTCCGATTCAGGGTCCGATTCAGAGTCCGATTCAGAGTGCGATTCAGAGTCCGATTCAGAGTCTGATTCAGTCTGATTCAGAGTCCGATTCAGGGTCCGATTGGGAGTACGATTCAGTGTCCGATTCAGTCCGATTCAGAGTCCGATTCAGAGTCCGATTCAGTCCGATTCAGGGTCCGATTCAGTCTGATTCAGAGTCCGATTCAGAGTCAGATTCAGAGTCTGATTCAGAGTCTGATTCAGAGTCCGATTCAGAGTCCGACTCAGAGTCCGATTCAGAGTCCGATTCAGATTCTGATTCAGAGTCCGATTCAGCCTGATTCAGGGTCCGATTCAGAGTCCGATTCAGAGTCTGATTCAGTCTGATTCAGAGTCCGATTCAGAGTCCGATTCAGAGTCTGATTCAGAGTCCAATTCAGGGTCCGATTCAGAGTCCGGTTCAGAGTCCGATTCAGAGTCTGGATTCAGAGTCCGATTATGGGTCCGATTCAGAGTCCGATTCAGGGTCCGATTCAGGGTCCGATTCAGAGTCCGATTCAGTCTTATTCAGAGTCCGATTATGGGTCCGGTTCAGAGTCCGGTTCAGAGTCCGATTCAGAGTCCGATTCAGAGTCCGATTCAGAGTCCGATTCAGTGTCCGATTCAGAGTCCGATTCAGAGTCCGATTCAGAGTCCGATTCAGAGTCTGATTCAGAGTCTGATTCAGAGTCCGATTCAGAGTCCGATTCAGTCCGATTCAGTCTGATTCAGAGTCCGATTCAGAGTCCGATTCAGCGTCCGATTCAGGGTCCGATTCAGAGTCCGATTCAGGGTCCGATTCAGGGTCCGATTCAGTCCGATTCAGAGTCCGATTCAGTCCGATTCAGAGTCCGATTCAGTCTGATTCAGAGTCCGATTCAGAGTCAGATTCAGAGTCCGATTCAGCCTGATTCAGAGTCCGATTCAGAGTCCGATTCAGAGTCTGATTCAGAGTCTGATTCAGAGTCCGATTCAGAGTCCGACTCAGAGTCCGATTCAGAGTCCGATTCAGATTCTGATTCAGAGTCCGATTCAGCCTGATTCAGGGTCCGATTCAGAGTCCGATTCAGAGTCTGATTCAGTCTGATTCAGAGTCCGATTCAGAGTCCGATTCAGAGTCTGATTCAGAGTCCAATTCAGGGTCCGATTCAGAGTCCGGTTCAGAGTCCGATTCAGAGTCTGATTCAGAGTCCGATTATGGGTCCGATTCAGAGTCCGATTCAGGGTCCGATTCAGGGTCCGATTCAGAGTCCGATTCAGTCTTATTCAGAGTCCGATTATGGGTCCGGTTCAGAGTCCGGTTCAGAGTCCGATTCAGAGTCCGATTCAGAGTCCGATTCAGAGTCCGATTCAGTGTCCGATTCAGTGTCCGATTCAGAGTCCGATTCAGAGTCCGATTCAGGGTCCGATTCAGGGTCCGATTCAGAGTCCGATTCAGAGTCCGATTCAGGGTCCGATTCAGAGTCCGATTCAGGGTCCGATTCAGGGTCCGATTCAGGGTCCGATTCAGAGTCCGATTCAGAGTCCGATTCAGTCTTATTCAGAGTCCGATTCAGTCTTATTCAGAGTCCGATTCGGGGTCCGATTCAGAGTCCGATTCAGAGTCCGGTTCAGAGTCTGATTCAGAGTCCGATTCAGAGTCCGAATCAGTCTGATTCAGAATCCGATTCAGGGTCCGATTCAGAGTCCGATTCAGAGTCCGATTCAGTCTGATTCAGAGTCCGATTCAGAGTCTGATTCAGAGTCCGATTCAGGGTCCGATTCAGGGTCCGATTCAGGGTCTGATTTAGAGTCCGATTCAGAGTCCGATTCAGAGTCCGATTCAGTCTGATTCAGTCCGAGTCAGAGTCCGATTCAGGGTCCGATTCAGAGTCCGATTCAGAGTCCGATTCATAGTCCGATTCAGGGTCCGATTCAGAGTCCGATTCAGAGTCTGATTCAGAGTCTGATTCAGAGTCCGATTCAGGGTCCCATTCAGAGTCCCATTCAGAGTTCGATTCAGTCTGATTCAGAGTCCGATTCAGAGTCCGATTCAGAGTCCGATTCAGAGTCCGATTCAGAGTCTGATTCAGAGTCTTATTCAGAGTCCGATTCAGGGTCCGATTCAGGGTCCGATTCAGAGTCCGATTCAGAGTGCGATTCAGAGTCCGATTCAGAGTCTGATTCAGTCTGATTCAGAGTCCGATTCAGGGTCCGATTGGGAGTACGATTCAGTGTCCGATTCAGTCCGATTCAGAGTCCGATTCAGAGTCCGATTCAGTCCGATTCAGGGTCCGATTCAGTCTGATTCAGAGTCCGATTCAGAGTCAGATTCAGAGTCCGATTCAGCCTGATTCAGAGTCCGATTCAGAGTTTGATTCAGAGTCTGATTCAGAGTCTGATTCAGAGTCCGATTCAGAGTCCGACTCAGAGTCCGATTCAGAGTCCGATTCAGATTCTGATTCAGAGTCCGATTCAGCCTGATTCAGGGTCCGATTCAGAGTCCGATTCAGAGTCTGATTCAGTCTGATTCAGAGTCCGATTCAGAGTCCGATTCAGAGTCTGATTCAGAGTCCAATTCAGGGTCCGATTCAGAGTCCGGTTCAGAGTCCGATTCAGAGTCTGATTCAGTCTGATTCAGAGTCCGATTATGGGTCCGATTCAGAGTCCGATTCAGGGTCCGATTCAGGGTCCGATTCAGAGTCCGATTCAGTCTTATTCAGAGTCCGATTATGGGTCCGGTTCAGAGTCCGGTTCAGAGTCCGATTCAGAGTCCGATTCAGAGTCCGATTCAGTGTCCGATTCAGAGTCCAATTCAGAGTCCGATTCAGAGTCCGATTCAGAGTCCGATTCAGAGTCTGATTCAGAGTCTGATTCAGAGTCCGATTCAGAGTCCGATTCAGTCCGATTCAGTCTGATTCAGAGTCCGATTCAGAGTCCGATTCAGAGTCCGATTCAGCGTCCGATTCAGGGTCCGATTCAGAGTCCGATTCAGAGTCCGATTCAGGGTCCGATTCAGAGTCTGATTCAGAGTCCGATTTAGGGTCCGATTCAGAGTCCGATTCAGGGTCCGATCAGAGTCCGATTCAGTCAGATTCAGAGTCTGATTCAGTCTGATTCAGAGCCCGATTCAGAGTCCGATTCAGGGTCCGATTCAGAGTCCGATTAAGAGTCCGATTCAGAGTCCGATTCAGTCTGATTCAGAGTCCGACTCAGAGTCCGATTCAGAGTCCGATTCAGTCTGATTCAGAGTCCGATTCAGAGTCCGATTCAGGGTCCGATTGGGAGTACGATTCAGTGTCCGATTCAGTCCGATTCAGAGTCCGATTCAGTCCGATTCAGAGTCCGATTCAGTCCGATTCAGTCTGATTCAGAGTCCGATTCAGAGTCCAATTCAGAGTCGGGTTCAGAGTCCGATTCAGAGTCCGATTCAGAGTCCGATTCAGTCTGATTCAGAGTCCGATTCAGAGTGCGATTCAGTCTGATTCAGAGTCCGATTCAGAGTCGGGTTCAGAGTCCGACTCAGTCCGATTCAGAGTCCGATTCAGTCCGATTCAGAGTCCGATTCAGTCCGATTCAGAGTCCGATTCAGTCCGATTCAGTCTGATTCAGAGTCCGATTCAGAGTCCAATTCAGAGTCGGGTTCAGAGTCCGATTCAGAGTCCGATTCAGGGTCCGATTCAGTCTGATTCAGAGTCCGATTCAGAGTCAGATTCAGAGTCCGATTCAGCCTGATTCAGAGTCCGATTCAGAGTTTGATTCAGAGTCTGATTCAGAGTCCGATTCAGAGTCCGACTCAGAGTCCGATTCAGAGTCCGATTCAGATTCTGATTCAGAGTCCGATTCAGCCTGATTCAGGGTCCGATTCAGAGTCCGATTCAGAGTCTGATTCAGTCTGATTCAGAGTCCGATTCAGAGTCCGATTCAGAGTCTGATTCAGTCTGATTCAGAGTCCGATTATGGGTCCGATTCAGAGTCCGATTCAGGGTCCGATTCAGGGTCCGATTCAGAGTCCGATTCAGTCTTATTCAGAGTCCGATTATGGGTCCGGTTCAGAGTCCGGTTCAGAGTCCGATTCAGAGTCCGATTCAGAGTCCGATTCAGAGTCCGATTCAGAGTCCGATTCAGAGTCCGATTCAGAGTCTGATTCAGAGTCCGATTCAGAGTCCGATTCAGTCTGATTCAGTCTGATTCAGAGTCCGATTCAGAGTCCGATTCAGAGTCCGATTCAGCGTCCGATTCAGGGTCCGATTCAGAGTCTGATTCAGAGTCCGATTTAGGGTCCGATTCAGAGTCCGATTCAGGGTCCGATCAGAGTCCGATTCAGTCAGATTCAGAGTCTGATTCAGTCTGATTCAGAGCCCGATTCAGAGTCCGATTCAGGGTCCGATTCAGAGTCCGATTAAGAGTCCGATTCAGAGTCCGATTCAGTCTGATTCAGAGTCCGACTCAGAGTCCGATTCAGAGTCCGATTCAGTCTGATTCAGAGTCCGATTCAGAGTCCGATTCAGGGTCCGATTGGGAGTACGATTCAGTGTCCGATTCAGTCCGATTCAGAGTCCGATTCAGTCCGATTCAGAGTCCGATTCAGTCTGATTCAGAGTCCGATTCAGAGTCCAATTCAGAGTCGGGTTCAGAGTCCGATTCAGAGTCCGATTCAGAGTCCGATTCAGTCTGATTCAGAGTCCGATTCAGAGTCCGATTCAGTCTGATTCAGAGTCCGATTCAGAGTCGGGTTCAGAGTCCGACTCAGTCCGATTCAGAGTCCAGTTCAGAGTCCATTTCAGAGTCCGATTCAGAGTCCATTTCAGAGTCCGATTCAGAGTCCGATTTAGAGTCCATTTCAGAGTCCGATTCAGAGTCCATTTCAGAGTCCGATTCAGAGTCCGATTCAGAGTCCGATTTAGAGTCCGATTCAGAGTCCGATTCAGTCCGATTCAGAGTACGATTCAGTCAGATTCAGAGTCTTATTCAGAGTCCGATTCAGAGTCCGATTCAGGGTCCGATTCAGAGTCCGATTCAGGGTCCGATTGGGAGTACGATTCAGTGTCCGATTCAGTCCGATTCAGAGTCCGATTCAGTCCGATTCAGAGTCCGATTCAGAGTCAGATTCAGAGTCCAATTCAGAGTCCGATTCAGAGTCGGGTTCAGAGTCCGATTCAGAGTCCGATTCAGTCTGATTCAGAGTCCGATTCAGAGTCCGATTCAGAGTCGGGTTCAGAGTCCGATTCAGAGTCCGATTCAGGGTCCGATTCAGTCTGATTCAGAGTCCGATTCAGAGTCAGATTCAGAGTCCGATTCAGCCTGATTCAGAGTCCGATTCAGAGTTTGATTCAGAGTCTGATTCAGAGTCCGATTCAGAGTCCGACTCAGAGCCCGATTCAGAGTCCGATTCAGATTCTGATTCAGAGTCCGATTCAGCCTGATTCAGGGTCCGATTCAGAGTCCGATTCAGAGTCTGATTCAGTCTGATTCAGAGTCCGATTCAGAGTCCGATTCAGAGTCTGATTCAGTCTGATTCAGAGTCCGATTATGGGTCCGATTCAGAGTCCGATTCAGGGTCCGATTCAGGGTCCGATTCAGAGTCCGATTCAGTCTTATTCAGAGTCCGATTATGGGTCCGGTTCAGAGTCCGGTTCAGAGTCCGATTCAGAGTCCGATTCAGAGTCCGATTCAGAGTCCGATTCAGAGTCCGATTCAGAGTCCGATTCAGAGTCTGATTCAGAGTCCGATTCAGAGTCCGATTCAGTCTGATTCAGTCTGATTCAGAGTCCGATTCAGAGTCCGATTCAGAGTCCGATTCAGCGTCCGATTCAGGGTCCGATTCAGAGTCTGATTCAGAGTCCGATTTAGGGTCCGATTCAGAGTCCGATTCAGGGTCCGATCAGAGTCCGATTCAGTCAGATTCAGAGTCTGATTCAGTCTGATTCAGAGCCCGATTCAGAGTCCGATTCAGGGTCCGATTCAGAGTCCGATTAAGAGTCCGATTCAGAGTCCGATTCAGTCTGATTCAGAGTCCGACTCAGAGTCCGATTCAGAGTCCGATTCAGTCTGATTCAGAGTCCGATTCAGAGTCCGATTCAGGGTCCGATTGGGAGTACGATTCAGTGTCCGATTCAGTCCGATTCAGAGTCCGATTCAGTCCGATTCAGAGTCCGATTCAGTCTGATTCAGAGTCCGATTCAGAGTCCAATTCAGAGTCGGGTTCAGAGTCCGATTCAGAGTCCGATTCAGAGTCCGATTCAGTCTGATTCAGAGTCCGATTCAGAGTCCGATTCAGTCTGATTCAGAGTCCGATTCAGAGTCGGGTTCAGAGTCCGACTCAGTCCGATTCAGAGTCCAGTTCAGAGTCCATTTCAGAGTCCGATTCAGAGTCCATTTCAGAGTCCGATTCAGAGTCCGATTTAGAGTCCATTTCAGAGTCCGATTCAGAGTCCATTTCAGAGTCCGATTCAGAGTCCGATTCAGAGTCCGATTTAGAGTCCGATTCAGAGTCCGATTCAGTCCGATTCAGAGTACGATTCAGTAAGATTCAGAGTCTTATTCAGAGTCCGATTCAGAGTCCGATTCAGGGTCCGATTCAGAGTCCGATTCAGGGTCCGATTGGGAGTACGATTCAGTGTCCGATTCAGTCCGATTCAGAGTCCGATTCAGTCCGATTCAGAGTCCGATTCAGAGTCAGATTCAGAGTCCAATTCAGAGTCCGATTCAGAGTCGGGTTCAGAGTCCGATTCAGAGTCCGATTCAGTCTGATTCAGAGTCCGATTCAGAGTCCGATTCAGTCTGATTCAGAGTCCGATTCAGAGTCGGGTTCAGAGTCCGACTCAGTCCAATTCAGAGTCCGATTCAGAGTCCAATTCAGAGTCCGATTCAGTCTGATTCAGAGTCCGATTCAGTCTGATTCAGAGTCTGATTCAGAGTCCGATTCAGAGTCCGATTCAGAGTCCGATTCAGTCTGATTCAGAGTCCGATTCAGGGTCCGATTCAGAGTCCGATTCAGAGTCCGATTCAGAGTCCGATTCAGCGTCCGATTCAGGGTCCGATTCAGAGTCCGATTCAGAGTCCGATTCAGGGTCCGATTCAGAGTCTGATTCAGAGTCCGATTCAGGGTCCGATTCAGAGTCCGATTCAGGGTCCGATCAGAGTCCGATTCAGTCAGATTCAGAGTCCGATTCAGTCTGATTCAGAGCCCGATTCAGAGTCCGATTCAGGGTCCGATTCAGAGTCCGATTAAGAGTCCGATTCAGAGTCCGATTCAGTCTGATTCAGAGTCCGACTCAGAGTCCGATTCAGAGTCCGATTCAGTCTGATTCAGAGTCCGATTCAGAGTCCGATTCAGGGTCCGATTGGGAGTACGATTCAGTGTCCGATTCAGAGTCCGATTCAGTCCGATTCAGAGTCCGATTCAGTCCGATTCAGTCTGATTCAGAGTCCGATTCAGAGTCCAATTCAGAGTCGGGTTCAGAGTCCGATTCAGAGTCCGTTTCAGAGTCCGATTCAGTCTGATTCAGAGTCCGATTCAGAGTCCGATTCAGTCTGATTCAGAGTCCGATTCAGAGTCGGGTTCAGAGTCCGACTCAGTCCGATTCAGAGTCCGATTCAGTCCGATTCAGAGTCCATTTCAGAGTCCGATTCAGAGTCCATTTCAGAGTCCGATTCAGAGTCCGATTTAGAGTCCATTTCAGAGTCCGATTCAGTCCATTTCAGAGTCCGATTCAGAGTCCGATTTAGAGTCCGATTCAGAGTCCGATTCAGAGTCCGATTCAGTCCGATTCAGAGTACGATTCAGTCAGATTCAGAGTCTTATTCAGAGTCCGATTCAGAGTCCGATTCAGGGTCCGATTCAGAGTCCGATTCAGGGTCCGATTGGGAGTACGATTCAGTGTCCGATTCAGTCCGATTCAGAGTCCGATTCAGTCCGATTCAGAGTCCGATTCAGAGTCAGATTCAGAGTCCAATTCAGAGTCCAATTCAGAGTCGGGTTCAGAGTCCGATTCAGAGTCCGATTCAGTCCGATTCAGTCTGATTCAGAGTCCGATTCAGAGTCCGATTCAGTCTGATTCAGAGTCCGATTCAGAGTCCGATTCAGGGTCCGATTGGGAGTACGATTCAGTGTCCGATTCAGTCCGATTCAGAGTCCGATTCAGTCCGATTCAGAGTCCGATTCAGTCCGATTCAGTCTGATTCAGAGTCCGATTCAGAGTCCAATTCAGAGTCGGGTTCAGAGTCCGATTCAGAGTCCGATTCAGAGTCCGATTCAGTCTGATTCAGAGTCCGATTCAGAGTGCGATTCAGTCTGATTCAGAGTCCGATTCAGAGTCGGGTTCAGAGTCCGACTCAGTCCGATTCAGAGTCCGATTCAGTCCGATTCAGAGTCCGATTCAGTCCGATTCAGAGTCCGATTCAGTCCGATTCAGTCTGATTCAGAGTCCGATTCAGAGTCCAATTCAGAGTCGGGTTCAGAGTCCGATTCAGAGTCCGATTCAGGGTCCGATTCAGTCTGATTCAGAGTCCGATTCAGAGTCAGATTCAGAGTCCGATTCAGCCTGATTCAGAGTCCGATTCAGAGTTTGATTCAGAGTCTGATTCAGAGTCCGATTCAGAGTCCGACTCAGAGTCCGATTCAGAGTCCGATTCAGATTCTGATTCAGAGTCCGATTCAGCCTGATTCAGGGTCCGATTCAGAGTCCGATTCAGAGTCTGATTCAGTCTGATTCAGAGTCCGATTCAGAGTCCGATTCAGAGTCTGATTCAGTCTGATTCAGAGTCCGATTATGGGTCCGATTCAGAGTCCGATTCAGGGTCCGATTCAGGGTCCGATTCAGAGTCCGATTCAGTCTTATTCAGAGTCCGATTATGGGTCCGGTTCAGAGTCCGGTTCAGAGTCCGATTCAGAGTCCGATTCAGAGTCCGATTCAGAGTCCGATTCAGTGTCCGATTCAGAGTCCGATTCAGAGTCCGATTCAGAGTCTGATTCAGAGTCTGATTCAGAGTCCGATTTAGGGTCCGATTCAGAGTCCGATTCAGGGTCCGATCAGAGTCCGATTCAGTCAGATTCAGAGTCTGATTCAGTCTGATTCAGAGCCCGATTCAGAGTCCGATTCAGGGTCCGATTCAGAGTCCGATTAAGAGTCCGATTCAGAGTCCGATTCAGTCTGATTCAGAGTCCGACTCAGAGTCCGATTCAGAGTCCGATTCAGTCTGATTCAGAGTCCGATTCAGAGTCCGATTCAGGGTCCGATTGGGAGTACGATTCAGTGTCCGATTCAGTCCGATTCAGAGTCCGATTCAGTCCGATTCAGAGTCCGATTCAGTCTGATTCAGAGTCCGATTCAGAGTCCAATTCAGAGTCGGGTTCAGAGTCCGATTCAGAGTCCGATTCAGAGTCCGATTCAGTCTGATTCAGAGTCCGATTCAGAGTCCGATTCAGTCTGATTCAGAGTCCGATTCAGAGTCGGGTTCAGAGTCCGACTCAGTCCGATTCAGAGTCCAGTTCAGAGTCCATTTCAGAGTCCGATTCAGAGTCCATTTCAGAGTCCGATTCAGAGTCCGATTTAGAGTCCATTTCAGAGTCCGATTCAGAGTCCATTTCAG
Source organism: Cyprinodon diabolis (assembly GCA_030533445.1). Lineage (NCBI taxonomy): Eukaryota > Metazoa > Chordata > Actinopteri > Cyprinodontiformes > Cyprinodontidae > Cyprinodon > Cyprinodon diabolis. Next base: position 559,494 of record CM060080.1, on the reverse strand, counting down.
AGTCCGATTCAGAGTCCGATTCAGAGTCCGATTTAGAGTCCGATTCAGAGTCCGATTCAGTCCGATTCAGAGTACGATTCAGTCAGATTCAGAGTCTTATTCAGAGTCCGATTCAGAGTCCGATTCAGGGTCCGATTCAGAGTCCGATTCAGGGTCCGATTGGGAGTACGATTCAGTGTCCGATTCAGAGTCCGATACAGTCCGATTCAGAGTCCGATTCAGAGTCAGATTCAGAGTCCAATTCAGAGTCCGATTCAGAGTCGGGTTCAGAGTCCGATTCAGAGTCCGATTCAGTCTGATTCAGAGTCCGATTCAGAGTCCGATTCAGTCTGATTCAGAGTCCGATTCAGAGTCGGGTTCAGAGTCCGACTCAGTCCAATTCAGAGTCCGATTCAGAGTCCAATTCAGAGTCCGATTCAGTCTGATTCAGAGTCCGATTCAGTCTGATTCAGAGTCTGATTCAGAGTCCGATTCAGAGTCCGATTCAGAGTCCGATTCAGTCTGATTCAGAGTCCGATTCAGGGTCCGATTCAGAGTCCGATTCAGAGTCCGATTCAGAGTCCGATTCAGCGTCCGATTCAGGGTCCGATTCAGAGTCCGATTCAGAGTCCGATTCAGGGTCCGATTCAGAGTCTGATTCAGAGTCCGATTCAGGGTCCGATTCAGAGTCCGATTCAGGGTCCGATCAGAGTCCGATTCAGTCAGATTCAGAGTCCGATTCAGTCTGATTCAGAGCCCGATTCAGAGTCCGATTCAGGGTCCGATTCAGAGTCCGATTAAGAGTCCGATTCAGAGTCCGATTCAGTCTGATTCAGAGTCCGACTCAGAGTCCGATTCAGAGTCCGATTCAGTCTGATTCAGAGTCCGATTCAGAGTCCGATTCAGGGTCCGATTGGGAGTACGATTCAGTGTCCGATTCAGAGTCCGATTCAGTCCGATTCAGAGTCCGATTCAGTCCGATTCAGTCTGATTCAGAGTCCGATTCAGAGTCCAATTCAGAGTCGGGTTCAGAGTCCGATTCAGAGTCCGTTTCAGAGTCCGATTCAGTCTGATTCAGAGTCCGATTCAGAGTCCGATTCAGTCTGATTCAGAGTCCGATTCAGAGTCGGGTTCAGAGTCCGACTCAGTCCGATTCAGAGTCCGATTCAGTCCGATTCAGAGTCCATTTCAGAGTCCGATTCAGAGTCCATTTCAGAGTCCGATTCAGAGTCCGATTTAGAGTCCATTTCAGAGTCCGATTCAGTCCATTTCAGAGTCCGATTCAGAGTCCGATTTAGAGTCCGATTCAGAGTCCGATTCAGAGTCCGATTCAGTCCGATTCAGAGTACGATTCAGTCAGATTCAGAGTCTTATTCAGAGTCCGATTCAGAGTCCGATTCAGGGTCCGATTCAGAGTCCGATTCAGGGTCCGATTGGGAGTACGATTCAGTGTCCGATTCAGTCCGATTCAGAGTCCGATTCAGTCCGATTCAGAGTCCGATTCAGAGTCAGATTCAGAGTCCAATTCAGAGTCCAATTCAGAGTCGGGTTCAGAGTCCGATTCAGAGTCTGATTCAGTCCGATTCAGTCTGATTCAGAGTCCGATTCAGAGTCCGATTCAGTCTGATTCAGAGTCCGATTCAGAGTCGGGTTCAGAGTCCGACTCAGTCCAATTCAGAGTCCGATTCAGAGTCCAATTCAGAGTCCGATTCAGTCTGATTCAGAGTCCGATTCAGTCTGATTCAGAGTCCGATTCAGAGTCGGGTTCAGAGTCCAACTCAGTCCGATTCAGAGTCTGATTCAGAGTCCGATTCAGTCCGATTCAGAGTCCGATTCAGTCCGATTCAGAGTCCGATTCAGAGTCCGATTCAGTCTGATTCAGAGTCCGATTCAGAGTCCGACTTAGTCCGATTCAGAGTCAGATTCAGAGTCCGATTCAGTCCGATTCAGAGTCCGATTCAGTCCGATTCAGAGTCCAATTCAGAGTCCGATTCAGTCTGATTCAGAGTCTGATTCAGAGTCCGATTCAGAGTCGGGTTCAGAATCCAATGTAGAGTCCAAATAAAAGTCAGATTCAGTCAATGAGTCGATGCAATCAGCTGGTTTTCCTTAGATAGAAAACTTTGAATCAATCTGACTGGATGATCTGGTGACCTGGAAAGTGACCTGAGATGACATGATGTGAATTGGAGCTATAGAAATAAAATGAATAGAATTGAAGTGAACTGAATTGTATTGAATTGAACTGAACTGCAGGCGGAGGTCCTGGGCAGCACCACCACAGCTTTAGGGATAACCACCTCCATCCCTGAGGCTCCTGCCATGGAGAAAATCAGCATGAAGCTGAACAAACTCCATCAGGAATATTCTCCACAGAGGAAGATTGAGCTGCTGCTGAAGACCTGTAAGATCATCTATGACTCCATGTCCATCAGCTGTCCAGGTCCGTGCCGCTTTCTCTCTGAAGAGCTGCTAGAAACCAGTCCAGCCTCAGGCCTCGCTGCCCAACGTCCTGCATGTTCTCGACACTGATCTCTAATTTATTCACTGGATCGCCGATAGCCCAAAAAAAAGTGAAGCCACCGACCGCCATATTGGTACTCCCACGGAAACGCGCCATAAAAATGATTACATGTGTAGTTCCTCCCAGATTTAAGTTAAAAACAATCCACTGGACTTTGTTTCCAAGTTTGTTTTTCATCCAGGAAGCTTTTTCAATTCAAAATGTCAGAAGTTTAGATGACTGAGCCCAGCCTCCCTGTGCAGCATCTGGCTGCTAAAACCAGCAGTTTTCTGTCTGCAGGAAGTCGTTCCACTGGTAATTTCCCAGTCAGTGGATGAACTAAGCAATAAATCCATCTATAGCCGATGGATCCTATAGTTTAGTTTGCAGACTAACATTAGTCTGGCTATCTGGGACTGACTGGAAGACATTGACTGAGTTAGACACTGACATTGGGTCTAATGTTAGAAAATAGAGGAAATAGAAAATAATTCACTGGGAGATGTTAATGCAGTCATTCTTTATTCAGTGGATGATGCTGTCGTTTTTACAGTGTTTGGTTTATTTCTCATTTGAAAAAGTCATGAACTGAAATTTATTGCAGGTTATATTGATGGAAAAAAGCAACTCAAACATTTTAAAGGCTAATGCAGCATAAAGTATACAGCTTCATTCACAATAAAATACTACAGCATTAAAATAGCATTAACAGACACGGACGGCTGATTCAGTTTGATCGTCATCAATTTAGCACTTTTGGCTCATCTGCTCCATTAACACATTAATTTTATTGTGGTGGAGTTTGTATATGTTATATTACATGTGGGGAATTTACACCCAATAGACCACCCGGTTACACATGATTTATAGACTTCATTGGTTTCATAATGACTATTCAATGTGATGGGCCTATTTCTCTTATTCTAAGTTAAAGTTAATCTACTGATGCTATGAAACAGCCAGTCTGCGTCAAACTGATGAATTTATCTTAAGACTTTTAAAATAAAGTCCCCCTGAAAATGAGAACATCATTGTTGTCCGATGCTGTAGTGCGGATTGTTTACATTGCGACCGGTCAAGGGAGTACCAATATGGCGGCCGGTGGCTTCCCTCCACCCCATACTACCAACAGGCAATCAGCAATCCAGTGAATAAATAGAGATTGTTCTCATGGGTCTTCAGCGGGTCTGTTGACCTGCCTGAGGAGACACCTGCAGGATGAGGGCCATGGAGGGCCGCCGCTGGACAGCTCTGATCTAACGGGTGGTCTCTGAACAGGGCGGGCTCACGGCGCCGATGACTTCCTTCCTGTAATGATGTACGTCCTGGCCAGATCCAACCTGGCCGCCTTGCAGCTGGACGTGGAGTACATGATGGAGTTGATGGACCCGGCCTTAACGCTGGGAGAGGGTGAGAACATGCCTGTAGGGGTCCCCCCCATTAAAGGAGGGTTAATATTATGCGATGTTGAGGCTTTGTCCCTGAACGCACCTCTCCCCTCTCTGGGTTCAGGTTCCTACTATCTGACCACCACCTATGGGGCGCTGGAGCACATCAAGACGTTTGACCAGCAGAGGTCAGCGACGCGGCAGCTGAGCAGAGAGGTTCAGGACTCCATCCACCGCTGGGAGAGACGGCGGACGCTCAACCAGGAGCGAGTGGGCCAGGGTTCCGTTCGGGTACAAACACACAGAACCAGATCTTCAGGGACTCAGAGTTCTGCTACTCAGAACCTAATGGATCCACGGTTTGTTGCTTCTGCAGGACTTCCTCACCGTGTACTGTCCTGAGATTGGTGCTGACCCCAAAACTCTGGGTGTCGTCCCCTCCATGACCATCAAGGAGCTGACCGAGCAGTGCGCTGCACGCTTTGAACAAGGTACCGGCTCTGACATCACTTCCTGTTTCTGGGAGGGTTTCTATGCAGAACGAGCTGAGCTGGAATCTAATGGTGACGGAGGCTGCAGCCCCGTGGTGGGCTGTTTGATGGGTGTTCCTCTGGAAATGAACGGGAGGTTCTACGGTGTGGGGTCACTGAGCGGCTGTGGTTCTGATCCAATATGTCTCTGTTGTTCAGACTCCTACACGCTGAGCGTCTACATGGACGGGGTTCTGCAGCCGGTGGTTCCGTCGGACCTGGCTCTGAGTGTAAAGAACAGCTGCCAGCCAGGAGCCTACTGCTTCCTCTTCCATCCCATCGACCGACCCGCCGTCCCGCAGGTCCCCGCCTGTCTCACAGAACCGCCTCTTCCTCTACTGACGGAACAGACCGCCAGCGGGACAACCGAGCCAGAAGAGGAGGAGACTCTGATCAACCTTTAACCCATCCAGAACCAGAACCAGGGTACTGCCTGGTAGCTGCATCAGGATGGCACTGATGCAGTTTAGCTTCTGGATGCAGTTGAAACTGAAGAGACTCTAGAGGAGATGTTCAGAACCAAAGAGACCCAGGTTTCTGGTCAGAGGGTCTGGAACCCTGGCAGACGGGTCAGAACTCTTCCTAATAATCTTTATTATGTAATCATCTATATTTGACTTTGTGAGATTCAGGCCGGCTGGTTCTGAAAGCTGGAAGGTTCTGTTTACTTCATTCAGTGTTTCTCTGTTGAAGGAAGCAGCTGTTGGGTCAGAACCGGATCAGACCACTAACTGAAGTTTCTGTTACATAGATTTGGTCCGAGTGTTTCAGAGACAAAGATCCGGGTCTCGTTTCTTCTTGGGTCCCAGCAGGTTCTGGAGATTCTGTTTCTGGATCTCCCTGACTGCTAGATGACGCAGCAGACCCCTGCTGGTCAGGCAGACCAGCAGGGGTCGCTGTGGACGATTTTTATCCTTTAGAAAACACAGAGGCAGCAGCGCTGAAATGCTGCAAAGTAACAATGACACTTTGGACCATTCCGTGTTCTGGTTCTGTTGGGATCCCTACAGAACCAGTAGGGACCTTTGGATGGATGACAGGAAGTGAAACATTTAACTGACAGTTTTCAGGTTTTCTATGATTCTCACTGATGAGATTCTGTAGAAACTGGACCTGGAGGTTCTGTTTGACCTGAAAGATCTACAGGAACCATTGCAAACACATGAAAGTGGGACCACTGGAAGGTTTTGACTGGTTCATAATGACTTCCAGTTTCCCTCAGGGGGGTTCATCCTCCTAGGATCACACACACACCTAGAATGAGGAGGAACCAGGAGGAACCAGGAGGACCAGTCCCTGCTGGGTTCTGGTCAGATGATGCTCTTTTTTCTCAGGCAGCCATGTTGGATGTAAATGACCCGTTTTTTTAATAAATATTCAGACGCATTTTATTTTCCTCTTTTTATAATCAATTATATTAAAATAAGGAATAAATGATCCAAACATTAAATAATCACAATGATTTGATAATTGCTCCTCATTAGTGTCCCCGCTGGGCTTCCGTAGGTTTGTTAAAGACCAAAAGAACTAAAAGCAGGGAAATGTTCCGATCACCGGAACCGGACCGGACAGGACCGGTCTGCCATCCTGGGTAGAACCTGGGTATTTCCCCCTGGGTTTTGTCTGGCAGGTTGTAATCCTGACCCTCATCCCCTCAGAGATCCACGGGTCCACTCCGCCACCATCTGAGCCACGTCCCGACCTGCGTCCAGAACAAAGGCGTGCCGGATGCCTTTCTCACAGAGCCGGAAGTCTCCATGTGGGAAATCCCTCCTGATGTCCTGGAAGTAGGTGACGGGACACCAGTGGTCCGACACTCCGTAGTAAAACAGGAGCTGAGGAACAGGAAGTGTTTGAGTCTCCAGAACGGAACCCGTCCTCTGGGTCCAAAAAGGAGGACAGATGCTCTCTCACCTTGTCCAGGTTCTTCTGGATCGTCACGTTGTCTCTCTCCAGAACCATCCTCATTTCTTGCCCTCCTAGGTACAAAGCGTTCACTGCAGCAGGAAACAGACAGCAGAACATCACAGGAGGTTCTGAAAGATCAGACGGTCACAGAGAAGAACCCGACCATGAAGACGGGTCCGGTTCCACCAACAGAACCGCGAAAATTCAGGCAGAACCACTAAACCTTCTACAGCAGGTTCTGTTCCAGAACCGCAGGTTCCACCACCTGATCAACTCTGTCTCCATGGTTCCGTGTTTCTGTAGGACGCCGGTTCTGATCCGGTTCTTCACTGCAGCTGGATTCTGATTGGCTGATTTATTTCATAAAGTGATTGTATTCTTTGCTGTAAAAAATGAAATTACAGTTATTTGAACTTCTAGATGATCCTTCATTCTTCATAACCCTGACCTCTGACCCCATGATGAAGACGCTCTTCATCATCCTCTGCTGAATCACTAACAGGCCCCTAAGACCTCTGTTTACGGCTCTGCCCCATTAAGGGCCGTCCCAAACCCCTAGTGGTCAACGAGAGTATTGCAGGGGGTGCGTGAAAATATTAAATTTATTAGGCAATAAAATAAAATAGAACTGGAATCTTTTCTGCTTTCTGAGAAGCCAATTAAAATAAACCAAATAGTTTTTCTTTGCAGAGAACAGACTGCAGAGAACAGACTGGATGCAGAGAACAGACTGGATGTAGAGAACAGTCTGCAGAGAACAGACTGGATGTAGAGAACAGTCTGCAGAGAACAGACTGGATGTAGAGAACAGACTGCAGAGAACAGACTGGATGCAGAGAACAGACTGGATGTAGAGAACAGACTGCAGAGAACAGACTGGATGTAGAGAACAGACTGCAGAGAACAGACTGGATGCAGAGAACAGACTGGATGTAGAGAACAGTCTGCAGAGAACAGACTGGATGCAGAGAACAGACTGGATGTAGAGAACAGACTGGATGTAGAGAACAGACTGCAGAGAACAGACTGGATGTAGAGAACAGACTGGATGTAGAGAACAGACTGGATGTAGAGAACAGTCTGCAGAGAACAGACTGGATGTAGAGAACAGACTGCAGAGAACAGACTGGATGTAGAGAACAGACTGGATGTAGAGAACAGTCTGCAGAGAACAGACTGGATGCAGAGAACAGACTGGATGTAGAGAACAGACTGGATGTAGAGAACAGTCTGCAGAGAACAGACTGGATGTAGAGAATAGACTGCAGAGAACAGACTGGATGTAGAGAACAGACTGCAGAGAACAGACTGGATGCAGAGAACAGACTGGATGCAGAGAACAGACTGGATGTAGAGAACAGACTGGATGCAGAGAACAGACTGGATGTAGAGAACAGACTGCAGAGAACAGACTGGATGCAGAGAACAGACTGGATGTAGAGAACAGACTGGATGCAGAGAACAGACTGGATGTAGAGAACAGACTGCAGAGAACAGACTGGATGTAGAGAACAGACTGCAGAGAACAGACTGGATGCAGAGAACAGACTGGATGTAGAGAACAGACTGGATGCAGAGAACAGACTGGATGTAGAGAACAGTCTGGATGTAAAGAACAGACTGCAGAGAACAGACTGGATGTAGAGAACAGACTGGATGCAGAGAATAGACTGGATGTAGAGAACAGTCTGCAGAGAACAGACTGGATGTAGAGAACAGACTGGATGCAGAGAACAGACTGGATGTAGAGAACAGTCTGCAGAGAACAGACTGCAGAGAACAGACTGGATGCAGAGAACAGACTGGATGTAGAGAACAGACTGGATGTAGAGAACAGTCTGCAGAGAACAGACTGGATGTAGAGAACAGACTGCAGAGAACAGAATGGATGCAGAGAACAGACTGGATGTAGAGAACAGACTGGATGTAGAGAACAGACTGCAGAGAACAGACTGGATGTAGAGAACAGTCTGCAGAGAACAGACTGGATGTAGAGAACAGACTGCAGAGAACAGACTGGATGCAGAGAACAGACTGGATGTAGAGAACAGACTGGATGCAGAGAACAGACTGGATGTAGAGAACAGACTGCAGAGAACAGACTGGATGTAGAGAACAGACTGCAGAGAACAGACTGGATGCAGAGAACAGACTGGATGTAGAGAACAGACTGGATGCAGAGAACAGACTGGATGCAGAGAACAGACTGCAGAGAACAGACTGGATGTAGAGAACAGACTGCAGAGAACAGACTGGATGCAGAGAACAGACTGGATGTAGAGAACAGACTGGATGCAGAGAACAGACTGGATGTAGAGAACAGTCTGGATGTAAAGAACAGACTGCAGAGAACAGACTGGATGTAGAGAACAGACTGGATGCAGAGAATAGACTGGATGTAGAGAACAGTCTGCAGAGAACAGACTGGATGTAGAGAACAGACTGGATGCAGAGAACAGACTGGATGTAGAGAACAGTCTGCAGAGAACAGACTGGATGTAGAGAACAGACTGCAGAGAACAGACTGGATGCAGAGAACAGACTGGATGTAGAGAACAGACTGGATGTAGAGAACAGTCTGCAGAGAACAGACTGGATGTAGAGAACAGACTGCAGAGAACAGACTGGATGCAGAGAACAGACTGGATGTAGAGAACAGACTGGATGTAGAGAACAGACTGGATGTAGAGAACAGACTGCAGAGAACAGACTGGATGTAGAGAACAGTCTGCAGAGAACAGACTGGATGTAGAGAACAGACTGGATGTAGAGAACAGTCTGGATGCAGAGAACAGTCTGGATGTAGAGAACAGTCTGCAGAGAACAGACTGGATGTAGAGAACAGACTGCAGAGAACAGACTGGATGTAGAGAACAGTCTGCAGAGAACAGACTGGATGTAGAGAACAGACTGGATGTAGAGAACAGACTGCAGAGAACAGACTGGATGTAGAGAACAGTCTGCAGAGAACAGACTGGATGTAGAGAACAGACTGCAGAGAACAGACTGGATGTAGAGAACAGTCTGCAGAGAACAGACTGGATGTAGAGAACAGTCTGCAGAGAACAGACTGGATGTAGAGAACAGACTGGATGTAGAGAACAGACTGCAGAGAACAGACTGGATGTAGAGAACAGTCTGCAGAGAACAGACTTGATGCAGAGAACAGACTGGATGTAGAGAACAGACTGGATGTAGAGAACAGACTGCAGAGAACAGACTGGATGTAGAGAACAGTCTGCAGAGAACAGACTGGATGTAGAGAACAGACTTGATGTAGAGAACAGACTGCAGAGAACAGACTGGATGTAGAGAACAGACTGGATGCAGAGAACAGACTGGATGTAGAGAACAGTCTGCAGAGAACAGACTGGATGTAGAGAACAGACTGCAGAGAACAGACTGGATGCAGAGAACAGACTGGATGTAGAGAACAGACTGGATGTAGAGAACAGTCTGCAGAGAACAGACTGGATGTAGAGAACAGACTGCAGAGAACAGACTGGATGCAGAGAACAGACTGGATGTAGAGAACAGACTGGATGTAGAGAACAGACTGCAGAGAACAGACTGGATGTAGAGAACAGTCTGCAGAGAACAGACTGGATGTAGAGAACAGACTGGATGTAGAGAACAGTCTGGATGCAGAGAACAGTCTGGATGTAGAGAACAGTCTGCAGAGAACAGACTGGATGTAGAGAACAGACTGGATGTAGAGAACAGACTGCAGAGAACAGACTGGATGTAGAGAACAGTCTGCAGAGAACAGACTGGATGTAGAGAACAGACTGGATGTAGAGAACAGACTGCAGAGAACAGACTGGATTCAGAGAACAGACTGGATGTAGAGAACAGACTGCAGAGAACAGACTGGATGTAGAGAACAGTCTGCAGAGAACAGACTGGATGCAGAGAACAGACTGGATGTAGAGAACAGTCTGCAGAGAACAGTCTGGATGTAGAGAACAGTCTGGTTGTAGAGAACAGACTGCAGAGAACAGACTGGATGTAGAGAACAGTCTGCAGAGAACAGACTGGATGTAGAGAACAGACTGGATGTAGAGAACAGTCTGGATGCAGAGAACAGTCTGGATGTAGAGAACAGTCTGCAGAGAACAGACTGGATGTAGAGAACAGACTGCAGAGAACAGACTGGATGTAGAGAACAGTCTGCAGAGAACAGACTGGATGTAGAGAACAGACTGGATGTAGAGAACAGACTGCAGAGAACAGACTGGATGTAGAGAACAGTCTGCAGAGAACAGACTGGATGTAGAGAACAGTCTGCAGAGAACAGACTGGATGCAGAGAACAGACTGGATGTAGACAACAGACTGGATGTAGAGAACAGACTGCAGAGAACAGACTGGATGTAGAGAACAGTCTGCAGAGAACAGACTGGATGTAGAGAACAGACTGGATGTAGAGAACAGACTGGATGTAGAGAACAGACTGCAGAGAACAGACTGGATGTAGAGAACAGATTGGATGTAGAGAACAGACTGGATGTAGAGAACAGACTGCAGAGAACAGACTGGATTCAGAGAACAGACTGGATGTAGAGAACAGACTGCAGAGAACAGACTGGATGTAGAGAACAGTCTGCAGAGAACAGACTGGATGCAGAGAACAGACTGGATGTAGAGAACAAACTGGATGTAGGGAACAGACTGGATGTAGAGAACAGACTGGATGTAGAGAACAGTCTGGATGTAGAGAACAGACTGCAGAGAACAGACTGGATGCAGAGAACAGACTGGATGTAGAGAACAGTCTGCAGAGAACAGACTGGATGCAGAGAACAGACTGGATGTAGAGAACAGACTGGATGCAGAGAACAGACTGGATGTAGAGAACAGACTGGATGTAGAGAACAGACTGCAGAGAACAGACTGGATGTAGAGAAAAGTCTGCAGAGAACAGACTGGATGCAGAGAACAGACTGGATGTAGAGAACAGACTGGATGTAGAGAACAGACTGCAGAGAACAGACTGGATGTAGAGAACAGACTGGATGCAGAGAACAGACTGGATGTAGAGAACAGACTGGATGTAGAAAACAGACTGGATGCAGAGAACAGACTGGATGTAGAGAACAGACTGCAGAGAAAAGACTGGATGCAGAGAACAGACTGGATGTAGAGAACAGTCTGCAGAGAACAGACTGGATGCAGAGAACAGACTGGATGTAGAGAACAGACTGGATGTAGAGAACAGAGTGGATGTAGAGAACAGAGTGGATGTAGAGAACAGACTGGATGCAGAGAACAGACTGGATGTAGAGAACAGTCTGGATGTAGAGAACAGACTGGATGTAGAGAACAGTCTGCGATCAGCTGCTTTTCTCTCTGAGCTATCAGAGCTCATCAAAACAGCTCAGGTTTCTGGATGAAAACAAAGTAAAAGTGAGTCAGTCTGACATTAATGCGTTACCTGGACAGTCTCCTGAACCCAGCATCTCCACTGAAGGCTGGAGCACACACGGGTCCAGATCGGGGATGCTGCTGAACATCAGCCTGACGAGCCGCGCCATGACGCCATGCGGCAGCAGAGACAGCATGAAGAGCGGCAGGTAGAGCAGGTAGCGCAGCTGACACATCAGGGGGGTCATGACCTTCCCCTGGGGGCTCCGGGCCATCCGCTCGATGGTGGGGAACAGCAGCACGGCCTTCAGAACCTGCAGCCAGGACAGACCAGAGGCCTTCAGGGCAGAACCTGAAAGGAACAGCTGTCTAGACCCGAGTCCAGGTCTGGGTCTGGGTCATGGAGGGTACCTTCAGCTCCGGGTCCCTCCTCATCATCTCCAGGATCATGTAGCAGCCGATGGAGTGTCCAACAAGAACCAAGGCAGTTCCTCTGGGAACGTGTTGGTGGAGGAAGGCCAGCTTATGTTGGACCTGTCCATCCAGACCGAACACGTCGCGCTTCGCTGCCGCCGAGGCGTCTGAAACACAAGGAGAGACCACCTGGTTCTCAGGTCTGAGCTGGGAGGAAAGTCTGGAAGAAAAGCTTCTCCTACCTTCTACCATGTCCATGGAGTCCGGCGGAGCACAGTGGCCGGCGTGGCTCACGGCCCAAACGGGATGTCCCAGCAGGCTGTGCAGCGTCTGCATGAAGCTCCGGTAGAACTCCACCATCCCTGGGTTACCTGAGGACAACAGAGACCCCTTCATGTCCTCCAGGTTTAGGTCCTCCAGTGATCCCCGGAACCCCAGAGTAGGAAGGCAGCCCCGGGTCTCTGAATGAAGACTCACCTGGGATGATGAGGAAGAGCACGTCTCGGCTGGGGAGGTGAGAGGAGCCGACCTTCAGAACCTCCGTGGCGGCTCCGCTGCAGTAGATGAACTCCCTCTGGACCTCCTTCTCCATCTGGGTGCTGCAGGGAAAATAGAACCTCTATTTAGGTGGTCCTTAGAGGGGTCTGGGCGGAGCCAAGTGGCGTCTCTTCCAGCAGAACCTGCCGTCAAAGCGTCAGGGGGGAGGAGCTCCCTGCTCCGCTGGATTAATCAATGACCTTCATTAGAAAATGCTTTGAGTTTATTTCAAAGGACACTATGGAAACAACATCATGGCGGAGTACAACTCAGCAGACACCCCCCCAAACACAGTCCCAGTCTATCGGGTCCCAGTCCCAGTCTGTCCCAGTCTGTCCCAGTCTGTTGGGTCCCAGTCTGTCCCAGTCAGTCCCAGTCTATCGGGTCCCAGTCTGTTGGGTCCCAGTCTGTCCCAGTCAGTCCCAGTCTGTTGGGTCCCAGTCTGTCCCAGTCTGTCCCAGTCTGTTGGGTCCCAGTCTGTCCCAGTCAGTCCCAGTCTATCGGGTCCCAGTCTGTTGGGTCCCAGTCTGTCCCAGTCAGTCCCAGTCTGTTGGGTCCCAGTCTGTCCCAGTCAGTCCCAGTCTATCGGGTCCCAGTCTGTCCCAGTCAGTCCCAGTCTGTTGGGTCCCAGTCTGTCCCAGTCAGTCCCATTCTGTTGGGCCCCAGTCTGTCCCAGTCAGTCCCAGTCTGTTGGGCCCCAGTCTGTCCCAGTCAGTCCCAGTCTGTTGGGTCCCAGTCTGTCCCAGTCTGTTGGGTCCCAGTCTGTCCCAGTCAGTTGGGCCCCAGTCTGTCCCAGTCAGTCCCAGTCTGTTGGGTCCCAGTCTGTCCCATTCAGTCCCAGTCTGTTGGGCCCCAGTCTGTCCCAGTCAGTCCCAGTCTGTTGGGTCCCAGTCTGTTGGGTCCCAGTCTGTCCCAGTCAGTCCCAGTCTGTTGGGTCCCAGTCTGTCCCAGTCAGTCCCAGTCTGTTGGGCCCCAGTCTGTCCCAGTCAGTCCCAGTCTGTTGGGTCCCAGTCTGTTGGGTCCCAGTCTGTCCCAGTCAGTCTCAGTCTGTTGGGTCCCAGTCTGTCCCAGTCAGTCCCAGTCTGTTGGGTCCCAGTCTGTCCCAGTCAGTCCCAGTCTGTTGGGTCCCAGTCTGTCCGAGTCAGTCCCAGTCTGTCGGGTCCCAGTCTGTTGGGTCCCAGTCTGTTGGTCCCAGTCTGTCCGAGTCAGTCCCAGTCTGTCGGGTCCCAGTCTGTCCTGCTCTCTGGAACTAGAACCAGGACATCCAGATATTCAGACTAACTTCTTCTCTGTTCTCATTGATAATTTTTTTCTAAAATGGGAGAAAATTAAGCTAGAAGAAAAAAAAAACATTTTATGCTGTTTAGAATCTATTTTCAATTGTTTTAGGATATTTTGAAGCTAATAAAGGGAGAAAAATTCAAACTACAAATGAAATAATTGGAAACAATAGCTTAACCTTTGCTCTGTGGAGCGCTGACTCATTGTACCTGCGGTGACCTTTGAACTGTGACGTAATGTTTACCTGCAACTGATTGGCACTTCCTGCTAATCCTCGGTTATCAATTCATGGAGAGAAGCAGAAAAATCTGGTTCAGACTAAATCGGTTTGACCTTCAGCACAGCGGCAGAGAATATCCGCCTTCAAAATAAAACCCAGCGCTCTGATTGGCTCAGCTAAGGTCTGACGGACCAATCACAGCGACAGGCATTTTGTTGAAATGTGATTCAAATTAACGCAACATCTTAGCAGATAATCAGTGAGCTGGCAGAACGTGGATGGATTATAATCCAGCAAATTAAAAAGAGAGACCATCAAATAACTATATTTATAATTATAATATAATAAGCAAGAATAATCAAATAACTGATACACTTACACGTGTACATCTAAATGGTCCAATAATCTGACAGCCGGTTTTAAAATTCCTAAATCTGAAAAAAAGGTTCCTAAATGTTTTTACCATCATCCATCCATCATCCATCCATCATCCATCCATCATCCATCCATCATCCATCCATCCATCCATCCATCCATCATCCATCCATCCATCCATCCATCCATCCATCCATCATCCATCCATCCATCCATCCATCCATCCATCATCCATCATCCATCCATCCATCCATCCATCCATCCATCATCCATCATCCATCCATCCATCCATCCATCCATCCATCCATCATCCATCCATCCATCCATCCATCATCCATCATCCATCCATCCATCCATCCATCCATCATCCATCCATCATCCATCATCCATCCATCCATCCATCCATCATCCATCCATCCATCATCCATCATCCATCATCCATCCATCCATCCATCCATCCATCATCCATCCATCCATCCATCCATCATCCATCCATCCATCATCCATCCATCCATCCATCCATCATCCATCATCCATCCATCATCCATCCATCATCCATCATCCATCCATCATCCATCATCCATCCATCCATCCATCCATCCATCATCCATCATCCATCCATCCATCCATCATCCATCCATCCATCATCCATCCATCATCCATCATCCATCATCCATCCATCCATCCATCCATCCATCCATCATCCATCCATCATCCATCCATCCATCCATCCATCATCCATCCATCATCCATCCATCCATCCATCCATCCATCCATCATCCATCATCCATCCATCATCCATCCATCATCCATCCATCCATCATCCATCATCCATCATCCATCCATCCATCCTCCATCATCCATCCATCCATCCATCCATCCATCCATCCATCCATCCATCATCCATCCATCCATCCATCCATCCATCCATCATCCATCCATCCATCCATCCATCCATCCATCCATCCATCCATCCATCATCCATCCATCATCCATCATCCATCCATCCATCCATCCATCCATCCATCATCCATCCATCCATCATCCATCCATCATCCATCATCCATCCATCCATCATCCATCCATCCATCCATCATCCATCCATCATCCATCCATCCATCCATCCATCATCCATCCATCATCCATCCATCCATCCATCCATCCATCATCCATCATCCATCCATCATCCATCCATCATCCATCCATCCATCATCCATCATCCATCATCCATCCATCCATCCATCATCCATCCATCCATCCATCATCCATCATCCATCATCCATCCATCCATCCATCCATCCATCATCCATCCATCCATCATCCATCATCCATCCATCCATCCATCATCCATCCATCCATCATCCATCCATCCATCCATCCATCATCCATCATCCATCCATCATCCATCATCCATCCATCATCCATCCATCCATCCATCCATCCATCATCCATCCATCATCCATCCATCATCCATCCATCCATCATCCATCATCCATCATCCATCCATCCATCCATCATCCATCATCCATCATCCATCCATCCATCCATCCATCCATCATCCATCCATCCATCATCCATCATCCATCCATCATCCATCCATCATCCATCCATCCATCCATCATCCATCCATCCATCCATCATCCATCCATCATCCATCCATCCATCCATCCATCATCCATCCATCCATCATCCATCCATCCATCCATCCATCATCCATCCATCCATCATCCATCATCCATCCATCATCCATCCATCCATCATCCATCATCCATCCATCCATCATCCATCATCCATCATCCATCATCCATCCATCATCCATCCATCATCCATCCGTCATCCATCCATCCATCATCCATCCATCATCCATCCATCATCCATCCATCCATCATCCATCATCCATCCATCATCCATCCATCCATCCATCATCGGTCCATCCATCATCCATCCATCCATCCATCATCCATCCATCAATCCATCCATCATCCATCCATCCATCATCCATCAATCCATCCATCAATCCATCCATCATCCATCCATCCATCCATCCATCCATCCATCATCCATCCATCCATCATCCATCCATCCATCCATCCATCATCCATCCATCATCCATCCATCATCCATCCATCATCCATCCATCCATCCATTCATCCATCCATCATCCATC
This sequence comes from Cyprinodon diabolis, assembly GCA_030533445.1. Classification (NCBI taxonomy): domain Eukaryota; kingdom Metazoa; phylum Chordata; class Actinopteri; order Cyprinodontiformes; family Cyprinodontidae; genus Cyprinodon; species Cyprinodon diabolis. The sequence goes on along the minus strand of CM060080.1, from coordinate 542,829 downwards.
CATCCATCCATCATCCATCCATCATCCATCATCCATCATCCATCCATCCATCCATCATCCATCCATCATCCAACCATCATCCATCCATCCATCCATCCATCCATCATCCATCCATCCATCCATCCATCATCCATCATCCATCATCCAATCCATCCATCATCCATCCATCATCCATCCATCCATCATCCATCATCCATCCATCCATCATCCATCCATTCATCCATCCATCAATCCATCCATCATCCATCCATCCATCATCCATCCATCCATCCATCCATCCATCATCCAACCATCCATCCATCCATCATCCATCATCCATCCATCATCCATCCATCCATCCATCCATCATCCATCATCCATCCATCCATCCATCCATCATCCATCATCCATCATCCAATCCATCCATCATCCATCCATCCATCCATCCATCATCCATCCATCCATCATCCATCCATCCATCATCCATCCATCATCCATCCATCATCCATCCATCCTCCATCATCCATCCATCATCCATCCATCCATCCATCATCCATCCATCCATCATCCATCCATCATCCATCCATCCATCCATCATCCATCCATCCATCCATCCATCCATCCATCATCCATCCATCCATCATC